>OU342744.1:83150507-83590956 GCA_910589775.1 Avena eriantha | reverse complement strand
GTTGGAACACCGATCCGGATGACTCAAAGTCACAGTCGGGATACGTATTTATTTTGAATGGTGCTGCAGTGAGCTGGAGGAGTGCAAAGCAAAGCGTTGTGGCGAAATCTTCAACTGAATCGGAATACATAGCTGCTTCGGAGGCTGCACAAGAAGCCGTTTGGATGAAGGAATTCATTACTGAACTCGGCGTGGTTCCCAGTGCGTTGGACCCAATGGCCATCTACTGTGACAACACAGGTGCCATAGCTAATACGCAGGAGCCAAGGTCACATTGCAAGCTGAAGCACATCAAGCTACGTTTCCACGCTATTCGCGAGTATGTCCGAGATGGTGACATAAAGATTTGCAAAGTACACACTGATCTGAATGTGGCAGATCCATTGACTAAACCTCTCCCTAGGGCAAAGCATGACCAACACCAAAACGCCATGGGTGTTAGGTCTATTACTATGTAATCTGGATTATTGACTCTAGTGCAAGTGGGAGACTGTTGGAGATATGCCCAAGAGGCAATAATAAAAGTGATTATTATTATATCTTTGTGTTTATGATGAATGTTTACATCACATGCTATAATTGTATTATTAGGAAAAACTAATACTTGTGTGTTTTGTAAACATAAGAGAGTCCCTAGTAAGCCTCTTGTTGAACTAGCTTGTTGATTAATTGATGATCATGGTTTCCTGATCATGGACATTAGGATGTGATTAATAACAAGGTTATATCATTAGGAGAATGATGTGATGGACGCACACCCATAGTAAGCGTAGCATAAGATCAAGTCATTAAGTTCGTATTGCTGTAAGCTTTCAAATACATAGTAACCTATTCCTTCGACCATGAGGTTATGTTAATCACCATCACCGGATGGATACTTTGATGACATCAAACGCCACTTCGTAACTGGGTGGTTATAAAAGTGTCATTGGGTATTCTGAAAGTATGTGTTGAAGCGCATGAACCAAGATTGGGATTTGTCCATCCATATGACGGATAGATATGCTTTGGGCCCTCTCGGTGGAATGTCATCTAGTTAGATTGCAAGCATGTGACTAGGTCACAAGGGATGACATATCACGGAACGAGTAAAGAGTACTTATCAGTAACGAGGTAGAACTAGGTATGGGGATACCGACGATCAAACCTCGGATAAGTATAGTATCGTGAGACAAAGGGAATTGGTTTCGTATGTAAGTGGTTCAATCGATCGCGAAGTCATCGTTGAGTATGTGGGAGCCATTATGGATCTCCAGGTCCCGCTGATGGTTATTGATAGGAGATGTGTCTCTATCATGTATGCATAATCACGAACCGTAGGGTGACACACTTAAGGTTCGAAGTTGTTTTTAAGTAGATATGGAATATGCGTTGGAGACCGAATGTTGTTCGGAGTCTCGGATTGGATTCGGGACATCACGAGGAGATCCGGAATGGTCCGGAGAATAAAGATTCATATATAGGGGATCATTTTCTAAGTTAGGAAATGTTCCGGAGTGTTTGTATGTGGATTCTAGAAGGTTTCGGAATGTTCCGGAAGGTTCTAGAAGATATCTTGGAGTTTGCTTGAAAATCAAGATAGGGATCAAGGAGTCCTGGTGGGTCAAGATTCGGAGTCGTGGGGGAGGAGGACTCTTCCCCCCACCTCCAATCCGCCGGCCTACAAGGGAGGGGAGTCCTACAAGGACTCCCCCTCCCTAGGCGCCTCCCTTCTTTAAATAGAGGGGCAGGGGCGCCCCCTCCTCCCCTGCTCCCATAACACCCAATCTCTACCGCCTCTCTCCTCCACCATCTTCTGCACAGGCATAGGCGACGCCCTGCAGAATTCTCTACTCCACCACCACCACCACGCCGTCGTGCTGCTGGGATTCCGTGGAGAAGATCTACTACCTCCGCTGCTCGCTGGAACGGGGAGAGGAAGGTCTGCTTCGACTCCGCACGTGTGACCGACTGCGGAAGCGCTGCCGATTCGCGGCGCCGGAACGATCGTGCACTTGACCGACTGCGGAAGCGCTGCTGGAACGTGACGCCGGAAGGATCGTCCACACGATCTTGAGATCGGAAAGTGATCGACTACATCAACCACGAGATCTAATCTCGTTAACGCTTTCGGATCTACGAGGGTTAGTACCTATCTATCTCGTTGCTCATGTCTAATAGATTAGATCTTGGCTTTTGTCTAGATTAGATCTAGGTTTTGTTCGTTCTTGCGATAGAATTTTTTTGTTCTCCATGCTACGAACCCATCAGTGGTATCAGAGCCGTATCTATGCGTAGATCTGTTGCACGAGTAGAACACAATGTTTTTGTGGGCGTTGATGCTTTTGTTGTCGGTGTCTTAGCGTGTACTTTGCATCTTGCGGCATGATGGGATGAAGCGGCTCGGGCTAACATTACATGTCATCGCACATGAGACTTGCTCCACGCTTGACGTGCAACTTGCTTTGCACAAGTGGCTTTGCGGGTGTCTGTCTCTCCCACCATAGTTAAGATTCAATTTACAATGAGCATCTTGACAACACTTGTATCAACGTTGTGGTCCTTGTTCGTAGGTAAGATCGGTCTTATGCGAAAGCCCCAAACCACGTAAAACATGCAAAGAAAATTAGATGCGTCTAACTTGTTTTTGTAGGGGTTTTGTGGTGTGATATGGCCAACATGTGATTATGATTGTATTTGATGTATGCAATGATCCTTGTTGTAATAAGGCAACCGGCAGGAGCCTAATGGTTGTCTTTAATTCTGTTAAGACCTGCGTGTCTATTCATCTTGTAATAGCTTTATTCCAAGTAGTTGTAATAGTTGCTGGTGATGATGGACAACCATGAAGCGGCGCCACTGACCTTGACGCAATGCTGGTGATGATGGAGATCATGTTCGTGCTTTGGAGATGGAGATCAAAGGCGCAAGAAGAAAAGGCCATATCATATCACACAAATTATGAATTGCCTGTGATGTTAATCCTTTATGCATCTTGTATTGCTTAGATCGCGACGGTAGCATTATAAGATGATCCCTCTCACTAAATATCAAGTAATAAAGTGTTCACCCTTAGTTGGCACCGTTGCTAAGACTCGTCGTTTCGAAGCATCTCGTGATGATCGGATGTGATAGATTCTACGTGTGCATACAATGGGTGCAAGCCAGATTTGCACATGCGGAAACTAAGGTTGTCTTGATGAGCCTAGCATGTACAAACATGGTCTCGGAACACGGAATACCGAAAGGTAGAGCATGAGTCATATAATTGATATGATGAACATGAAGATTGTTCGCCGATGAAACTACATCTTCTCTCGTGAAGATCGGACTTGGTGTAGTGGACTTGGTTCGTGTAATCACTAAGACAATGTGAGGGATGTTGTTTTGAGTGGGAGTTCACCTAGTTAGTTTAATAATTAAATTTGAACTCAATTTGTCATAAACTTAGTCTAAACTACTTGCAAATTGTTGTAGATTATGGCGACCCCATCCATCAATTTCAATGCGTTCCTAGAGAAAGAAAAACTTAAGAACAATGGAAGCAATTTCACGGACTGGTTCCGTGGACTGAAGATCGTCCTCAGGGCTGGTCAGTTGACCTATGTGCTCGATGCACCGCTAGGTGACCCACCTGCAGATAATGCCACCGATGACGAAAAGAATGTTTTCGCCACTCGGAAGAATCATTACTCCACAGTTCAGTGTGCCATCCTGTACGGTTTAGAAGCGGAGCTCCAACAGCGTTTTGAGCACCACGACCCGTTCGAGATCATTAAGGAGCTCAGGCTAATTTTTGAGACTCACGCGGCCATGGAGAGCTATGAGGCCTCCGAGAAATTCTTTAACTGTAAGATGGAAGAGGGAAGCTCCGTTAGCGAGCACGTGCTCACCATGTCTGGGTACGTTAAGAAGCTCCAAGAGTTGGGAATATCGATTCCTAATGAATTGGGGATTCACCGTCTCCTTCAATCACTGCCACCAAGTTACAAGAACTTTGTGATGAACTACAACATGCACTGCATGAACAAGACGTTGCCTGAACTGTCGTCCATGCTGAAAACTGCTGAAGTGGAGATCAAGAAGGAGCAACAAGTGTTGATGGTCAATAAGACCACCAATTTCAAGAAACGGGGCAAGCCTAAGAACAAGGGAAACTTCAAGAAGGACGGCAAGAAAGCTGCCGCACCTGCTAAGAAGCCCAAGGCTGGTCCTAATCCTGAAACTGAGTGCTTCTACTGCAAGGGTGCTGGCCACTGGAAGCGTAACTGCCCCAAGTACCTGGCGGATCTGAAGAACGACAACATCAAGAAGAAAGGTATATTTGATATATGTGTTATAGATGTGTATCTTACTAGTAATCGTAGTAGTGCCTGGGTATTTGATACTGGTTCGGTTGCTCATATTTGTAACTCGAAACAGGAGCTGCGGAATAAACGAAGACTGGCAAGAGACGAGGTGACGATGCGCGTTGGAAATGGCTCCAAGGTTGATGTGATCGCTGTCGGCACGCTCCCTCTACATCTACCTTCGGGATTAGTTTTAAATTTAAATAATTTTTATTTGGTGCCTGCGTTAAGCATGAACATTATATCTGGATCCTATTTATTGCGAGACGGTTACTCTTTTAAGTCCGAGAATAAAGGTTGTTCGATTTATATGAGTAATATCTTTTATGGTAATGCACCTGAGATGAATGGTTTATTCTTACTGAATCTCGATAGTAGTGATACACATGTTCACAACATAGATGCTAAACGAATAAAATTGAATGATAATTCTACATACATGTGGCACTGTCGTCTTGGTCACATTGGAGTGAAGCGTATGAAGAAACTCCATTAAGATGGACTTCTTTAATCACTTGATTTTGAATCACTTGAAAGATGCGAAGCATGTCTAATGGGAAAAATGACTAAGACTCCGTTCTCTGGTACAATGGAGCGAGCTACAGACTTATTGGAAATAATACATACCGATGTGTGCGGTCCAATGAGTGTAGCATCGCGTGGTGGATATCGTTATGTTCTCACTTTCACGGATGACTTGAGTAGATATGGGTATGTCTACTTTATGAAACATAAGTCCGAAACTTTTGAGAAGTTTAAGGAATTTCAAAGTGAAGTGGAAAATCATCGTAACAAGAAGATTAAGTTTCTGCGTTCTGATCGCGGAGGTGAATATCTGAGTTATGAGTTTGGCATGCATTTAAAGAAATGTGGAATACTTTCACAGTTGACACCGTCGGGAACACCACAGCGTAATGGTGTGTCCGAACGTCGTAATCGAACTCTCTTAGATATGGTTCGGTCTATGATGTCTCTTACAGATTTACCGTTATCATTTTGGGGCTATGCATTAGAGACAGCCGCATTCACTTTAAATAGGGCACCATCTACCGTTGAAACGACACCGTACGAATTGTGGTTTGGTAAGAAACCTAAGTTGTCGTTCCTTAAAGTTTGGGGTTGTGAGGCATATGTAAAGAAGTTACAACCTGATAAGCTAGAACCCAAAGCGGAGAAATGCGTCTTCATAGGATACCCTAAAGAAACAATTGGGTATACCTTCTATCATAGATCCGAAGGCAAAGTTTTCGTTGCCAAGAATGGATCCTTTCTTGAGAGGAGTTTCTCTCGAAGGAGGTGACTGGAAGGAAAGTAGAACTCGATGAGGTTATTGAACCTTCTCTCGGATTTGAGAGTAGCGCAGCACCAGAAGATGTTTTTGTGCCGCCTGCACCAATTGGAGAGGAAGCTAATGATAATGATCATGAAACTTCAAATGAAGTTACTACTGAACCTCGCAGGTCAACGAGGGTTCGTACCACTCCTGATTGGTATGACTCTGCCTTGAACGTCATGTTAGTGGACAACGCTGATGACCCTGCGACGTATGAAGAAGCTATGGTGAGCCCAGATTCCGACAAATGGCTAGAAGCCATGAAATCCGAAATGGGATCCATGTACGAAAACCAAGTGTGGACTTTGGTGGACTTACCGGATGGCCGTAAGGCTGTCGAGAACAAATGGATTTTCAAGAGAAAAACAGATGCTGATGGTAATGTTACCGTCTATAAAGCTCGACTTGTCGCGAAAGGGTTCTGACAAATTCAAGGAGTTGACTATGATGAGACTCACCAGTAGCGAAGCTAAAGTCTGTGAGGATTTTGTTAGCAATTGCTGCATATTTCGATTATGAGATTTGGCAGATGGATGTCAAAACGGCGTTCCTTAATGGTGACATTGAGGAAGAGTTGTATATGGTACAACCCAAGGGTTTTGTCGATCCTAAAGATGCTGACAAGGTATGCAAGCTTCAGCGCTCCATTTATGGACTAAAGCAAGCATCCCGGAGTTGGAATCAACGTTTTGATAAAGTAATCAAAAACTTTGGATTTATACAAACTTATGGAGAAGCTTGTATTTACAAGAAAGTGAGTGGGAGCTCTATAGCATTCCTAGTACTGTATGTAGATGACATATTGTTGATTGGGAATGATATAGAACTCCTTAATAGCGTCAAAACCTATTTGAATAATAGTTTTTCAATGAAGGATCTTGGCGAAGCGGCATACATTCTAGGCATCAAGATTTATAGAGATAGATCAAGACGCCTAATAGCGCTTTCACAAAGTACATACTTGGACAAAGTTCTAAAGAAGTTTAGAATGGAAGATAGCAAGAAAGGGTTCGTGCCCATGTTGTCAGGTAAGACCTTGAGTAAAACTCAAAGTCCAGCTACGGCAGAAGATAGAGAGAAAATGAATAATATTCCCTATGCCTCGGCCATAGGTTCTATCATGTATGCCATGCTATGTACAAGACCGGATATAGCACATGCTGTTAGTTTGACTAGCAGATATCAAAGTGATCCTGGAATGGAGCACTGGACAGCGGTCAAGAATATCCTGAAGTACCTAAATAGGACTAAGGATATGGTTCTTTCTTATGGAGGTGATGAACAGCTTGTTGTAAATGGTTACACCGATGCTAGTTGGAACACCGATCCGGATGACTCAAAGTCACAGTCGGGATACGTATTTATTTTGAATGGTGCTGCAGTGAGCTGGAGGAGTGCAAAGCAAAGCGTTGTGGCGAAATCTTCAACTGAATCGGAATACATAGCTGCTTCGGAGGCTGCACAAGAAGCCGTTTGGATGAAGGAATTCATTACTGAACTCGGCGTGGTTCCCAGTGCGTTGGACCCAATGGCCATCTACTGTGACAACACAGGTGCCATAGCTAATACGCAGGAGCCAAGGTCACATTGCAAGCTGAAGCACATCAAGCTACGTTTCCACGCTATTCGCGAGTATGTCCGAGATGGTGACATAAAGATTTGCAAAGTACACACTGATCTGAATGTGGCAGATCCATTGACTAAACCTCTCCCTAGGGCAAAGCATGACCAACACCAAAACGCCATGGGTGTTAGGTCTATTACTATGTAATCTGGATTATTGACTCTAGTGCAAGTGGGAGACTGTTGGAGATATGCCCAAGAGGCAATAATAAAAGTGATTATTATTATATCTTTGTGTTTATGATGAATGTTTACATCACATGCTATAATTGTATTATTAGGAAAAACTAATACTTGTGTGTTTTGTAAACATAAGAGAGTCCCTAGTAAGCCTCTTGTTGAACTAGCTTGTTGATTAATTGATGATCATGGTTTCCTGATCATGGACATTAGGATGTGATTAATAACAAGGTTATATCATTAGGAGAATGATGTGATGGACGCACACCCATAGTAAGCGTAGCATAAGATCAAGTCATTAAGTTCGTATTGCTGTAAGCTTTCAAATACATAGTAACCTATTCCTTCGACCATGAGGTTATGTTAATCACCATCACCGGATGGATACTTTGATGACATCAAACGCCACTTCGTAACTGGGTGGTTATAAAAGTGTCATTGGGTATTCTGAAAGTATGTGTTGAAGCGCATGAACCAAGATTGGGATTTGTCCATCCATATGACGGATAGATATGCTCTGGGCCCTCTCGGTGGAATGTCATCTAGTTAGATTGCAAGCATGTGACTAGGTCACAAGGGATGACATATCACGGAACGAGTAAAGAGTACTTATCAGTAACGAGGTAGAACTAGGTATGGGGATACCGACGATCAAACCTCGGATAAGTATAGTATCGTGAGACAAATGGAATTGGTTTCGTATGTAAGTGGTTCAATCGATCGCGAAGTCATCGTTGAGTATGTGGGAGCCATTATGGATCTCCAGGTCCCGCTGATGGTTATTGATAGGAGATGTGTCTCTATCATGTATGCATAATCACGAACCGTAGGGTGACACACTTAAGGTTCGAAGTTGTTTTAAGTAGATATGGAATATGCGTTGGAGACCGAATGTTGTTCGGAGTCTCGGATTGGATTCGGGACATCACGAGGAGATCCGGAATGGTCCGGAGAATAAAGATTCATATATAGGGGATCATTTTCTAAGTTAGGAAATGTTCCGGAGTGTTTGTATGAGGATTCTAGAAGGTTTCAGAATGTTCCGGAAGGTTCTAGAAGATATCTTGGAGTTTGCTTGAAAATCAAGATAGGGATCAAGGAGTCCTGGTGGGTCAAGATTCGGAGTCGTGGGGGAGGAGGACTCTTCCCCCCACCTCCAATCCGCCGGCCTACAAGGGAGGGGAGTCCTACAAGGACTCCCCCTCCCTAGGCGCCTCCCTTCTTTAAATAGAGGGGCAGGGGCGCCCCCTCCTCCCCTGCTCCCATAACACCCAATCTCTACCGCCTCTCTCCTCCACCATCTTCTGCACAGGCATAGGCGAAGCCCTGCAGAATTCTCTACTCCACCACCACCACCACGCCGTCGTGCTGCTAGGATTCCGTGGAGAAGATCTACTACCTCCGCTGCTCGCTGGAACGGGGAGAGGAAGGTCTGCTTCGACTCCGCACGTGTGACCGACTGTGGAAGCGCTGCCGATTCGCGGCGCCGGAAGGATCGTCCACTTGACCGACTGCGGAAGCGCTGCTGGAACGCGATGCCGGAAGGATCGTCCACACGATCTTGAGATCGGCAAGTGATCGACTACATCAACCACGAGATCTAATCTCGTTAACGCTTTCGGATCTACAAGGGTTAGTACCTATCTATCTCGTTGCTCATGTCTAATAGATTAGATCTTGGCTTTTGTCTAGATTAGATCTAGGTTTTGTTCGTTCTTGTGATAGAAATTTTTTGTTCTCCATGCTATGAACCCATCAAAAAACATCATTAATTAAAGCATAAAGTGATATTACAAGTCGAAAACTAAATGATCATAGAGGCTATGGTGACTTGGCATAGTCTTAACATGGTGTGAGCATGCGCCAAGTCAACCCAAATAAAGCATCAAAGGAGAATACCACAATACTATTGACACATTGCAAATGTATCTATAATTTTTGATGTTCCATGCTTGGTTTTATCTACTTTCTTATGTTTTGTTCCAACTTTGGAGTACTTTTCATACACTTTCTTGTACTAACCTATTAACAAAGAGCCATAGTGCCAGTTGCCTGTTTTCTGCTGTTTTTGGTTCCAGAGAGTCAAAAAATGAATATTCTCGGAATTGGACGGGACAAAAGCCAAAGTTACTATTTTCCTGGAAGACTCATGGAGCCAGAAGGAGAGTCGGAGAGGGGCCACAGGGTGGCCACACCACCCCATGGCGCGGGTCCACCTAGGCCGCGCCAGGGCATGGTGTGGGCCCCCTGGCTGGCCACCGACCTTGCCTCCTTCGCCTATAAGAGCCTCCCGATACCAAAACCCTAGATAGTCAAGCCTCCAGCCACGAAAAGTTCCGCAGCGTCGCCTCCACCGAAGGGGAGATTCGGGGGATAGAAAGTCTCTATTTCGGCACTCTTCCGGGACAGGGAAGTTCCCCTAGAGCCATCTCCATCGATCTCCACCACCATCTCCATCACCGTTGCTGATTCCCATGATGAGGAGGGAGTAGTTCTTCCTCGAGGCTAAGGGTTCTACTGGTAGCTATGTGTTCATCTCTCTCTCTATGCATGATCATATTGTGATCATGAGCTTGTAATCTATAGATCTATTCTGCTACTCAAGTTCTTTAATGAATCTCTGCTCTCCCCATGTGTGTGAAAGTGACAGCGTGCTCACCATGGTGGCACTTAGGCTAGAGATTACAAATACTTGTTATGAGTTATATTTGGAGTTGGTTGTCTTTATGAAATTGTGGTGTTTGTTGGACTCATCTAGTACTCAAGGTGACAGTGTGGGGTTTTCTAGATGGGAAAGATGAACTTTGAGGTGTGTTGTTATAGCCCTACCATCGATTAGAGTGTCCAACTGGAGAGTAGTTCAGTGTAGTATCATAAAGAAGAATATATTTATATGAGAGTGTTCACTAGCGAAAGTATGATCCCTAGGCCTTGTTTCTAAGCATTGATACACCGTTTGGTACTAGATCTGTTACATGTTTTCTTGCTTCCATCTTTATTTCAGTTTGCCTTTAGTATTTTCCACGCCATCAAGTTATTTTCTAGCACCGTTACCACTTATAATTATCCATACCACTTGTATTTCACTATCTCTTCTCCAAACTAGTACACCTATACACCTGACAAGTGTATTGGGTGTGTTGGGGACACAAGAGACTTCTTGTATCTTGATTGCAGGGTTGCTTGAGAGGGGATACCTTTGACCACTTCCTCCCTGAGTTCGATAAACCTTGGGTGATCCACTTAAGGGAAAACTTGTTGCTGTTCTACAAACCTCTACACTTGGAGGCCCAACAACTGTCTACAAGAATAGAAGTAGGTAGACATCAAGCTATTTTCTGGCGCCGTTGCCGGGGAGGAAAGGTAAAAGGTATTCACGCCGGAGGATTAAAGAAGAAGAACCTCCCACGGCAAACGCCTATTTTCTTGTGTGAGTGCTCGAAGTTATTTCCGTTAGATTCTGTAATTTTGTCTTTTTGTTGCTTGTTTTCACTAGTTAGGCTTAATGGAAAACAACAACAAAATTAGAGAGCTTTATAGTATTTATCTTGAGTTAGGACATGAAGTGTTTGAAGAGAAAATTAAAAAACCTATGGAACTTTATTTGCATGCTAATAGCAATCCTGTTAGTATGAATTCTTTGGACACCATTATTGCTAATGCTATGGAAACGTCTAAGCTTAGGGAAGTTAGTTTTTATGAAAATGATGTTTTCAGTTCCCTAGCTTTAGAAGATAGCTACTCTATTGCTTATGATGATACCAAACCTCCAATATATGATGATTACAATTTTTTTATGATATTTTCGGTCCACCTACTACTGAGGAGAAAATTAATGATTAAAATATGCCTCCTATATTTGATGATTATGGTGATGAGAATAATAATGATAGCTATTTTGTTGAATTTTCTCCCACTATAATTAATAAGAATGACTATGTTTATGTGGGGAGTATTAATTCTTTTAAGCATGTGGCTCATGATAAGAATGTTTCATGTGATTGTTATATTGTTAATTTTATTCATGATGCTACTGAAAGTTATTATGAGAGAGGGAAACATGGTTTTATGCATCTCAATAATATTAAGTTTCCCCTCTTTATGTTGAACATTTTGAAGTTGCACTTGTTTTGCTTTCCTATGCTTGTTGCTTTGTGCTTTCATGACTTGTTTCTTTACAAGATTCCTATGCATAGGAAGTGGGTTAGACTTAAATGTGTTTTGAATTTGCTTCTTGATGCTCTCTTTTACTTCAATTCATATTTCTTATCTGAGCATCTTCTCAAACTATCATGCCTAACTTAAAGGCGTTAAAGAAAAGTACTTATTGGGAGATAACCCAAAAGTTTTAGATAAGTCTTGGAAGTTATTACTTCAGTAATAACCTCTCCTTATCCTTTTTATTTGCTTTTTGTGCCTAGAGTAACCTCTAATGAGAGAGAAGTAATGCTTGGGAAAGTTGTTGTCCCGAAACAGATTTATGTGCTTCACCTTAAAAATTCGTGTAAAATCTCTGTACGTCCTTTTGAGGAGTGAATTTTTGTGCTTCTGCCCCAGGTTGTTATCTAACTTTCGTTAGTTCAACACGTTTTGATTTGAGCAACAGAAGGTCTTCCAAAAAAATCGTCTTTATCTACTGGTCTGTTTTGACAGATTTCTGCCATTTTCTGTATTTGCTTCTTGTTGGTTCCTTTTTGAGTTCTTTTGGGGAATTGGGCTTTTTGAGGGAAGTTCTTCAGTAGCTAGTGTTCTAATGGAAGTTTATTTGGTGTTAGAACTGAACCTTAAGACCTATTATCTTGAGTGGACTAATGTTGCTAATAAAGATTATGTGAAGTTTTGTATGAAGGAAAAATTTTAGGTTTATGGAAGGAATGAGTAATGAGATGAAGGATGGACTAAAGCTCAAGCTTGGGGACGCCATGCATGTCACCCCAATAAATATCCAAGAAGTACAAGCGTCAAAGCTTGGGGATGCCCAAGTCATCCCCCTCTTCATCAATAAAAATCTCAGGTTTCTTCCAAACGCTTCATTTTTATGGTTTCATGCATAATTGTGTTGTTATTGGAGCGTCTTCTTTTTTGTTTTCGTTTTGTTTTTTCGTTTGATTATTTTTCTTAGTTTTCTGAATAAATTGGTTGGACCCCCTCTTTCATACATTAGTTTTCAAACAGTTTGGTTTGGTTTGGAAAAGAGTAGGAAAAGCTCATGCTTAAGTGGTAAAGAGAGTTTGTTTTTGACTGTGGCCTATGCTTTGTCATGCCATGCTTGATATTGTTTTGGCTTTATGCTTTGTATTCTTTGCTTTAGCATGACTTCTAATAAACAATTGGGATTGCTTAATGTGCCTTGGATGAATCATGCATTGTTTTAGCATATTAAAGCATAGTATTGTGGTATTCTCCTTTGATGCTTTATTTGGGTTGACTTGGCGCACGCTCACATCATGTTATGACTATCGCAAGCCACCATAGCCTTTATGATCATTTAGTTTTCAACTTGTAGTATCACTTTATGCTTTGATCAATGATGTTTTGTCACTCTGCATGATTATGGCCATTATTGTTCTCTTAGTTTGTCGCTCCCAGTCTTTTGATAGCCTCCACAACCAAGTATGAGTTCCACTCATGCATCCAACCCCCTAAACCAAGTTATTCCAAAGAGTCCACCATACCTACCTAGTAGATTATGCTATTCCAAGTATATTCATGCTTTTGTTTACCTTCCAAATTAAACTTGTTATGAGAAAACTAGTGATTAAAGCTCTCACGAACTTGACGGCACACTTTACTTTTTTGCATTTAATAAACCTGAACCATTGCGTCCATCTTTGTTGCGTATATGCTTGCTCTTTATAAGTTGAAGTTAGCAGAACCATGTATCATGGGGAACGCTTTCAACATTGCACTTGTACTTTGTACCCTGTTGATATCATGTTATTTTGCTTATGGATTCCGGCGATGTGAAATAAAAGTAGAACTTGTAAGATCATGGAGTTTGTATGTGTGTTAGAGAAACGCATGTGCCGCTAGCCTAAGCCATGCCTAATCATGGTGGAAACTTGCAGCATCACCATAATGAGCACTCTATGAAGCATCCTCAATAAAAACCTATGCAAATAGCAAATAAAAAGATCGCTGAGATGCTCATTGTCTGCTTGCCTTGTCATTTTGATTATGGGATAGCTCCTGTATCATGTGCAAGGGGTACCCCGTTGGAGGTTCTTTATGATACATATGTACTTACAATGACAAGAGCTTACTTGTGACTAAAGTTGAGTAGCATGAGGTTCGGTCTTCGTAAGTAAGGGGCATGATATTTTGGTTTATAACTTGTCAAGCATATCCTCTTAGTTGTGTCACTTTAACCTTAATCACCTTCAAGATGCTTATGATAGGGGCAATGAGAGCTGAAAGCTAATAAGTACCATAATTTTTGGAAGCTCTTTATGAGACTTGAATCCCTACTTCCTTTTATAAAGGCCTTTCTTCCACCATTATATTGTGTCTCCACCTTCTACCTTTATGCACCTACTTTGAGAGCATAGTGACCATTCTTAGTTCTATATGCATTGTCCCAAGACTAGTTGATTGATGCATACTTTGATATTGCTTGTTTTAAACTATTTGTATATAGTCACTCTTATGAACTTTGAAGGTGTCCTATGCATTTATGTTTGCTACTCTATGAGGGACAAGCTGAATGCCTCTATGCTATGTTTTCTTTATGTGAAACAAACAAACGTCTTGCGAAGCATTGTTATTCATGAATCTTTTGTTTGTACCTTTTCATGCTACAACATAGTTGCTATGTCTTATTGTTAGAACTTTATCTTTCATGCTATGTTGAAGTACTATGATCCCAGCTATCCATGTTTTACAAACACTTTGATCAAGTTTATGATGGTGCATGTCACCTCAAAAATTATTCTTTCTTTTTATCACTTACCTACTCGAGGACGAGCAGGAGTTAAGCTTGGGGATGTTGATACATTGCAAATGTATCTATAATTTTTGATGTTCCATGCTTGGTTTTATCTACTTTCTTATGTTTTGTTCCAACTTTGGAGTACTTTTCATACACTTTCTTGGACTAACCTATTAACAAAGAGCCACAGTGCCAGTTGTTGTTTTCTGCTGTTTTTGGTTCTAGAAAGTCAGAAAATGAATATTCTCGGAATTGGACGGGACAAAAGCCAAAGTTATTATTTTCCCGAAACACTCATGGAGCCAGATGGAGAGTCGGAGAGGGGCCACAGGGTGGCCACACCACCCATGGCGCGGGTCCACCTAGGCTGCGCCAGGGCATGGTGTGGGCCCCCTGGCTGGCCACCGACCTTGCCTCCTTTGCCTATAAGAGCCTCCCGATACCAAAACCCTAGATAGTCAAGCCTCCAGCCACGAAAAGTTCCGCAGCGCCGCCGCCACCGAAGGGGAGATTCGGGGGACAGAAAGTCTCTGTTCTGGCACTCTGCCGAGACGAGGAAGTGCCCCCGGAGCCATCTCCATCGATCTCCACCACCATCTCCATCACCGTTGTTGCTTCCCATGATGAGGAGGGAGTAGTTCTTCCTCGAGGCTAAGGGTTCTACCGGTAGCTATGTGTTCATCTCTCTCTATGCATGATCATATTGTGATCATGAGCTTGTAATCTATAGATATATTCTGCTACTCAAGTGCTTTAATGAATCTCTGCTCTCCCCATGTGTGTGAAAGTGACAGCGTGCTCACCATGGTGGCAATTAGTCTAGAGATTACAAATACTTGTTATGCGTTATATTTGGAGTTGGATGTCTTTATGAAATTGTGGTGTTTGTTGGACTCATCTAGTACTCAAGGTGACAGTGTGGGGTTTTCTAGATGGGAAAGATGAACTTTGAGGTGTGCTGTTATAGCCCTACCATTGATTAGAGTGTCCAACCGGAGAGTAGTTCAGCGTAGGATCATAAAGAGGAATATATTTATATGAGAGTGTTCACTAGCAAAAGTATGATCCCTAGGCCTTGTTTCTAAGCATTGATACACCGTTTGCTACTAGATCTGTTACATGTTTGCTTGCTTCCATCTTTAATTCAGTTTGCCTTTAGTCTTTTCCACGCCATCAAGTTATTTTCTAGCACCATTACCACTTATAATTATCCATACCACTTGTATTTCACTATCTCTTCACCGAACTAGTGCACCTATACACCTGACAAGTGTATTGGGTGTGTTGAGGACACAAGAGACTTCTTGTATCTTGATTGCAAGGTTGCTTGAGAGGGGATACCTTTGACCACTTCCTCCCTGAGTTCGATAAACCTTGGGTGATCCACTTAAGGGAAAACTTGCTGCTGTTCTACAAACCTCTGCACTTGGAGGCCCAACAACTGTCTACAAGAATAGAAGTGCGTAGACATCAACTATGCTTTAATATGCTAAAACAACGCATGATTCTTTCAAGGCACACTAAGCAATCTCAATTGTTTATAACATGTCAAGCTACAACAAAAATCTTTAAGCATAAAGCCGAAATAATAGCAAGCATGACGTGACAAAGCATAGGCCACAGTCAAAAACAAGCTCCTTTTTACCACTTAAGCATGAACGTTTCCTACTCTTTTCCAATCCAAACCAACTTATTTGAAAACTAATGTATGAATGAGGGGATCCAACCAATTTATTCAAGCAAACGAAAACCAAAAACGAAAAGGAAGACGCTCCAAGAACAACCCAACTTTGCATGAAACAATAAAAATGAAGTGTTTGGAAGAAATCTGAAATGTTTATTGATGAAGAAGGGGATGCCTTGGGCATCATCAAGATTTGATGCTTGTACTTCTTGGATATTTCTTGGGGTGACACTGGTGGCATCCCTAATATTGAGCTTTTCTCCATACTTCATCTCATCGCATTACTCTTCCCTACACTAAAAAATTTCCTTCATACAAAACTTCACACCATCTTCATTAGCAACATTAGTGTACTCAAGATAATAAGTCTTTTGGTTCAGTTTCAACACAAGTAAAACTTCCATTAAAACACAAGATACTGTAGCACTTCATTTAAAAAGTTCAAATGATCAAAGAGAACTCAAAGAGAAATAGATTAAGAGGCAAATGCAAAATAATGGCAGAAATCTGTCAAAACAGACCAGTAGGTAAAAACCAATTTTTTTGAATAACATTCTGTTGCTCAAATCGAAAAGTGTTGAACTAACGAAAGTTGGATAACAACCTAGGGTCGAAGCACAAAAAATACAGCTCAAACGAACATACAGAGATTTTTCACGAATTTTTACAGGAAGAACAAAAATCTGTTTCGGGACAGCAACTTTCCCAAGCACTACTTCTCTCCCATTAGAGGTTACTCTTGGCACAAAAACCACACGAAAATGATAAGGAAAGGTTATTACAGAGGCAATAACTTCCAAGACTCAACTAAAACTTTTGGGTTATCTCCCAATAAGTACTTTTCTTTAACGCCTTTAAGTTAGGCATAAGAAGCAAGAAAAGAATCAAGTGTTCTCAAATGAAGAAGCATTAAAACCAAATTTCTTGCCCTTACCTCTCTTACTTTTATTCTTAACCTTGGGGAACGTATGGTTGTTTGGTGGAGAAACAAAATGCATGATGCCCTTTTTCACATCTATTATTGCTCCAAGGAGTTTTAATAGGGATCTTCCAAGTGCAATTTGTCCTTTTCCTACACATTCAATAACAAGATAATCCGTAGACACCACTTTCCCTAGGATCTTTGTAAACACTCCTTTAGCTATTCCAATGGGTAATATTGCGGCATTATTAGAAAGAGATATTTCTTCTCCCCCTTCAGAAAGTCCCCAAAGATTCAAAGATTCATAGATATCTTTAGGCATAAGATAGAATCCAGACATGATATCACAACGAGCATGAAAAGTTCCATTATTTATAACAACTTTAATAGTAGGAAGCCATTTTGAGGGTTCAGAATTTATTGGAACATAATCATGATGCTCTCTAAGTGTGTTATAGCATTCTTTTAAACTAGCAGTGTGGGTCTCAAGAGTGTTCAATCTAGCAAATATGTTCATAAAGGAAGAATCAGATTTGCTAGGCAAGTAAGATGTTAAGACCAACTTCTTTATGGATTTAAAAGCTTCATCCTCATTGCATTGGAGGAAATCTCCTCCTACTATAGCATCCAAAGCATATCTATAGCAAAGAGAAGTTCCAAAGGAAAAACTGCTAAGAAACAAGCTTTGAGTCATTTTAGGTTCAGTTTTTTCATGTATATCGGAGATTCAAGACCAAGCTTCTTTGAAACTCTCTTCAACTCCATGTTTGAAAGTAAAAAATCATTTCCTCAGCTGACATAGTGATTGGAGCAATGCTAGACATAATGGCAACTTAAGGTAGGACCTAATAATATTTTTTTGTTTTTTTAATAAAGAAAGAAAACTCGTACAACTAATTTTTGTGTGTTTTTGATAAAGAAACAAGCAAACAAAGCAGAAATAAACTAAGCAAACCAAATAAAACAAAGTAAAGAGATTGGTTATGAGGGACTCCCCTCGTGAAGATGTCCTTAACTTCCCAGCAATGGCGGCAGAAAAAGAGCTTGATGGCTCAAAATATATTCGAGATCGTTGGGGAACCCCAAGAGGAAGGTACGATGAGCACAGCAATAAGTTTTACCTCAGTTATGAAACCGAGGTTATCGAACCAGTAGGAGCAAGGAAACACCTCCAAGGTGTTGTTTCCAACTTGGAATCCTGCACAACACAATCGCAGAACTTTGCCCCCAACTTACGGTGGGGTTGTCAATCTCACCGGTTTTGCTGAAAACAAAGGATTAAATGAATTGTGTGGAAGATAGTAATAGCTTGCAGAAAGTAAACAGTAAATAGCTTTGTAGATTGATGGTAAAAGAATGGACCGGGGTGCATAGTTCACTAGTGGTGATTCTCCTTAAGATAGATGACATGTTGGGTGAACAAATTACAGCGGAGCAATTGACAAACATCGAGAAAGCATACATGCATATACTAATCATCTTGACTCCTATGAGATTTGATTGGGCATTAAAACATTATACATAGACCATATCCAACTACATCTATGACTAATAATCCACCTTGAGGTTATCATCCGAACTCCCTCCAGTATTAAGTTGCAAGCAACAGATAATTGCATTAAGAAAAGTGTGTAAAGTAAAGAATACGATTGTTCTATGAACAAAGGATTGTTGTTTTCTCCCTAGTAGCAACAACACATCTAGTACCTTAGATATTTCTGTCACTTCCCCAGATTCCTAGAGGCATGAACCCACTATCGAGCATAAATACTCCCTCTTGGAGTTGCTAGCATCTACTCGGCCAAGATAGCTACTAACAACGGAGAGCATGCAAGATCACAAATAACAAACACATGATAGAATCAATAATCAATCTGAAATAGCATCTCAATATTCATCAGATCTCCACAAACACAACATGTAAGATTACAAATAGATGATCTTGATCATGAACGGAGCTCACAAGATCTAAACATGATAGCACACAGGAGGAGAACCAACCATCTAGCTACTACATGGACCCGTGGTCCAAGGATGAACTAGTCACGCATCACACCGGAGGCAGGCATGGTGATGAAGAAGGCCTCCATGGTGACTTCTCCCCTCCGACAGGGTGCCAGGAAGAGCTTCCGATCCCTCCCGATCTAGGGATGGAGATGATGGCGGCTACAGACTCTTTCGTGGAATTTTGATCGGGTGCTTAGGGTTTCTGTATCGGAGGCTTCTTATAGGCGAAAGGGGAGACCGAGGGGGTGCCCGAGGAGGTTGCTCCCCCCAGGCGTGGGCCAGGCTTGGCCACACGGCCAGGGGGTGTGGCCCCCTCGAGGCCCTTCTCCGTCTTGTCTTCTGGCTCCATGTTCCCCTCGGTGAAATATTGACTTTGGCTTTTGTCCCATCCAATTCCGAGTATATTCATTTTCTGGCTTTTCTGGAAGCAAAAACAGCAGATAACATGCAACTGGCACTGTTGCATCTTGTTAATAGGTTAGTTCCAGAAAATGTGTAAAAATACTCCAAAGTGTGGACAAAACATAAGAAAGTAGATATAAAACAAGCATGGAACATAAAAAATTATAGATACGTTTGCAATGTATCAACTATAACCAAGAAAGACACATCGCTTAGATCGAAAAGCAAGTTTGTGCGTCTTGTAAGGATGAAGGTTGGGCCAACAAGCGCAACCAAAGGTTCGAAGGGCATCATAATTTGGTGTGGTGTGAAGGAGAATTTCAGTAGGAGACTCAAGATCTAGGACCTTAGTGGGGAGTAAGTTAATGAGAAACGTGGCAATTAGGAAGGCTTCATCCCAATACTTGAGAGGCATGGAGGCGTCGGCAAGCAATGCAAGACCAACTTCAACAACATGACGGTGTTTTCTTTCAGCGGAACCATTCTGTTGGTGGGATGTGGACATGAAACATGATGTGTAATACCAACTTTTTGGAAGAAAGAATTTAGTTTCTCATACTCAACCCCCCCCCCCCCCCAATCAGTTTGCATAGTAACAATTTTCCTATCAAACTTGCGCTCAACATACTGTTGATAATTAAGAAAAGCTTGATAAATATCAGAACGCTTTTTAAGCAAATAAATTCAAGTGTACTTACTATAATCATCAATAAAGCTTACATAATATGCATGTTTTCCAACAGAAAGAGGAGCAGGCCCCCATACATCAGAAAAGACTTGTTCCAAAGGAACAGTTGATCTACCGGTAGAGATGGGATAAGGCAACTAATGGCTTTTGTCCAACTGACAAGAGTCACAGACGTAGGGAGTAATTTCTAGGGTGAAGCTATTTTATTTCTTCTAAGAACTTGTTGAACAATGAACGAAGACGGATGTCCTAAGCGACGGTGCCATGTAGAGGATGACGGCTTTATTACGAGGAAGACATGCTTGGAGGACTCGGTGGTGATGTGCATCAAAGGATAGAGACCTCCATAGCAAGGTCCTTTAAACAGTATGCGTCATGTGGCTTGGTCCTTGATCAAAAAGAAGAAAGGATGAAACTCAATAAAGACACGATTATCAAGAGTAAAACAATGAACTGACGGGAGATTTTTAGATGCACTAGGAACATGTAAGATGTCATGAAGATGAAAGGAATCATGAGGGGTGTGCAATATTGAATGACCAATATGACTAATAGGCATACATGTGCCTTCGGCTGTGTGAACACGATCTCCTCCTTGATACTTATCGTGCGTAGAGAGCTTATTCAGCTCACTGGCAATGTGATCTGTGGCACCAGTATCATAGTACCAATTACTGTCAACTCCATGAGCAGCAAAATTGGCACCTTTTTCACCTTTGTTTCCACGGTCCTCCTTGCGGTCATCACTATAGTGCCACCAACAATCACGGACCCATGAATAAAGCATATCTGACAGGTGGTGTCGACATACGGAGTGGGTTGACGAGGACGTCACCCGCCATCATCGTGTCGGTCCCCATCATCACGTCGACGTGGACGGTCATCGTCATAGCGCTGTCTGTAGTAGCCGCCGCCATCACGACGACCCCAGTCATCGCGGCGACCATGGTCATCGTGTCGGTCCCAGTCGTCACGATGGCCATGATCACCACGGCGGTCGCGCTGGTCCCGTTGGCGGCCATAGTCATCACCGCGACCGCGGTTGTCATAGCGTGGACGATCGTCGTAGTACTGTTGTCGAGGAAGTTCCTCCTGATGCGGATGGTCAGGAGTGTGCGGTGGAGGACCATTGCCACGCCAGGCAACGTTAGCCAAAGAAGAGAAGGATACATCTTCTGTTTTGTGCATGCGATCATAAGCTTGAACTTGTCTTAGTAACTTAGAAAAGGTAGTACCAGAATTTGCATTAACAGCAGTGCATAAACTATTGTAGTGGCTACCAAGACCACGAAGAACATGCCAAACTAGTTCACCATCATCAAGAGATTTACCAACATCAGCAAGTTCAGAGGCGATACACTTCATCTTGCCAAAGTGCTTGTCAGCAGAAAGATCATTCTTATGGGTATCATTGAGGGCGGAGCGTAGTTGTTGCACACGTGACTGAGACGTGGTCGTTGATGGCAGCCCATGCTGTAGAAGATGTCTCCATGCCGACGACATGGACGAGTACATCAGGGGACAGGGCATTGAGGATCCAACGCAACACCTGCTGATCACGAGAGACCCAGGCAGCATATTCTGGATTCTCGATCATGACCTTCTTCTTGTTTATGTCTTCGGTCTCCAAGAGCTTCTCTGGCGCCTTATCCGTGCCCTCGACAAGGGCCAGAACATGGGCACCTCGAAGAGCCGGGATCACCAGCGCCTTCCAGATCAGTGCATTGCTTTGGGTGAGGAGCTGCGACATGGCCGATCCCAGAGCAGCGGCAAGGGCGGTGGCGGAGGATGACATGGAGGACGACATGGTGTCTTGAACGCGGCGGCGACTAAAAGCAGCGGTGGCGTGGTCGTGGCGTCGGGTCGATGGCGACACGGGAAACGTGCGACGACAGAGATATTGGGTCGTGGTTTTGTTGGCTTGTCTTGGGCTTGGTCGTAGACGTGAACTCGGCGGCGACGATCTCAGGTCGATCTGAGACGCGGCGGCGGAGGTGCTTGGTCGTAGGTCTTGGTTGTGGGTCGTAGGCTTAGATCGTGGGTATGGCGGCGGCGACAGTGTCGGCGGCGGCTGAGAGCGGCGGCGGCGGACTGTGGCGGCAGCAGCCTTAGGGTTTTTAGGGCAGCTAGAGTCAGGAAGAGATCCGCTCTGATACCATGTGAACTTTCGTGGAACGAGTCGTACCCTTTTGGGCCTCGGTTGCGTGTTTATATAGGTGGGAAAAGCCCCCACGTGACATGTACAAGGTTTGTACGTGTACGGTCGGAGTACTACTCCGTACACCGTACACGTATGCATTACATACTCTAACATATTTATGGTGCAACTTTGACCCTTGTTTTAAAATGATAATGTTTTACAAAAATCAAATGATATTTTTTCTTCATATTATCATTAGACTTAATCCTGAGCAAAAGGGAGCCTCCTGAGCGCACGCTTAAGCGTGTTGGGACGCCCGTGCTATGAGGCCACCTGCGGCACGCTCTGCCGGTTTAAGCCACTGCATATGGGCTAGGGAGAGTTGTTCCTTAGTACTGTTTATATACACAAACATTGAGTTGCAAAGACACAAAGTAATTATCTGCAATCTGCATGTCTTCTAGATTAGTTCTGATGTGCTCTCTATAATAGATCTGTAACTCTGACCCACTGTCATTGTACATGGTTGCACACAACAATCCGGTCCATATGTTCATATTTTCTCATCATACGCTCGTCATAGAGATACTTCATGTATGCACAACTTGATACACAATATTTTAACTATGTATGCATTATTAATGATATAACCTAACCTTTATTTGAATTTTATATAAAAGTAATTATGAAATATCTTTTACAAAATATCTAGTGACAATATTGTTCTATAGAGAGAGATTGTATATGAAGGCATGGAGTTGCATAGACGCAAAGAACTATCCTGCAATTTCCATGTCTACCAGGTTAATTGTTCTATGCTCTCAGAAAATAGCTCTGCATCCCTAACTCTTTATCATTTTATGCATGGTCGTACACAAAAATCTTGAAAATTTATGTTCATACCCTCCTCGTATAGATACTTGCTTGTATGCATCACTGGACTTTAACAAACGAATGGTTGACATGCCCATAAGGCTTCGATTCTAGCTATCAACGACTGTTCATGCCAACTTATTGACCATTTTTTATG
Source organism: Avena eriantha (assembly GCA_910589775.1). NCBI lineage: Eukaryota > Viridiplantae > Streptophyta > Magnoliopsida > Poales > Poaceae > Avena > Avena eriantha. Next base: position 83,567,691 of record OU342744.1, on the reverse strand, counting down.
GATCAGGATATGGTAAGAAGAAATTTTAGGTTGTCCAAGGTTTTGTTGGGTCTGAATCATGTACATATTGTGATTTGGATTATCTCCTTATTGTTTCAAAAAACTATGTAACTAAAGCAATGAAATGATTATGAATAAAGATAGTCAAGGTATAGCTTTCCTAATTTAAAATAAAATGAGAAGTAATCATATATATATGTTTACCAAATGATATTTTTTGATACCACATGTTGCGATAGGAATTATGCAAGTACATTAGAAGATACTGTCAAGATTATACACAATATGAAACTCCACTTAGGGCCACGGGATCTCACTGTGTGAGAAAATGTATAGACACATTATCGAATATGACAAAAGGGAATGAAGCGAACAACAGGAATGAAATTGTAAGAGGAGTGGAGGACCTATACCCAAAATATACGGAAAATATATTGAATTGATTAGTCCACACACACGCTATCTTACATATATAAATCTCGGTAAAAAAGGGATAAAAAGTTTTGCCTCTGAATATAACATATAGTGATTAGTTTGTTGTAGTATGTGTCTATGAGCTTTCAGCAGGAATGAAATTGAGCAGATCCTCCCATTCCACTTCGTCCTAATTAATCGCCTGATCTTATCGAACTGCATGATATATGTCGTATTACTTGTTTTCTTCTCGTTGTCTCTACTACCTTTAAGTGCTCCAACGAATTGATTACCGGCTCCTTGGCTTCGTTTGGTGTGCTAAACAAAGCATGCATGGCCCTGCTATGACGTTTCCGGCGACGGTGGCACAAAAGGATGCATGGCCCTGCTAGGACTTTTTTTTTACAGAGTTATAGGACTTTTATCTTGGAAGTATATACACACGTATATGTGCAAAGTGAAACAAAAAGCGGAATAGAAAACGTGTTGTGTTTTTTCTTTGAGGGATCAAATCGTGTTGTGTTCGTACAGGATTCGTACCCGTTATATGCGACTGGTTACCTACGTGTCGTACTCATTAACCGGAATATGTGACATACTTGTTGATTAAAAATCCTAACCACAAATTCTAGATCCAACTGTCCAAAATAATTTTGATGATGAGGATCAACCTAATGCCTCGAAAAACACCTTTATATTGCTTTTAGTATATAATAGAAGATTGTTCCTAGACAAATTTTAGATGCTGAAATCCTTTATGTTTAGACTATATCTAATATTATTCTTTTGCAAATGCTAAATGGCGCATGATATAACATGTATAGCATCCTGGGAAGGCCGGCGCTAAATCCCATAGAGCATTATTTTTCCGCTGGAAATGATACAATGTCCTAGGGATCCATCTTCGTGTCGTCCGACTCTCTTCACGTACCCTAGTAATTTTTTTCCACACGACTCCATTGAGCCGGGTTCCACTACCATAGAGATAACAGAACTATCCCAGTTATGATGGGCCCCACACAATAAAGCCTTCAAATTCCTGCAACCACTAGTTCTTTCTGGTATCTTCTGACATCACACACCCGTTCTTGGGGATGGCCAGCTCAACCGCCTCCCCCTGTGGCTCTAGCAAGATGTCCACACTACCAAGATGGATAATGACATTGTTTCTTTTTTGCGAAATTCTACCGATCTATTAACATCAACAGTAGTACAAAGAGGCCTAAAAGTAATAAAAATTACAAGTAGGTCGATGGACCACCTAACGACGACTACAAACACTAGCACGAGCCGAAGGCGCGCCGCCGTCCTCGCCCCTCCATCACCGGAACCGGGCTTAGCTTGTCGTAGTAGAGCTTGTTGTAGTAGACATACGAGAAATCATCGTGCTAAGACCCCAAAGAACCAGTGCACTAGAGCAGCAACCGTCGCTAATGATGACATCCGTAGATTGGAAGAAGAGACTGACCTGGAATTACACCAACTAACACGAAAACCGACCAGATCTGAGGAGGTCGGCGGGACACATGACTCCACGCGCCCTCCGTTAGAGCTAGATGCACCACCGGAGCAAGAATAGGACGGGAAGGACCTTATTCTGACTTCAAGATGTAGCCATCGCCTCACCATCTTGAAGAAGACACAGAAAAGCAGCCTAATGGCATTGTTGTACAGTGTCTGATGCTCGCTGCATGGATCCCAGTCTCCAAAAACGTTTTGAGAACGGCCGCGCTTTCGAGATAATTGGAAAGTTGAAGTCTATGCGTGAGACACATGTCATGCCAAACATTATGAGATAACTAAGGCCATATGGTAATGCAATATAGCTGTAGGTAGCTCCGTCAACAAACACGTCATCAAGATGGTTGGTCACGGTCAGAGGCTCACTACTCTTGGATTTCCCATCCCTGAGTCACTGAGCACCGACGTGTTGCTCCCTTCACTCATCTTACATTAGCTTAATCATGAACTATAACATGCATGAGATGAAAAAAAAACATCGACAAGATCTTGGCTATGCTGAAGACAACTGAAGCTAGGTGGCAAAGGACATCAATCATGTGATGATGGTGAACAAGACCACCCACTTCAAGAAACATGCTAAGACAAAGAAGGGGAAGGGTAAAGGTAACACTACAACACATACATCGGTCCATGGCGCTTATAGACGCCGAAGCACACGCCTAATTGCCGCACTCGTGCTGATGTGGCATAAAAGCCACGAGGGATAACTGTGTCGGGAAAAGTGCATCGGCGACGTTTTTTTTGGCTCTGCACAACGTCATCCGCCGACCTCGCACTTCCACGGCAGCAAGGGGTTAGGTCAGCACAGTTTGGGTTCCATTGATTAGGAGTGACAACAACACAACATCACTGCCTGGTAATGTATCTTTCGACACATGCTATATAGCAATTTTGCAATTCATCCCCCATTAAGTATCTAATGTCTATCGGCAACATAATAATAGAGAACTCATAACACACAGAATGCAACTTTAGCTAAATGAACATGAGCATTCATTATATACATATAGTACCTCTCAACCCAATAAGCTCCCAGCTCACATAGCTACCTGTAAATCCAATTAATGCCAACAAATTCAACCCACTACCAAATATGCACTGCCACGATTAGAGATCCTGCTTTGACTGCAATCTGAAAGGCATAGACATCACCTTCCTAGAGATTGTGTTGGCGAACATATTCTCTCTAGTTTGATGTGAAACTAATAGTATCTTCATTATCACACTTCGATTTAACTTCACCGCTAACATCTTGGCAACAAACACATGAAAAGTTGATGATTTCTCCTTCTTCGGATGATGTGAACAATTAAGTTTGTTACAGTACTAGAGTAAGATTGGCATTTTAGGCATGGTTGTAGTTTAAAGAGAATTACCATATTTCTCTTGCAGGTTGTGGTTTTCTTGAGGGTGCAAACATCCTAAGGAATTTTTGGCCTATAACTTCTAATAATTTGCTTCACATTCTTTCTTCTTGAGATGGTAATGTCAACTTCATTGTCAAAACCTATATCGAAGGAATTACTTCTCTTATGATAGAATATTTGAACCTAAAATACTAAGTGAAATAATATGGGTCATGTTAACTTCATTGCCAAACCTATATCCAAGGGAGTACATTTTCTATTTACATGTGTCTTGTGTTGACATAGCCGTAAACTAAAAGCAAGTTTACCTCATATGGTAGAGGTTGCATTCTATTGAAATCATGGAATTTTGTTACTACTGTTGTTCAACATTGTTGCTGTTCACCATGAAAATTGTAAAGAATTAGATAGGCAGACTAAGATAGTGGACGTGTACCTCAACAGTTTGGGCTACACAGATATTGCTTGGAAAATGAAATGACCAAATAATTAAGATATAACTTAGATAATGAACTTAGAAATTACTTGTATTGTTCACCATGGAAATTGTAAAAAATTAGATGGGAAAATTAAGATAGTTTGAGATCACTACTACCCAACAATGTTAATTTTTAGATCCCAAGGCATAGTGAACCATAAAACAATGATACACAAACAAATCCCAATACCGTGAAGTATAAACTATATTTTCGAGGGATTGGGGATGTACGAATATGTATTCGGACGACGCGAGCAAGTTTAGCGCAGCCATGGAAGAATGTGCAGTTCGGCGTGGCGGAGAGGTGAGCGCTGCCCAAGTCAGCGCCTCCATAGAGGATGGTGTTGTCCAGCGTGGCAGAGAGGTCATCATGGCCGGGGTCAGCGCCATCGCAGAGGACGGTCCGGTCCGGCGTGGCGGAGAGGTCAGCGCCACCGCGGAGGACAGTCCGGTCCGACGTGGTAGAGAGGTCAGCAGCGCCGCCGAGATGGGGCTAGGGTTAGGGTTGGTGGGGTGGAGGATCTTTTTCATATAATGATGAGAGCAACCTGAGTGGGCCGAAGGGGAAGGAACTATGATTCTTAACTTCCGTAACCTTTGCCTTATCATTTTTTGTCAAGTTAAACGTGTCGACATTCCCCAACATTCTATTTGTTAATATTAGTATTGATTATAAAACAAGTAAAAGAACACACCAAAATGGGGATACCGGTAATTTGCATATATATGGGATACTAGTACATATGTACTTGTGCACGAATCATGACGTTGCACTGACCAAAATGAATAAGCCACCAAAAGAACACTATAGATTACTCGATGTACAACAAGATTAATTACTATGAACTAATACTAGCAACATACTTAACTCCAACTTTAATTACATCTATTAGGAAGCCTCTCCAATCTATCTACAATGGATTGCACCTTGCTAGCCAATCTAGTGCACTGCTCCCTCAGTACTGACAAACGATCATTCGTTTTATTCTACACTTCTCTGACTGTAGGTGCCATGTGTTCATCATACGTGGCCTACCTCCTTCTTTCGTTTTCTTCGATCTCGCTCCACCATAGCTCGCACAACGATTGTTGGAGGTGTCTTGGGTGCTCTTGATCAATCTATTGCACCCAACATCATGAAGCTGCATTGGGACGACAACACAATTGGAATTTGCATCCGGTATCCTCTAGGAAGTACTTGTTGTAGGCTACATATCGCCATGTGATTACGTGGTCAGTGCATTGGCAGTAGACGAACGCGCCATGTTGTATGTTCCAACGCTGCTCGTGGATATCCTTTGGTACTCCAGGAATGCCGAACTTGAAGAAAAAACAATGCATAGTTGTGAGGCCGATAAATCACAAAAATTTGGGTATAAACAGGTGCAAAAAACTCCCCAAATATGAAATTCAATCATTGTGAAATCGAAAAATAACAATTGCACATACCGACATCGTGCTTGTCTAGAGGAAGGATAGATCTACGCCTCACGCCACCGCCGATTCCCGCCGCTACTGCCGGCCGAAGCTTCATGGAGAGAGGAAGACCGAGGTTGAAGAAATGATGAAGTGGGAGAAGAATTACTGTCCTAGGAGAGGAGGGTTCCTTTCCTTATAATATTCAGATGACGACGACTTGACTTTGGTGGGGCTCATGGGTTAGTGAGACAAACTTGACAAGTCTCACATGGACTCGCAATCAACGCCATGTCTTTTCTGCGGGGGAGTTATTACTTCCGTGATTCGTGTTACCAAGGCGTCTCGGAATGTCGGTACCGATGGACAGCTAGAACGGCATATTTTAGCACCGTAAATATATTTGCCACGACATATAAATCGACCACCGCCCTTGTTGTCATTGCTAATACACTATATGTAGTGTAACCAACTTTTGCCAGTTCTTTTCTCTTGTGCCGCCCCAAAAAAGTGTCGGGTATAAGGGTATTTTCTAGTGTAAGGCCAAAAATAGTACCAAGTCTGAGTCTAAATGCTACCACTTCAAGGCCAAGGGACATTGGAAGCACAAATGCAAGACATATCTGGAAGAATTAAATAAGATCGGCAAAACCAACAAAGGTATAATAGTTATACACGTTATTGATATATTCTTAACCGGTCCTCATTCAAAGACATGTGCATTCAATACTAAATCAGTTGCTCACATCTGCAAATCGATGCAGGGACTTCTGCAGGCAAGAAAAGCTAGAAAATAATGAAGTGGAGATGTTTGTCGGGAAGAGTGAACATCTCCGATCTTCCCTAGGAGTCATGCCACTTTGTCTCCCTCTAGGATTCATTTAGTAATTAAATAATTCTTATTATGTTCTAGCGTTATGTAAAAACATTATTTTTGGATCATGGTTGTTGCGTGATAATTATTTCTTTTAACTCTGAGAATAATGTTTGTTCTATTTCGTTTAATAATTATGTTTATGGATTTTCACCACTAGTGAGTAATTTATTTATTATGGATCTTGATTGTACTAAGGATGTTTGCAACATAAATTCCAAATGCTTGAAAATGACAGACGAGGATTCCACAATCTTGTAGCATCACCACCTTGGTCACATTGGAAAGAAGCGCATGGCAAAGCTCCATAAAGATGGAACTTTGGAATGATTTGACTCTGAGTCATTTGATGTATGCGAAGCTTGTCTAATGTGAAAGATAATAACGACCCCATCATAAGTACTTGCATATTAAACATAAGTACTTGCTAATAAGCTGTTTAGAATAAACTAAAACAAACTTTATTCGTCGGAAACAGATTTGGATCCCATGTTAGCTAATAATGCCATAACCGGCCATGGACCAAGACTAACTAGTCTTAATCGCACTCGGTGATTCACTGATCCCTTTCTTTGCTGTATTTTTTGCGTCCTCCCCGTACTCTTCTTTTTGGCGTCCTCCAAAGCTCCAACTTCCGGTGATCAATAAGTAAATCAAAGTAGCAGCACCTCGGTTTTTTTATAGTTGCAGCCATGGAATCTTTGGCCGGTGTGCTTGCCCCCGAATGCGACGTGCTCGCGGGGAGGCCTTTTGCAGTAGCATACAGTTTCATAGTTATATTGTATCACAACACCGTCGAATGTATGATCATAGATATGGATTCAGGTGGACATCCGCCAAATCATCCTGGGTTGTCCGCCAAAACAACCTCTTTTCCTAATCATTCTAATCATGTTAGTTTTCTAATCCTGCCTGCACCTGCATGCACCTCATTTAGGCATTAGTGGATTGTCCGCCTAGTCTAGTGGACTGTCCGCCTACATCCCTAATCATAGATCCATTTCGGCACTATGGCACGCTAAGAAAACCCCAAACTGAAGCTCATGAGATCCAAGAACAGAAATACGAAGCAAAAATCCGATACGATATTGATTGACAGAGAACGAACGAATAACTTATAAATCCTCCGCCAATCTCAGAGCCCATCATCATCTTCACATCTCGCCGACAGGGGACCTTGCCTCAATCAACGTCGTGCCGATGTTGGTAGATAGTTCGCCAAGGGAGGGTTGGGATATGAATAAATTGTGGGCTGTAGTTGCGCTATTTAGAATGAAAGGCTTGGTGGGCCACACCAATCAGTGACGTCTGGTGTGTCAAGTCAAATCCTCGGTGGGGGCGCGGGGGGAGGGGTCCGCCACCGCTCATCTACCACATCATTATTAAGCTTCGCTCCATCTAGCCACGTACCAGGGCACTAAAATGTGTCAGCGCCACGTCAAGCCATGGTGTATACTTGTCCGCCATGACAAAATGATGCTGCGAATGCTCATCCGCGTAACCAACTTTTGCCTTTTTTCACTTATGCCACCCATGGAAAAAAAGAGCGCGCTATTTCTTCGCTATAGCGGCGCTATAGCATATTTCGGAGGTGAACGCTACGCTATGCAAAATCTGCTCGCTATGACGCGTTAAATACGCTATAACGTCACAATGCAATAGCGGCGCTAAAAAACTATGAATATAGCACCACCCGATAAGCCGATTCAGCCCACGAATCCACCACGCCTAACACTATGCACCTAAACCTAGCTCAACTCAACCCTATTTCCCAATTCTCCCTCCCCACATGACGGTGGCGGTTGTTGACAGACTGCAACGCCCGTCTCCTCCAGGTCCAGCCGGTCGACCGCCTCTGCTCGGCACGTCCACTAGACGCACTAAAGCACCAGGAGGATGCACATCTCAAGTTCTCGACCAGTGAGCTGACATGGCGCAAGTCTTCTCCTCCAACTTGTCCTGCACCGGATGTCAAGAAAACTTTGTCGTTTGGCCACTATTAGTTAATTGGTTATGCATGTATTACTCCAAAAAATAGCCGCTGAAATCCCTAGTAATACATGCCATACCTTAATTTTTTTTAATTTTTTTAACACGCGCTATTTTGAAAATAGCGTGTTATTAGCACGCTATAACTTCCATAACGTCTGGAGAAGGACCACGCGAAAAGAAATAGCGCGCTATGTTTTTCCTTGATGCCACCCCAACAATTCGCTGAGTATGGGGGTATTTTTTAGTGTATTTGCTTGCCCGCCGCGCGGCAAGCCACACATCCTACCTAGTTGTACTACATACTCCCTCCGTTCTAAAATATAAGATGTTCTAGCTTTTGTGAAACGAGTGTATCTAGACGATTTTAGTGTGTAGATTCACTCCGAACCTAAACACTAAAATACGTATAGATACGTTTGTTTCGCAAAATCTAAAACATCTTATATTTTGAAAAGGAGGGAATAAATCAAAGTCACATCGTTGGCCAAAACCGACACCAAGAAATTAGGAGGTTCCTCATGCCATACAATTGACATGGAACCTTGGGAATTTCTAGCTAATGAATCAGCTGCCATAGTGGCCTCCCTAGGACAATGAGAAAAGCACACTTATGTAAAACCACGGCAAAGAAAAACATTCTTCGAATATAGCCGTTGCTGGACCAAGGGTATTTCCACCTGCTTGCATGACATCAATCACCTCCATGCAATCGGAATTTATTTCAATCCTATTGCACTCTATTTGTCCAACAAGAAGAATTCCAAATTTATCTCAATTCTATTGCACTCTATTTGTCCAACAAGAAGAATTCCATCACGAAGCGCAGACACCTCCGTAGTAGATGCATCAGAGACAAAAGGTATTCCTCAACAGCTAGCAGCTACAAATTGTCCCTTGTCGTCTCGAATAATAGCTCCAGAACTCCCTGACCCAGAATCAAGATCAAAACAAGCATCAACATTGAGTTTCCGGTACGTACTACCTCCAGTCCTATTGATTCTGAACTGATCCTAGCAATTAAACCGGCGCGACGACTTGGCGAGGACTTTTTGGCCTGGCAACCAGAAAAATTGGGAGTATTTTCGGTCCGCAACGCTTACAAATTGCTTTCAATGAGCATGACTCTCAATGCTCCTTCCCAGCTACGAGCGATCGTGCAGATGGTGGTGACCAGTGCGCTGGCTGTCTATTTGGCAATCACCTGTTCCTCCTAAAGTGAAGGTTTTTGCGTGGAAAGCAGCGAACAATGCTCTAGCTACAGAAGAGAATAAGAAGGTACAAGGTATGGAGGTGACCGGTATCTGCTCTATTTGTGGGTAGAGGTTGAGGATGTGGCGCATGCACTTTATAGATGCTCACATGCGTACCAGCTTTGGAAAGCTATGAGAGACCTTTGGTTCCTACTATCAGACACTGACACTCAAGTTAATTCAGCTACTTGGTACAGGTCGGTACTGAATTCCTTTCCTCCAAAGATGGCTGATTACTTCCTCCTAGTTACATGGCGGGCATGGTTCTCGTAATGAAGTCATTCATTCCAAACCACTCCCCGCGGTGGTTGGATCTCAACGTTTTTTGTGTTCTTATGTAAAAACGATCAGAGGCCTCAAAATACATACTACTGATGAGATGATTAAGGGGAAAGCATGTGTGGTTAGTGATCAGCTTGCTCCTGTAGCCGTGTCGACCAAACCATCTAGAAAGCAATGGGTAAAACCTCCCCAAGGTCGTGTTAAACTCAATTTTGATGGCTCGGTAAAGTTGATTGATAGATCAGCAGTGGCTGGTATGGTCCTTTGGGATGAAGGGCATGCTGCCAACTTTTTAATTGCCAAGACCCCCTTGAGGCTGAAGCTAAAGCTTGTGAGGAAGGATTGAGACTTGCCCTACAACGGTCTAACAAAATGATCATGGTTGATTGCTCATATTTAGTGGAGGATGCAAACTCAAAAGCTCACGACTGTTTAACACTAGTGCAACTGATTTCAGAGATTAGACACCTGATGTGTGAGAGTAATAGAGTTATTTCCTTTGTAAAAGTGGATCGTTCGCAAAATAGGGTTAGCCACCCCCTCGCAAATTTTGCTGAGGACAGAGTCAAGAACTGTAGTGTGGTTGGGTTTGGGTCCTGGTTGTGTTGTGCAGGATCTAGAACTTGACCGCGTTGTAATCCCTATTGCGTAATATAATCCCTTTTACCCAAAAAAAAAAACATTGAGTTTCACATGGTTCTCCTTTGGTTTATTCCACCATCCCTCCTGATTCCCACCCTTCTTTTTTTCACCCGAGTGTAGTTCAGAGCCAGGGTAGATATACCGGGCTATGGAAATCTTTCTCTTTTTTCTTTCCTTTTGTGCAAGGATGCAATCAGACGTTTCAAAAAAATCCTTTTTTTTTTCTTGCGTGGACGCACACGATAGAATCCTTCTTGTTTTGTTGAACGGACGGACCACATCTATCCTTGTAGGTATGCACACTGGGTGAAGGATGTGTCCATCTGACATGCTTTTGCATGCATATATAGACGGACTGATTATGCATTGATCGTGCGTACATGTATGTACTCACCATGCATGCCCTCCCCCACCCAGCCGCCACCCCTCCTCCCCTACCTAGCCTCCTCTCCCGCCGCCGTCGCCCCGGGCGTTGCCGGGCAAAGCCCGTGCGGCGCGGCGGCGGCGGCTCGCCTTGGCCATGCGGCAGAGGTGACTGCGCAACGACGACGGGATGCTGCTCCGGCGTTTCGGTGGCGGTGCAGCAGGGAGGCGGCGACCCAGGGACGCGTGCAGAATCGGCGACTGACGAGGGCAGCGGTAGTGGACGGGCCTGTTTTGGGCCTAGATGGGTTTAGACGGGCTCGTTCTGCCAGATGCATCTCCTTTCTCCAACGACGGCACGAGTTCTCGGGGCTTCCCACACAGCACAGGGACGTCTGGGGCAGCAACCCTAGGTATGATGGTGGTGGTGGCCTTCTTCTTCGTCGGAGTGGTCGGCCAGGTGGTCTTGCCATCGTGCGGCGGATCCTGCTAGTTTCCAGCGGGTGGCGTGAGGGCTGCTAGCTTGGTTTCAATAAAGGAGGTGGTCCTGGATCTCTGTCAAGCCAAGACAAAGATCTGCCAGATGTTGGTCTCCATTGATGTGGTTTCTGTGTCGTGTTTCGGAAGGCTTCGCCGGCGAACTTCATAGTGCGTTCATGCCGTGAGTTTGCTGGATCAGATTGGATTCGGTCGTGCGCACCCATTTTTACTCTAACCGTTTGGTTGCAAAGGATGCGCTTCGAAGCTCTGTTGGCTGTTATTGTCATGGGGCATGTTCTCGTTCCATGGTGCTAACGAAAAAAGTCATGGAGACCGAGATCTAAGGACTGAAAATGGTGGGTCGAGTTTGAGTGCTAATGAGGAATTCGCTATGTGACTTGTGAATTGGAGCAGTGGTATGCAATTGGGGGCGACTGCACAAGAGAGGCTCATGGTCCTACCTTTCAGGGTGAAAACCAAGCGTCTGCCAATAGCCTTATTGAAGGTATTGTTTTGAGAGTGTGGACTTTCTTCAGGGTGAAAACCTAGATCTTTGATCGGACGATGACGGTGTTTGTGCACTGTTTCCTTAATGGATGCATCATTTTTTAGAGAAACTGGAGTTCTGGTGCTGTCTTGGTGGTGGTAGTGCTGTTGTTTCAATGAATAAGTCACTGTAGCAAGACTTTTTTTTACTTCTTTTTTTATCTGTGTGCATCCGTATAGCCGCTAGGGCAATGCGTTGTTGCAGAGGCTGAGTGTAATTGGTATCCTCTAATATTAATATATGCTCATTTCTAAAAAAATATATATAGACGAACTGTTTTTTGCGAGCGTATAGATCAGGGACTCTTCCTTTTTGCGAGTGTATAGACCACGGACTCTTGACAAGAGCTAGAAGTCGTTTAAGGACGGACCATCTCTCTCGGTTCTACATCCCGTTTGTGTAGCACTAATGTTGTAACTTTATTATCGTTATATAATTCTCAGCCATTAATTATAGATCTAACTAGTATTAAAATACCTGCACCGATCTAATGGCTCTATTAGACATGGCTATATTGCTATTAGTATATACTAGCTGAATGCCCGTGCGTTGCCACGGCTCGTTCAATTTATTTTCACGACGCACATTAAATATAATGCATGTAGAAATTCATATTCCTAAAAGTATAACCACATATATTGAAAAACACGCTTCATAAAAATCTGTATTCTAAAAATATTAATACTCAGAAAATAAGGATCAACTTTTTATATACTCTCTGGGCCGCTAAAGATAACTTTTTTGTGATTAGGTGTATAAATCAGAAAATGCAACTCATTATGTACCTCATTTGCTGTAGAACTTGGCCAGTGTTCATCCGACACCATTGAGAAATCCATCCATGATCTCGGTGTTGAGGGCACCAAATTATTTTTTCTATGCTGACTATGAAATATCTTTAGCACAACAGTCTATGCACAAATCCAAGTCCAAGTCTAGGTGAGAGGCCGGCAACTCCAGCGTTAGGCTGCAGACCACCTCCCACTCTCCCGCCTGCCGTCTCTCGAAGAACAGTGGCATGAACTAACTGACTGTATGAGGTCTATGTCCAGATATACGTATAAACGGACTTAACTGCATGTGCAAGCTTGACGGCCGCCTCCACCAACGCCGGCCAGTACAACGCTAATTTGGGAAGGAGGGAGTACAGAGATATGATTTTCAGAAAGAACTTAATATCCTTTACTTGGTGCTTTTCTCTTCCCCAACCTTACTGACTTAAGTACACAATCTGAAAGTTTTTTCTATCAATGCATTTCAAGATAACAGAGAAATCAGTATTTCAGAAACAAAAGAATGTTAACACATTAGTAGATGATTACATGTAGCTCAGTAAAGGACATATCCTCATTTTGCTTCATTGGCCGGTGTGCAAACTGCAAACTACCCTGGTTCCAACACTATCCACGCATATAATAGAAAGGTAAGTGTTTCTTTTTTATCACAAATAATATCATCGTAGCTCTACTATACAACCTTCTTATTGGATGTCCAATCTTGGAAAAGAAAATTGTTCTATGCACTTTTTTCAATCAAATTATTTTGACATTGTAGAACACTAAGTTTTTGTATACTGATGATACATAATTTAAGGTGGCTTAGTTTGCCCACTTTGTGGTGGTAATCTCACCTCCACATTGCTCACTTGTTTATTGTTCTTCCTTTGTCCCCTTGAACTCCTGCTTTTTGTTATCCTCGTCCTTGTCCTGCAGAAAAATGAATCAGTTATGCGCATTGAACTTTGAGGCAGTAATTATAGAACATGATTCCATGTTAAAGAAGTTCATGATTTTTATAAAGAAAGCTAAAATTTAAGCGACTCCATTGCACAAGAGCATGAAAAAGATAATTAAGATGAGGAGATGCTACCACCAGAAACATGTGGTAAAATTCAATTTGATAGCACTAAAAGCCAGACGATGCTACTGTAAAATTTAATGTTTTCGTGTTCTTTATGTATAACGTGAAGGAACTACTAAGAAGTAAAGTCATTACTTGGCATTACTATTACATCCTGAAGAACCACTAACTTTTGGAGAGCGAATTGGTGATGGTTCATTGTCGTACCTGGTGACCTCTGGAGCCATGCTTAGAACCTTATTAATATCACCAATGGGGCAGTGCGATGGGTCACCTGCCCCGACCACACCCACACGAGCTCACCTGGCCCAGACAAGTCAGGACGAACACTATGGTAAAGAATCAACCAGCCGCTCAAAGCGCTGCTCGTCGCATGGAGCACAGAGTGGGGATGGAGGCCATGCTGTTCTCGGCGTCTCGTCATCTCCAGGACCAACAGAGGCCGACGTGGCCTTGGTCACGGCACACACTCGACCCAGCTTCTCCCAGCGCTACAGCCTGAGATGGAAGCGGTAGTTCTTGGCCGTGAAGCAAAGGACGACGTTGGCGGTGTTAGGAATAAGCAACTTGTGCAACTTGTATTATCTGGGGGCCAAAGGCCACAATATATAGTACATCTGACTTGCGGTACAAGAAGATAAATCTAGACAAATACGGACTCCTAGACCAATACTAATACGGACTCCTAGACCAATACTAATACACCTTAACACCCCCCTCAAATGCAAAGCGTATGCAATAGCATTGCATTTGAAGAAGTGAAAACAAAACCAAAAAAAAATGATAATCCAAAATCCGCGTCTTCAAAGTGTCGCCATAGCATGAATAGTCTTCAAAACCTATAGAGTCAAGCCACAGTCGATCGAAGAAGAGATCGACACAGACCAAGAGGCGGTCAGAAGAATAGCACCGAAGAGTGAGGAAGAGAGAGCGGCGGCGGCCGGAGAGAAGAACTAGAGGAACTAGACGGAGGAGAGGATGGCGCCAAAAACAAAGGAGACGCATCAGAAGGAGAAGGTGGAGGAGTAGAGATAGCGAGAGATGTATCAGGAAAAAGAGAAAGAGGAAGTAGAGAGGGTGCCTCGACTGGAAACAGAAAGAGATGTACCATCAGCCGTGATAACACGGACAAGAGAAATAAGAGCGCGAAGAGCAGAAAGAATAGAAGACGCAGAAGTCGAAGTAGAGCGGCGTGCCAACAAAGACAAAGTCGGCGAAAGGCGGTCATAACCGCATGAAGAAGCCGCGAGAGTCGAAGTAGAGAGGCGTGCCAACAAAGACAAAGTGGACGAAAGGCGGTCATAGCCGCGTGAAGAAACCGCGAGTGTCGACGTAGAGCGGTGCGCCGACAAAGACAAAGTCGGCAAAAGGCGGTCATAACCGCATGAAGAAGCCGCGAGAGTCGAAGTAGAGAGGCGTGCCAACAAAGACAAAGTGGACGAAAGGCGGTCATAGCCGCGTGAAGAAACCGCGAGTGTCGACGTAGAGCGGTGCGCCGACAAAGACAAAGTCGGCAAAAGGCGGTCATAACCGCGTGAAGAAAGCCACGAGAGTCGACATAGAGCGACGAAGTAAGGAAGGAAGGCTCGGAGAATTTAACAGAAGAAACACCGGCATGAATTACCGGAAAGGAGCCAGCGACCGGAAGTTGCTAATGGCGGAGGCGGAGGCGGCGGCCGGGCGCGGCGGCGGGGTGCCGGGGCGAGCGGCGGCGGCGGCTACGAGGGAGACAAAAAAAGGCCTTACGGCTACTAGCTACGAGATGCGATGCCCCCGACGGAGATCATGGAGATCGACCTCGCCGGGGGCGGCGCGGCGGAGGCGGTGGCTAAAACGTAGGCCAAGGAGCGACACGCTCTGATACCATGTTAGGAATAAGCAACTTGTGCAACTTGTATTATCTGGGAGCCAAAGGCCACAATATATAGTACATCTGACTTGCGGTACAAGAAGATAAATCTAGACAAATACGGACTCCTAGACCAATACTAATACACCTTAACAGGCGGCACCTGACGGCGTAGCTGGATGACTGCCGTGGTAGCCAACCGTCACTGACGAGTCGTCGCTGGAGAGCAGACTCGTCGCGTAGCTAGAGGACAGCTGCCGGTCGCAACTCGCCTCCACCTCGCCGCTAGGAAATCCTCGCGCGACACAAACATACGGCGGCAGCAGGGAGTGCGGCGGAGATCCGGGAGGATATTGGGTCGATGCGGTGATTCGCGTGAATCCAAAGCCAAAAACGACCTGGACTTAATGACGGACTCGACGGACGATCAAGCACAGACGCAGTACGGTCGCTAGGAAAAAGTACGGTGCAAACCGATTTTCTCACTTAGCGGTGGCAATGCATGTAATATGTCCAAACTCTACAGGCAAACATGTCCAAACAAAAAAGACCTACCGGACCATCAAGACCGTAAGCCTTTTAATAGTACTAGCACAATGGCCGCGCGTTGCTGTGCCAAGAGCAAGGTTGATGTGAAGGGAATCGGACAATTTTGCTGGTAAAATGGTATGGTGTGGCTACTGAGATTGTATCATTTTCATCGGTATTCTAATAGTTAGATTTTGAGTTACACGATTCAGCACAGACCTGTTTCGACACTGGACGCGAACGATTGTACGAATGATGTTACCTAATTTAATAGAGCTCATGCCTTCAAAAAGAAAGTTAGACTTTAAGTTACAACTCATGTTAAAAACATTATTTAAAAAATAACTTACATATTATTAAAATTGTTTACCTATTATTAAAATTATTTACATATTTTTAAATATCTAAGGTTACATATTTGTTTAAAAAACTTATTTACATATCAATATTCCAATAGAGGTTTGTATTTTAGGCACTACATGATTTATTCATCTACAAATAAGCTACGTACAAACAATCAACACATGATTGATTCCAAGTGTACCTCGCAAGAAAATAATGAACAAATCCATGCGCCAATCCAACTTGGAAAACATGACATATGATCGTTTAATCAAACAATTCACAAAAAATTCTGTCACTTTTTTTTGAACCGATCTGGATCTAGCAAAATAAAATTGGAACCAAAACAGATTAGAAGCAAATCGCATTGATCGAGCTGAACGCAAAACTGGAGAACAAAGTCAGCACCCTGACCACTGCTGCTACCTGCAGCCTTAACATGTTACACACCAAATTTATGGTGACAGCCTGATGCATACATCCGATGTACTTGCTAGATTCCTGTTTGGTGCTCCTGCGCGCGGGGATGACTGCGTGTCGGGCCAAACCAAAGAAAAAAACCAAGCGGTAGATGACTTACACGGATGGCCATGTAGCTCAAATCAATGAAGATCGCACATTGCAATGGCAAAACATCAACAATCAGTACAATTGTTACCCTACCTGAAGACTGCAAATAGGGTAGCTCAAACTATATGTGCTGCTAGAATCCTAGAACGGGACTGAGTTAGAGTGCCCCCCCCCCCCCCCTATCAAGAACTCGAGATATTCCATGACCCCTACGATGTGATGTGCTAGCTAGTTCCCTTGTTGTGGTCCTCATCTGGTCGGAGAAAGAGTCATTGATGACTAGGGCGGTGGTGTTTTGTCAGGGAGGACACTGAAGACAGGTGTATGGAGGGATGTTGCCAGGTAGATGGATGCGCGCGGCTCAGACGTGGTCAACAGCAACGCTCTAGTGGTCTTGGATGCTCAGGGAAGGCGCTATCGGGTGCAGCAGTTCACAGTGCGGTCAACAATGCTTTTCTGGTCCCGACATGGCTTCAAACGACGGAGCTGCTCGATTTGAAGCGCGATGGCTCCAGCCAAATCTGGCGGCGGTGCAGGCTTAGTTCCTCCACTCCATCTATAGATGGTCGTAGGTAGTTTTCCATTGTGGCCGATCTCATCTCCTCCATCGCTTGTTCCTTCGATTGATAGTCGTGGGCAGTTTTTCATCCAGATCGATCTCGTCCCCTCCATCTTAGGTCTCTGCTAGATCTCAGGTGTGTTTATATGCAACCAGGTAGGAGATAGAAACGTGCCCGCTACAAAAGCATGTACTTCTCGGCATGGAGTCCTTTTCTTCGACGATAGCAGAAACCATGTGGAGACATGAGATGGACTAAACTCAGCGAGATGGAAAACCGATGTTGTAGGCGGCCCACTTCAGCACCACCGGCGGTGGAAAATAAAAATCAAACCGGTACCATGGCCATGTTGTGTATCAACGAAAGAGAATAAATTTATGGACAAAAAACATCTACTGCATAAATGTTTGCCCCAAAGTCAAATCAACCCGTGACCAACTCAATTTGCTTATCGTCGATTTAATTTAGCTCACAGCAGTACTACACATACCAGCAACATCCTTCTTTTTCATGCATGTATATGAGCCCAACATAGCAAGGTGCATCCTCTGATTCTTTGTCTTCCTAATTCCTCTTAATTTAGCTTACTACACATACAGCCAGCGTCCAACGATACTTCTTCCTTTCATTCAAGAATGCAACAGCCCCACTTTTTCTTTTATTCATGCAGGAAGTAGAGGCCCAACACAGTCCCGTTTAATCCTCTGCCCATCATCAGCATATTGGAAATTTTACCCCACTTGATCATTGTTCATTTGATTTCATATGAATCATCTTTGTTGCCGCTCGCTGATACTACATGAGAATTTTTAGCGTATATAAATTGGTTAAAGCAGCAAGGTGAAACTATTTTTAAACCCAAAATCCACAAGTCTTATCTCATTTGTACTCTAAGTGTATACAATCCCTGGACGCAGCAGCCCATGCCCCCCAAACCGGCCCAGCTAGACCAGCCCAGCCGCGACGTACAGGATTAGGAAGGTATGGATCGTGAAATTCTCTGGGAGCTGTAACGGAACAGAGGGAAGGAAGAGAAGTCACGACGTCTGGGCTTGACTCGGCTGTGGAACATCTAACGAAGGTTTGGTCTTTTCTACTTACCGGTGGCGTTAGAGGTAATTTATGATTTGGTGGGAGGATACATCCATTCAAAAAAGTGTTGGACCGAAAGAAACAATCAATCCTTTATTATTACTAGCAGAAAAATCCGTGCGCTGCACCCGGAATAAAAGCGATTCATGTTCTACTCCAACAACAACATGTGGCGCTAGAACGAACCATCCTTGATGACATTTCTATTTTGTGCCATCATCCTTGATAATGCTTTTATCCCGACCATCCGATACACTCAGACACAAGAGCTATATGTCGTCATCTCTAGTTCACCCCGCTCCACCCTGCTCCTCGAAGGACTTCACGTTCCTCGGGATAGGGGATTATAGGAAGCAGCAAAAAGCGAATATATCGTTAGAAAGGACTCATAATGAGGACAATAGATTGATTGGATCAACCTTAATTGTAAGGGTAATTCAATTTTTCTGAACACCCGCCGGAGCTCTTTTTCTAAACTCTTTTTTATTGTAGTCATAATGAGGACAACGGATTGATTGGATCAACCTTTAATTATAAGGGTATTCGATCTTCTGAACATTTTTCCGGGATCTTTTTTTTGACCACACCCCCGAACTCTTTTTGTTGTACTGTGTGCTCTTCACTGGCACCTCCTTCAGTTATGCAGCCAAGGACGGCCGAAGCGACGGCGGTGCAGAGATGGGTTTAATTGAGCAATAAATGGACGGTGACAAATTGTTGGCTCTGCGGGGCCGCCTTATTATTAGCTCACGAAATTTCCTGTCTAATGTACCCGTGTGGATCGAGCTTCCTTTTCTAGATCTTTAGCCGGCACCACAACAACACGCACGCAACGACACACACACCTACCACGGCTACCACCACGTCGCACGCCCCATTCCCCACCAACCCCGTCTCTCTCACACAGCTCGCAAGGCTCCTGAGACCGCGCCGCCCCCAGGCATCGATCTCGGGATTCCCTTCCCGCTCACGACCCCTCTTGCCTCGTCCTTCCCCTTCATACAATGGCCACCGCCGCCTCTCCTCACACGACCTCGTCTCTCGGCTGCGCGTGCCCTCGACCCGAGGGCGCCGCTCGTCCTCGACAAGAAGCTCCTCTCTGGCCACCGCCCCTGCAGAGCACCGACTCCCTCCGCCGCCGTCGTCGTGGGCCATTCCCCTGTGCTCCTTCTTTCCGCGGCAAGCACATGCTCGTGGTCTCCCCCGCTACCCGATGCCCCTCCATCATGGCTGCCTCCTTTCGATCTCTGCCCTGACTCTCATCAAAGCTCAGACATGACCATCCCATCTTCCTGGCGTCCCCATCCCATCTTCCATTATCCCATCATCGAATTTCAGAGGCGGCTTGTCGATTCTGGGGAATCTGCAAAGCATATAAATTGGTGGATCTTGCTTGAAGGGAGCAATGTGGGACTATTCTATAAACATAAAAAGGCAATTCTATCGGATAAGCGAGCGCTAGGTTGGGCCGGCAAGGAAAAGGGCCGAAGCGGCCGCGATAGACAAAAGTTAAGCAAACGCGACGAGTTTTTATTTTGTACTTACCAGTGGCTATTGTGGTGATATGTGATTTGGTGGGAAGGCAAGATGGTGTAAAAAAGTGTTGGACCGCAAGAAACACTTCGTCCTTTATTATTAGGTATAGATATAGATAAATATATAAAGAAAATCGTTTTATTCAAATAAATTGATCATATTTCTCTAATCTTTCAAAAGTCTAGCATTAAGTAACAGTTATCACAAAATATATTTCAAGTATATAATAACTAATAGCCCGTTCTTTTCATTCTATTAACACAATTCTTTGCAAACAAACATATAGGGTAATTTGTAATGATCCCAGTCTAGGTATCTAGAACTGGCCACCGGAAAAGTTCCCGATACATTAACTATCCTTTTGCCAAGAAAAAATTGTAACAGTCGGATGTATGTTTGTATAAAGGCACCACGTCCATGGTCCAGTGTGTTGAAAAAGCTACAAAATCATCAGAAAAAAAAGAAATCCCTATCCTCTCTCAAACCTCTACTCTCGGCACTCGGCAGCACACACACGAAAAACAATCTGTTGATCCCTCCCGTGCAGCACACACAACCAGACATAAGTACACTATAGTCAATCTCTCTGCCCATAGCATACATGCAAGTAAGATAGTCTCTCCGCTCTCGATAACCGAGCACAGTCTCTCTCGAGATTAGCAAAGTAACTTCTTGTCTCAATACTCTCACCAAAGTGACCTGGCTAGCTGGTTGGTGTTGATTTGTAGATTTAGATAAGCATAAGTACACTACAGTCTACATGACACCACTGAATATGATGCACGACCATAAACGGAGGCACTACTCAGATCGCGTTAGACTAAATTCAGCCTGTTCCCCCGTCCGGTCCAAGGCCCACCTAAGCTAGCCCCAATCCTAGACGCAACGCACACATGGGAGCGAGGAAACCCCAGCCTCGCTCCTCTTGAGTTTTGTTTTTACGTGAAGTCGCGCTGAGTTCGTTTGGTCGGCACCGGAGAAAATAAAAGGACGAATCGATATGGTGGCATTGATGCGTAATATGTATTTTTGTGGGAGGGTAAAACGGTCTTAAAAAGTGTTGGACCGGAAGAAACTATCCATCTTTTATTATTATTAGGTATAGATTATTATATTATTATTAGGTTCTGTTCTTGACTCGGCTGTGGAACATCTAACGAAGGTTTGGTCTTTTCTACTTACCGGTGGCGTTAGAGGTAATTTGTGATTTGGTGGGAGGACAAATTCGTCTAAAAAAGTGTTGGACCGGAAGAAACAATCCTGTGGCATCCCGCTAAAACCACTACTAGAAAATCGCTGTGTTTTTGTGTTACGCATCATCATGACCGCATACTCATGTCATCATGCCATATTGCATTTGAGTATCGTCATGTCATCATGCATGGTTTGTTTGAAACTATTTTCGAAAAGCCTGGTTTTGTTTTCTAAACGCCCCGTCTTTTATTCAAACCATAAAACCCCCGGTCTTATCCGGATCTTTTATTTGCCTAAAAACTTTTACAAAATCTTTTAAAACTAAAAATCTTTTAAATAAAAAGTTTTACCGGGGAAGGCCACCAGCCTGCCAGGCCAAAAGCCCGGCAAGCCAATAGCCTACTACCCTAGCCCAGTTAAAACTAGACCAAAACCCTAATCCACCTACCCCCTTCCCTCCCTCTCACCCTAGCTACCCCAGCCGCCGCCCACCTGATCCACCCCGCCGCCACTCTCTCTCTCTCTCCCTCTCACCCAGCCGATCCACTCCCCACATTTTCCCTCCTATCTGCCGCCACCTACCCCACCAACTCCCGCTCATGCACCGCACGCTTCTCACCTACCGCCCTGGACACGCCCTCCCACGCGCGCTCCCCTGGTCCACCTCCCCTGGCCCCCGGCCCACCCCGCATCGATCCCCACGCGGACCCCGCTCCTCCCCAGATCCCACCAATTGCCGCCGCCAGGAGCCGGCGCCGCCGCCTGGACCTCCTCTCCTCCTCGCCCCAGTGCCCCTCGCCTCTCCCCGACCTTCCTTGTCGTCGCCCTCTCCCTCCTTTTTCTCCCCCTCGCTGCTCTGCCCCGTGTTGGCCTTTCCTCCCGCGCGAGCGCCGTTGGCCGGCCTCCACCTCGTCGCTGCGGCAGCCCGAGGCCTCCCTGGCCTCGCTGTCTCCTCCAGCGACCGCCTCTGACCCCCGTCGCCGCCGCATCGCCATCTCCCCGGCCGCCTCCTCCCGTGCGGGGCCCCGTCTCCTCTCTGTAGGTCATCGTCCCCGCCGCCACTGTGAGCTATGCTACCGCGAGACCCTCTGCCGCGCGCCCTCATGTGGTTGAGGTCATGTTCTGGCCCGACCCGGCCATGCCCTTGTGCTTCCGATGCTCCTCTGCTCTGTCTTGTTGGGTTTGCTCTCTCGCCTGAGTGTGTGATCATGTGTTTGCGCGGGCACCGAGTCCATTCAAGGTGTTGCCATCCCTGCAGTATAGGGTCAGTAGGTTCTCGTTGACGATAGATGACCTGGCGAGCAACAAGGCATCCTTCTTAGAGATGAAGATGGTACCGAGAACTGCCGTTTGTCGAGACCCGAGTTCCGCACTGACAATTGAAGTCGGAACCCCGAGCGCGCCGACATGGATCCGATGAACGAGACCCCCGTACCCGAAGGCCTTCGACGTGGAACACCAAGATCTTCTCCCGGATCGACAAGGACTTCTACATGGGACGACAAGTACTTCGTCATGGATCCTATTGAAGCAACCCCGAAGACCACATATGCGACAAGTACTCCTTCCCGGATGCGAGAACCGGATCCGAAGACCGCCAAGATCGACACCGGAACGCCAAGTTCTTCATCTCGGACGCCATGACCGTCTACATGGACCCGAAGACCACCGGTACCCGATCCATTCAAGTTCGCCATCGACGGCAAGATCGGCCGCTTGGAACCCAAGTACTCCATCGCGTATCCGAACCTCGCCGATCCCCGACGAACCCTGAGACCTAGACCCGGACCCCCGAAACCCAAGATCTTCCGAACCCAGATGTGTGACCCTAAGCCCCTATTTTTATAATATGACATTATTAATTGTCGCATATTAAATTGATCATGCATGCATATCTGTCTGTGGTTTGGGGGCATTATGCCGATTTACCTCATAATTAAATATGGAGTCTATATGCGGGATACTTTTGTCTTATTCCGGACTCCATTTAAATTTGTGTAGCGAACCGATGCCCTGTTTTGTCTTGTTGATACACCATTTAAATTGCGGGGGTTCTAAACAACATGAACCACCTAATTAATTGCCGGGACCCCGGTTCCGCTTAATACTGCCTAATTGCACCGCATCCGTGTCATGCCATGCATCATATCATAATCATGTCGGATCTTCTGCCGTAGTATTAAATATTGCATCAGGTGTTTCTTCTAGTGTTTGCTTCTTCGCGGATTAGGCCGATGAGTTGATGCGAGTATCGGCAAGTTCTCCGGATATGAACCTTCGGCAGTGTTTCCCAGGCGCGCATCTCTTCCCCTTCCACCTATTTTGCATTTATAGTCTTTCTTTCCTCCTGTTGATCTATTGATATCCGTGTCGTGATGCTTTAGTTTCCGTACACCAGTTATACCCGTGCAGCCTCTATATTGCCTTGGACACCTCCAAATACCCGTGGTTTGGTAGATAGCTGGCCTTGTGAGTCGTAGTTGCTTGCTCAGGTGCGATCTCATGTTGTCGAGTACCACAGTTGTTGGAATGCTGGCAGATGTTTATGGTGGAGAGGATCATGACTTTAGATACAACTATTAAAATGCTAGATACAACTAATGTAGAGGCATCGGTGGGAAATAGATGTTATTTGGTTCTTCCACGCTCACTTGTGTCCCGTAGGACCCCGAGTACTTGATACATGTTCCTTGATTTTTCGCACTATCCACATCCGGGAGGCCTTATGGACCTCCCTGAGCCAGAGCTTGATTCATTTCTATTTCTTGGGGCCACAAACTAGTTTGGGGTTTTATTTACTATCATGTACTTATGCCATGATTACTGTTTTATTTAAGATTGTGCGTGGAGCACCTGTACTGTTTAGGATCGCGGAGTGTTTTCGCGGTATCGACAAGCCCAGACACACTTTCGGGTTCCCACTCGTTTACAGCAGTTGACGCAAACCCTGGGTCCGTTCCGGAGCCGGCCAACTTCGTTGCGGGTAGCTTAGTGGGGTGGCCCCCTGAAATATTTTATGAATCATGTGATCGCTTTGTCGGGAAAGCTTCGTTGGGTTTTGAGTTGGTTTTTTCCGGGGTTGATCGAGTGTGTGTTGCTATTTGTGCACCCCCTGCAGGGTAAAACTTTCTGAAAGCCGTGTCCGCGGTTATGGACGACTTGGAGCACAGTATCTCGATCATAGACAAGCATAACTAAAGTAGTGCTATAAATTTGACTTAATATGTGACTAGTAATCAGATTCAAATACAACGGAATGGATATTAAAAATGCCAACAACTGGTGGAGCTGGGGTTTCTTGTGTCTTGTTATATCTGCCTAGTAAGTATTGCAACTCCAATGGAATGTGATAAAAGTACCAACAATTGCTGGGTTTTGGGATTCCTCAGGACAATTATATCTGACTAGTAAATGTTCCAACTACCACGAAATGGTGATTAAAACTGCCCACTACTTCTGCTATCAGGATGACTCATGCTATCTATATCTGACTAGTAAGTGCTTCAACTATAATCGAATGAATAAAACTGCCAACTGTGTGAGTTCCTCGGTTTGACTTCCTCGTTTGGTCTCAAGGGGGAATACCAGGATGGGTGTGTTTGGTGTTACTATCAGGTTGGATCCGAATAGGTCTCTCTTATCCCTCTCTAATAGCCGACAGTTGCCTGAGTCTCTATAGGTTGTTTAGCGTTGCTACGCTGCCGCTTCAGTCCACCATACCTATGTAGGCGAGAGCCGCCGAATTCTAGCCTCGCCGTGTACTGGCCTCAGTACTGACGCTCCTCTTTTTCCTTTGCCCTTTGTCGGCACCCCTTTTGTTTTAGCAGGTTTGAGATCGACGTCGTTAGCATGGTTACCCTTCCGGCTTGGCCTGGGCAGGGTTATGGACGCCATTGGTTATTCGTCAGGGCTCTTAGCCCCATTTGCATCTTGTCCGTAGTCGGACGCTCTATCATTTTCAAGGTGATTTGGATCTTTGTATTGTATATCTGTATTCTTGACTCATGGAGTCGTTGTTGTATATATATGTTCTGTGGGTCTCATCGAGGGCTGTTGTGTAATAGTATTACTTCGTTTTCCACCCGCACGAAAGTGCCTAGTGGGCGTCCTTGAATCGTTTCTATGCGGGTTTGGCGGAAAGGGCTAAAACTTGCATAGGGCCGATTCGAGGGTGTTACAGAGTGGTATCAGAGCTCAGCAGTTACGATACCCCACAAGTCCAGCCTGTAGGATAACCTAGCTAACAGCCGAAGTAGAGTGTCAAAACTATTTTGCAAAATCGTTTGGATAGATCTGATTAGGTCTGAATTTACTTCTTACCCCTCTAATGTTCTCCTCTTACCTCTGCGTGTTTTGAATCTACTCTCTTATCTTCTCTTCGAGTCCAGGATTTCTCGTGGTTGGGTTTTCCGTCGTACCTTCCGGGTTTCGCTTCCTCCTTTGGCAACGGTGTTTCTACCTCCGGACTTCATGATATCTGAATGATCCTTTATCTGTGGTGCCATTCTTTGCTCCTTGTTTGTGCCTTCCGGTGTTCTACGACGCGATGACATCATCTATGCCAGATCCGATGCAGAGCCTGCATCACTCTTTTGTTCCGAACCTCGATTGTCAAGATCTTCAGTCTAATTCCGAGAGTTGGTTGCATAATTTACCTATTCGTGGGCAGAGTAATGGTTTGGGTGCGCGATGGACTGATCACCATCCGACTACTCTTATCATTCGCTCGTGTACATCGAATCGGTGGATCAAGCAATTTTACTCCATCCACAGAAGCTAGAGGTGGCTTTATATGTTGATACCTCTACCTTCGCCCTTTGTTTCCGGAGTGTTCTCTCGACGATCACGGACAACGACCTCTTGTTAGTGGTGTCGCGAGCATCTACACGAAGCGAGAAGATTCAGATCACCGGCCTTCTTCCTCGGGCCACGAGGCGGATCTCGAGGGCGAGATCCCTTGTTAGTGGTATCGAATTGTGGCATCCCGCTAAAACCACTACTAGAAAATCGCTGTGTTTTTGGGTTGCGCATCATCGTGACCGTATGCTCATGTCATCATGCCACATTGCATTTGAGCATCGTCATGTCATCATGCATGGTTTGTTTGAAACTATTTTCGAAAAGCCTGGTTTTGTTTTCTAAACGCCCCGTCTTTTATTCAAACCATAAAACCCCCGGTCTTATCCAGATCTTTTATTTGCCTAAAAACTTTTTATTTAAAAGATTTTTATTTTTACAAAATCTTTTAGAAATAAAAATCTTTTAAATAAAAAGTTTTACGCAGGAAGGCCGCCAGCCTGCTAGGCCAAAATCCCGGCAAGCCAACAGCCTACTACCCCCGGCCCAGTTAAAACTAGACCAAAACCCTAATCCACCTACCCCCATTCCCTCCCTCTCACCCTAGCTATCCCAGCCGCCGCCCACCTGATCCACCCCGTCGCCACTCTCTCTCTCTCTCTCTCTCTCTCTCCTCTCTCTCTCTCTCTCTCTCTCTCTCTCTCTCTCTCTCTCTCTCTCTCTCACCCAGCCGATCTACTCCCCACATTTTCCATCCTATCTGCCGCCACCTACCCCACCAACTCCCGCTCATGCACCGCACGCTTCTCACCTACCGCCCTGGACACGCCCTCCCATGTGTGCTCCCCTGGTCCACCTCCCCTGGCCCTGGCCCACCCCGCATCGATCCCCACGCGGACCCCGCTCCTCCCCAGATCCCACCAACTGCCGCCGCTAGGAGCCCGCGCCGCCGCCTGGACCTCCTCTCCTCCTCGCCCTAGTGCCCCTCACCTCTCCTCGACCTTCCTTGTCGTCGCCCTCTCCCTCCTTTTTCTCCCCCTCACTGCTCCGCCCCGTGCTGACCTTTCCTCCCGCGCGAGCGCCGTTGGCCGGCCTCCACCTCGTCGCTGCGGCAGCCCGAGGCCTCCCTGGCCGCCCCGTCTCCTCCAGCGCCCGGCTCTGACCCCTGTCGCCGCCGCATCGCCATCTCCCCGGTCGCCTCCTCCCGTACGTGGCCCCGTCTCCTCCCTGCAGGTCGCCGTCCCCGCCGCCGTTATGAGCTATGCTGCCACGAGACCCTTTGTCGCGCGCCCTCGTGTGGTTGAGGTCATGTTCCGGCCCAACCCGGCCATGCCCTTGTGCTTCCGGTGCTCCTCTGCTCTGCCTTGTTAGGTTTGCTCTCTCGCCTGAGTGTGTGCTCATGTGTTTGTGCGGGCACCGAGTCCATTCAAGGTGTTGCCATCCCTGCAGTATAGGGTCAGTAGGTTCTCGTTGACGATAGATGACCTGGCGAGCAACAAGGCATCCTTCTTGGAGATGAAGATGGTACCGAGAACTACCGTTTGTCGAGACCCGAGTTCCGCACCAACAATTGAAGTCAGAACCCCGAGCGCACCGACATGGATCTGATGAACGAGACCCCCATACTCGAAGGCCTTCGACGTGGAACCCCAAGATCTTCTCCCGGATCGACAAGGACTTCTACATGGGACGACAAGTACTTCTTCATGGATCCGATTGAAGCAACCCCGAAGACCACATATGCGACAAGTACTCCTTCCCGGATGCGAGACCCGGATCCGAAGACCGCCAAGATCGCCACCGGAACGCCAAGTTCTTCATCTCGGACGCCATGACCGTCTACACGGACCCGAAGACCACCGGTACCCGATCCATTCAAGTTTGCCATCGACGGCAAGATCGACCGCTCTGTAGGATCTTGTATAGTCGAATCACATCATAATTAAATATGGAGTCTATATGAGGGCTTTTCTAGTCTTATATTGGCTCCATTTAAATTGGTGTAGCGAACCGATGCTCTGTAACACCCTCGAATCGGCCCTATGCAAGTTTTAGCCCTTTCTGCCAAACCCGCATAGAAACGATTCAAGGACGCCCACCAGGCACTTTCGTGCGGGTGGAAAACGAAGTAATACCATTACAGCAGTCCTAGATGGGACCCACAGAACATATATATACAACAACGACTCCATGAGTCAAGAATACAGATAAACAATACAAAGATCCAAATCACCTTGAAAACGATAGAGCGTCTGACTACGGACAAGATGCAAATGGGGCTAAGAGCCCTGACGAATAACCAATGGCGTCCATAACCCTGCAGTAGTGGGCAGTTTTAATTAACCATTCCGTGGTAGTTGGAACATTTACTAGTCAGATATAATTGTCCTGAGGAATCCCAAAACCCAGCAGTTGTTGGCACTTTTATCACATTCCATTGGAGTTGCAATACTTACTAGCCAGGTATAGTATGACACAGATCACCACAGATCCACCAGTTGTTGGCATTTTTATTATCCATTCCATTGTAGTGAAGCTGAATTACTAGTCACATATTAAGTTAGATTTATAACACTACTTTAGTTATGCTTGTCTATGATCAAGATACTGTGCTCCAAGTCGTCCATAACCGGGGACATGACTTTCAGAAAGTTTTCCCCTGCAGGGGTGCACAAATAGCAACACACACTCGATCAACCTCGAAAAAACCAACTCAAAACCCAACGAGGCATTCACAATAAAGCGATCACAGGATTCATAAAATATTTCAGGGGTCCATCCCACTAAGCTACCCGCAACGAAGTTGGCCGGCTCCGGAACGGACCCAGGGTTTGCGTCAATGGTTGTAAATGACTGGGAACCCGAAAGTGTGACTGGGCTTGTCGATACCACGAAAACACTCCGCAACCAAAACCGTACAGGTGCTCCACGTACAATCTTAAATAAAGCAGTAAAGCATGGCATAAGTACAGAATAGTAATAAAGCCCCAAACTACTTGTGGCCCCAAGAAATAGAAATGAATCAAGCTCTGGCTCAGGAGGGTCCATAAGGCCTCCCGGATGTGGATAGTGCGAAAAATCAAGGAACAGGTATCAAGTACTCGGGGTCCTACGGGACACAAGTGAGCGTGGAAGAACCAAATAACATCTATTGCCCACCGATGCCTCTACATTAGTTATAGCTAGCATTTTAATAGTTGTATTTAAAGTCATGATCATCTCCACCATTAAACATCTCCACCATAAACAGCTGCCAGCATTTCCAACAACTGTGGTACTTGACAACACGAGATCGCACCTGAGCAAGCAACTACGACTCGCAAGGCCCGCTATCTACCAAACACAGGTAATAGGAGGTGTCCAAGGCAATATAGAGGCGGCACGGGGTATAACTGGTGCACGGAAACTAAGGATCGTGACACGGATAGCAATATATCACCAGGAGGAAATAAAGACTATAAATGCAAAATAGGTAGAAGGGGGAGAGATACTCGCCTGGGAAACACTGTCGAAGGATCATATCCGGAGAACTTGTCGGTACTCGCATCAACTCATCGGCCTAATCCGCGAAGAAGCAAACACTAGAAGAAACACCGGATGCAATATTTAATACTACGGCAAAAGATCCGGCATGATTATGATATGATGCAGAGCATGGCAAAAGTGCGGTGCAATTAGGCAGTATTAAGCGGAACCGGGGTCCCGACAATTAATCACACGGTTCAAGTTATTTAGAAACCCCGCAATTAAATGTTGAATTAACAAGGTGAAACATGGCATCGGTTCGCTATGCAAATTTAAATGGAGTCCGTAATAAGACAAAGATATCCCGCAGATGGACTCCATATTTAATTATGAGGTGAATCGGCATAATGCCCCCAAACCACATACATGTATGCATGTATGAACAATTTATATGCAACAGTTTTATATATATAGCATTTATAAAAATAGGGGCTCGGGAAAAGGTTCACACATCTGGGTTCGGAAGATCTTGGTTCCGGGGTTCGGGGTTCGACAGGGACCAGTCTCGGCGGGAATGTTCTCGGACAGCGGAAGTAGATCTTGGCATTCCAGGAAGAAGGACTTGGCGTGCCGGTGGTGATCTTGGCGGTCTTCGGATCCGGGTCTCGCATCCGGGAAGGAGAACTTGTCGCATCTGTGGCCTTCGGGTTCGGCGCCGGTAGATCTTGGCGATTCCATGTCGAAGGCCCGAGGAAGATCATGTCGATACGAAGCATTTTTAGTTGGTCTCGGACGCCGGATCCCTGTGGACGATCTTGGGTTACCACCTAACCGGTGACGGAGGACTTGGCGTGCGGCACCATATAGGAGTACTTGGTGTCCCGTGGTCTTCAGCTCCATGTAGATCTTGCAACCGGCGCTAACGGTCACAGTCTTCGGATTACATCAAACGTTGGTCTTGGCAGGGTACGAGTTCGGGGTACTCTTCTCGGGTACATCTCCGAAGAAGATCTTGGGGTGCTGGGACAACAACCCGGAGACAAACGCTGCTCTAGCCGACGGAGCGGTTCATCGGCCGCATCATGAACGTCCAGCACAGGGACAGGCCTGAGGGAGACCTACATCGGCGAGAGGCGACGCATGCGTGGTTGGTGGAGCCGACTCTGGCGGTGAGGAGCCCGCGAAGGGCGAGGTCGTGCTCGAGGTGGCACTGCAGGAGCGGCCGAAGGGGAAAACTGGGTGGCGGCGCTGCCGGCCGGAGAGACGGCGTCCGGGGAAGGCGGGCTAGGCGGTGCAGGGACCTGTAGGGTCGGCGGGAGGAGGTCTCCGGCGAGGGCGCAGAAGAGGCATAGGGGATGACGCGGGGCAGTCGGACGGAGGAGGTCGAGGCGGCCAGGGTCACTAGCAATGGTCGAGCGCGGAGGCGTGCACGACGGCTCGGCGAAGGCGGCGGAAGCAAGGGTCGGCGAGCGTCGGGTCGCCGGCGAACTCGGGCCGGGGAGGACACGCAGGTGGTAGGGGCGGCGAGCAGAGCGCAGGCCGGGCGGCGAGGTACTCGGGGAGGACGCCGAGGTCGGCGGTGCTGGCACGGCCGGACTTGCGGGAGGGACGCGACCAGCGGCCGACGGAGGGGAGGGTGTGGCCGGTCTTGAGGGAGGCGGCGGCAAGTGGCCGACGGGGAGGCAGGGCGACCGAGAGCAGAGAGGGAGTGTCGGTTGGGGTGGGGCCCGCGTCGTGGTAGGTGGGAGAGCGGGGTGGCTGGGGTTGCGTGTCTGCGCGGGGAAGCATACAAGGGGGAGGTGGACCTGGGGATGGTGGGGAGCGTGCAAGGGGCGACCGGTCGGTCAGGTGGGCGGGAAAAGGCTGGAGGTGGGCTAGGGGAGTGGTGCGTCGTGGTCGGGCTGGCTCGCGGGAGCGGGCGATTGGTGCGGGAGGAGAGAGGAGCGGGGAGGGGGTGAGGTGGCGCGGGGTGGTGGTCGGGGGACGTGTGGGTGGGACCAGGAGATGAGGAGGTGGCGCGCAGGGAGTGGAGGGAGTGAGGTGGCGGCTGGGACAGGTGGCGGGCCAGGTGGTGAAGTGGACAGGCAGGTGGGAGAGAGAGAGAGAGAGGCGGTGGGTGGGGATATGGTTTGGGGTTAGGGTTTGGTTAGGTGGTGTTAGTTGGTTAGGATTTGTTTAAAACAGGCTGGGCCAGCCGGGGTGGTAGGGGGCCTGGCCTATGGGTTGGGCTGCCTCCCTCGGTACAACTTTTTATTTAAAAGATTTTCATATAGACGGCAAGATCGAAGGTTTGGTCTTTTCTACTTACCGGTGGCGTTAGAGGTAATTTGTGATTTGGTGGGAGGACAAATCCGTTCAAAAAAGTGTTGGACTGGAAGAAACAATCAGTCCTTTATTATTAGGTTCTGGGCTTGACTCAGCTGTGGAACATCTAACGAAGGTTTGGTCTTTTCTACTTACCGGTTGCGTTAGAGGTAATTTGTGATTTGGTGGGAGGACAAATCCGTCTAAAAAAGTGTTGGACCGGAAGAAGCAATCCGTCCTTTATTATTAGGTATAGATAGATATATAATAGATTTGCGACTTTCTTAGTGACCTACTACACGAGGACCGTCGCAACTACCCCTTCTTAGTCTTGTTTTGTGTTTATGTTGTTTTATGGTTTTAATGATTCATGAACGCTTTGCAAGGGTGACGCAGGACTCCCGTCGCTCCCGTGCGGCCGCCGCCGGGCCACACCGGGGAGCCCCCGCCGCCGCTCCTCTAGCCCCTCCCCTCCCGCCGCCGCCGGGTTCGCCGACGGCCAAAACCCAAAGGTGCGGCGGCGACAGCCTCTCCTCGACCGGATGGTGGGGCCGACTGTAGCGGCGACCACCTCTCCAATCCTCCAGATGGCATCACTGTGGGGTGATGGCGGCTGGAGCTCTCCTTCTTCTTACCGGTGGAAATGGCTGGGGTGGCGGGGGAGTCGAGATTTGGGCCGCCGGGCTAAGATGTTCTTCCATCCTGCTGCACGACGGCAAGAGAAGGCAACTCCAGGCTCGTTCCGCAGTACGAGGATCTAGGATCTGACCCCAGGTATGGTGGTGGAGGCTATCTCCTGCGCCAGAGGTGGTCGACCAGGCTAGATGTGGTCGATCTCTTGATCCCAGATCTGGCACCGGCGGTGACATGGGAGGCACGACTGCCGGTGAAAACCGGTTCTTTGGCGGATGATAGCGATGTCACGACGTCCTTACCTTGTTGAAAGCATCATCATAGCCTTCCGGATCTTCTTTTTGCTCGCGCTGCTTCAGGGGAAACCCCAAGATCCAGCCTTCTGGATCAGACGATGGCGGTCATCCGTGTGGTGGCGTTGTAGTGCCACGTTCTCTCTTGGGAACATCGTTTGTAGAGAAGCATTGGACGTCAGAAGCGGGAGGTGGAGCGGCTTCTTCTAGCACGGAGACACCGGTGGAGATGTCAAGTCATGCCTAACTGCTAGGTGCTACGCCAGTCATGCCTGGTTCGGTAGGTGCTACGCACGACAGCTTTCTCGGTGGTTTCTAGCGGTGTCGGATGGCGGGACTCAGCGACATGGTGCCGAGGGGTCTCAATGTAGGCCTCGTGTGCGTGTTGGACGTGTGTAGGGTGGAGGTGTTGTTTGTTTTCACGGTGACGTCAACAACAGACCTCACAAGGTCATTGTTTCGATATTTCCTGAAGATGGGTATGCGAAGACGGTGGCAGCGAGAACTTTCTGAAGCGTGGATGCTGGTACGCGCTGAGGGCCTGCCGGACCGGTTGTGCCACTTGCTCGCCATTGGACGACTTGTCGAGGCCTTGGGTTTTTAGATGTCGTGCGTTGGTGAGATGCCAGGGATATTGGCCTTGTTCATGAACACCCTCTTCATCAGTGTTGTAGGTTTTGGTGGGCTTCCGTTTGATCGTTGTAATCTCTCTCGTAAGGTTTGAGAATAATCTAATAAAAAGGTTGTGTGTATCTCTTGGATGCATAGGCCGGGGTGAGCTTCCTCTATTTCGAAAAAAAGGGT
Source organism: Avena eriantha (assembly GCA_910589775.1). Taxonomy (NCBI): domain Eukaryota; kingdom Viridiplantae; phylum Streptophyta; class Magnoliopsida; order Poales; family Poaceae; genus Avena; species Avena eriantha. Next base: position 83,534,235 of record OU342744.1, on the reverse strand, counting down.
TATATCTCATTTCTTCGGTGTCCTCCCTTGAGAGAAACGTTGAGGGGAAAACTGACTTTTGGGGTCCCCGTGCACGGCATCTCCGGATGATACTCCAACCACGCATGTATTCGACCTCATGTGTATCGATCAAAATGACTAGACATGGTCCAGTCAAACCCGAAACCCACCCGAAAACCAGTTTTCTGTATATCTCAGCCTATGTGTAAAGCTGATGGAACTTGGGTTTCGGAGTACCCAAGTTCCATCACTTAATTTCGGGCCTCTAGTCCAATAATCTAGTATCTGAATTATTCGAAGTCCCCGAGCAGAGCTTAGGAGCATGCACAAGCGTCTTACTTCTTCATAGAGGACAAGGGAAAATTTACAATAGCGTCTTGCTTCTTGTTAGAGTAGGTCTGTCTGAACCATCAATAGTTACGGAGCGACACATCGATATTTCCGCAGCCTGCACAGAGTCAAACAATGGGCTCGTCGGCGGTGGCCGTGGCTGTGTCTCGGCACGTGGTCGCGTTACCGTACCCGGGGCGCGGCCACATCAACCCCATGATCGCCGTGTGCCGTCTGCTCGTGGCCGCCGACAGCGCCCTCACGGTCACCATAGTCGTGACGGAGGAGTGGCACGGGCTGCTGGCCTCGGCCGGGGTGCCCCCGACGCTACCGGAGAACATCAGCTTGGCCACCATCCCCAACGTCGTCCCCTCCGAGCGCGTCCGTTGGGCCGACTTGACCGGCTTCTTCGAGGCCGTGCGCGGCAAGATGGGGGAGCACGTCGAGCTCCTGCTCGATCGGCGGCTGGCGCTGGCGCGGAGGCCGGAGGCCCTCGTAATCGTGGCCGACACCTTCCTGCCGTGGGCGGTGGCGGCCGGTGCGCGACGCGGGTTACCGGTGTGCTCGCTGTGGACTCAGCCGGCCACCTTCTTCTTGGCGCTCTACCACTTGGACCTGTGGCCGTCCGTGGATGGCCGAGAGTCCGAACAAGGTAAACTACCTAATCGGCCACGCTCCAAGATTTTTTATATTTCTCTTATTATTGCTTTCGGAGTAACAGCAATCAAAGCTTGTTAACTGGAACAAGTACACAACGATAGCAGACTCGCTTCCGTGGCCCGCGTATCCAATCGGCCCTTCGACCCCAACGACGCCGCTCAACAAGGTCCGAGACGACGAGCACCGCGCCTGGCTGGACGCGCAGCCGGAGAACTCGGTGATGTACGTCTCCTTCGGCAGCTACGTACGTCTGCATGCCGCCCTCGCAGCTGGAAGAGATCGCCGCGGGCCTGCGTGACACCGGGGTCAGGTTCTTCTGGGTGGCCCGGGACAAGGCCGCCGGTCTGCGGCGGCAGATGTGCGGTGGCGACGGCAGGGGCCTGGCCGTGCCGTGGTGCGAGCAGCAGGAGGTGCTGCGCCACCCCTCCGTCGGCGGTTTCCTCAGCCACTGCGGGTGGAACTCCGTGCTCGAGGCCGTTGTCGCCGGGGTGCCCCTCCTCGCATTCCCTGTCGTGTGGGATCAGCTCGTGAATGCTCGGATGGTCGCTGACGAATGGATGGTCGGCATCAACCTGAGGGAGAAGAGGGGCGAGGATGGCACCGTGAGCCGGGCTACCATCTCCGCTGCCGTGAGGAAGCTGATGGATTTCGACAGTGCCGCTGGACAAGACATGAGGAGAAGAGCCGCGGAACTACGTGAGCACTCCCGTTGCGCCGTCCAGGAAGGCGGCTCGTCGAATCGTTCTTTGACCCGTTTCTTGCAAGATCTCGTGGAGGGGAACCCAATAATGTCACCGAAACTTCTCACTGAATTTCCTTTTATTTACTACGATACAATGATCGTGTAATAATAGGAAAATATGTTGTTTACGTGTCCAAATAAAACACAGTGCAATATTAAGCAACGATATGAATGTGTGGAAACAAGACTCAAGTCACATAGCAGATGTCCTCGTTCTAGATACTCCATCCGATCCATATTATTGTTCTCAAATTTGTCTAAATTCGGATGTCCCTAGTTAAGGATTTAGAGTAGATGCATTTTTATCTAGACAAAGTTGAGAATATTATTATGGACCGGAGGGAGTATTATATACTCCTTTGGTAATTCAGGACAGAACATGAAACAGATGAACTCCCGGGGAGGACCCCTTTTAGTCGGCCGTGAAGTTGGAGAGCATTGGCTATCTGCATTTGCAGGTCGCATTGTTAAGCAAATTCGTCTGGCAAATTCGCGATCGTCAACGGTGCAACGAAATGGAAGGGACGACACAATAAGTAGTAATGACGAACTGCATGAGTGATTCTGCAATTTTTCTGATGCCACCAATTCCGAGTAAATTGCTTATCAACAGATTCAAGCTTCAGCATAGCATCCTAGCTAGGAATGGGTGTTTCGGCGAGGGTAACATCATGCTAGTGTGCACAACCTAGATAGCAAAGGTTCGTGCATACTCCATAGTACAAAGTAATAGAAGAGAAAGCTGAACCGCAACCAGAGGTATATATATACTGTTGCAAAGAGTTTGAGTGGGCACACTATATAAAGCTAAGTCCAAACTATCTACGCATATATAGTACTCCCTCCGACCCATATTAGTTGACTTAGATTTATCTAAACTAGCATGGTGGCCCTCGCAAATGCGAGGGTATGATCTTTATATTTTTGTTTGAATCCTATGATAGAAGATTATTATGGTCGAATAGTCGTTTGTTTGTATAATTCTTTTGTACATGTCATACCCTATTAATAGCTAGATAATTAAATAAATAGTTCTTATTTTGTACAACATATGAGTCATCACTTATATTCAACTATATAACAATTAGATAATGTAACTCCCCTATCCTATTACTACCCAACTAATAGTTAGACAATTCAATCAACAATCCTTATATTATATATGGCATATGACCATGGGCAAATAAATCGTCTATACAGTTATGAACTATGACTCTCTTATTCTATTATGTAGTTTTTGTTCTAAAAATTAAATCTGGTCTTTTCCACGTCTCGATCTATTCTACATAATTTAATGAATAATAAGAGAAGTATGTTGTTCCAAAGAATAATGGCTTGCAGAATGTTTTAGGAAACAATTTGTTTAACATGTCTTAATGGTTCGTAGCCTATGTGTCAGTCCCCTTTGATATAGTAATTTAGTCATCTAGAGGAGAAAATATTCTCTTTTTACTCTAAATTAACTTATGCTTAGTCCGTTTTACAAGTATGATTTTACAAATCTGAAAAAAAGTCATTTTATTGTAATAATTTGCTAGCATAGGGGAAAACATGTAATACATGTCCTAGAATGAAAAATGAATTTAAATGGATGTCATCGTCATATCAATGGTTCTCTACGTCGATTGAGGTTGAATTAAATAAATTTGTTCGCATAAATCTAAAAAAATGTGTTGAAGTAATTTGCTAACCTAGCGAAAAACATGTAGTTCTTTTAAAATGAACCTTAATTGGGGTTTTTTACATTTCTTGGACCGCGCGGAATTTGCAAAATCGGTACATTTTAGCCCATCATCTATTTTTTCTATCGTCCCAGTGTAAATTTTCCTCGGACAATATGTCTTGAACCTCCAAGAAAAAACTTTTAGTTCTTAACCGTTCTAAAGTTTTTCTATGATTTTGCATGTACATGCATTAGTATTGAGCGATCAGCAATGGGACCAAACATAGTGGACGCCTTCTTTTTAAGACGAATAGCTTTAAGGAGAGAAACCCAAAGCGCTTTTGATATAGTAGAAATATGCGTACGATCCCAGATATAAGTACGGAGACTTGAACCTGGGCGGGTGGGGGTGCATCAGCCCACCCCCACCACTGGGCTATGCCTAGGTGGACGCCTTCTTTTTTGCTGCAACTTTGATCGTGCAGCAGATGATATGAGTTTCATGAAAGGAAAAGTGTGTGTTGGTCGGTAGGTCAGTTCCGTATAGGATAAAGCAACATGAATATATGACTACATAAACGATCAACTTGGATTTCTTTTCAACATCCATGCTTCAAACGGACTCTATCTGGATGGACATCCCTTTAAATTCATACTCCAAAATTTTGAAGTAAATTAGATGACGGCATAAGATGCAAATCCCCATTTTCCTTTTTATGTGACCGGTACACATATGGTGTACGTCATCAGAGGCCTATAATGTCTACATATATTGTGTCAAAGAGGTACGTAACCAAAAATCTCCTGTTTAATCCTAACCGTAAATTTCAAATCGAACCATTATAATAATTTAGATGATGTGGATCAACGTAGCGCCACGAAAAACACCCTTATATTGCTTTTAGTATATAAGAGATTCGGGTGTATGTAGCACTAGATACATCCGAATCTAGACAAATCCAAGTCAACTAATATGGGTCGGAGGGAGTATTAAAAGGCAGAAACATGAGTTGGTGACCGAACTCATATAAGTTAACTCCGAGAAAGTTAGTCCAAAGTGTCTCCAAGTGAGCTAGCATTTAAGGTGTCTATAATTAGGCAATACACCGAAATGTTGGATTACCAGGAATGGTTGTGTACTATGATAGATAAATATATGGTTCAATACTTGTTTATGTTCGTGAGAAGCATCTCGTTTCCCGCTAATATATGATGCATTGCTCATGGTAGAACACCTTCGTACGTGGGTTCCACAGGGTGTGGAAGACGTTAAAGATATAGTTATAGCATAAAAGGCGTAGATAGTAATTCAAACTGACTCAAAGAGAAGTAGTGGAGACAATGCATCCGTACTAGCAACAAAAAAAAGAATTGTATTGAGCAGCCCAAGCACATTTGCATGAATATTCTTAGGTATAAATACAGTTACATTCCAAGTCTCGTGGGTCGTGTGGAATAGTGTTGATGAATGAACATCTTCCATAGATTCAAGAAACAGTTACCGCTTTTTATCTAAATGAGTAGTCTTGGCCTTAGAGACATCAGGGATTATTCTCCGGCGAAGCAACAGCGAGTGAGAGCAGTTTGGATCAAACTCGCACACAAGAGCCGGATGGGAATGGCCATTTAGTATCGATCAGAATGCTATGGTAATCCAGAAATCTAACAGTGTCCATGGCATCCTTCCCCACCCTGAACGCCAACGGATCATGGTGATGTCGTTACCACTTGCTAAGTTAAACATGGTGTAATAATTGTGTAATGTGGTAGTTGTGGAAGTATCCCAAAAAAAGGTGGGTGGGAGGTTTATGAGTAGGCTACCCTCATTTATATAGCCAATTTTGTGCGCTAATCTGAGCTTAGCAGATACACAATTGCCTACTAATAAGTTGACTAATTATTCCCGTTGTTTCCCCCCTCTCAATGAACATCAACCAAGCCCACAATCATATATGATCATATCCAGAATTATGCTTCGTTGGTGTCTTACATATCTCATCATATAAAAATCATTGTCATTCTTAACACAACTAAACATTGCTACTGTTATATTGGGTCAGTAGGTTTATACTCATGAAATCGGAGCTCGCCTCCTTGGCCATATAACATATATCGATGATCGTGCCCCTTGCTAAAGTGGATACACGCCGAGCCAGACAAAATCTCGCGGTGCTTAATCTGGAAGGGGACTATAGCGACACTCCAGATAAGGGTACGCCGTTCACTAACAAACCAAAATGACTGGAAGAGAAATAAAACATGTGCTGAAATTGGAGACATGTGCAGCCGCGCAATCCTATAAATACAATGCACTTAGTGAGCTACAAAATTCCTTCACATCACCATTTGCAATTGGTTCCAGCCCTTCTAGTCAATATGAAGAAAGATCAACTATATATTCAAGTAGTTACCTTGTCTTATCTAAATGAGTTGCATAGGATCGGGATGCATTGAGGATTATTGAGGTTGGAAGACATCGCTGCGGTACATACAGACATGCGATGTTTTGTTTAGGGCCCTAGTTCTGTTCTAGGATCTACACGGGCAACATCGAGAGAGGGTGATGTGTAGTCTCACCACGCGACCAGGCTAGAAGGGTGACATTACACTCTTATTTTCTCCCCTTCCAACCAATAACCCTAGTCGCTGAGAGTGAAGTTTTGAACATCTTCTTGTAAAGAACTAAACTTACTTGTCGAAATCATAGATGGAATGCGGGGACTGTTATTCCAAACTCACCAGCCAATGGAAAGACATGCATGTACTGACGGGTCCCACTCATGTGGGGGAGCAGGAGGCATGTAGAAGTAAGTTACATGATTGCATGAGTAAGTTACAAGCATGAACGAGTAACTAAACTTTGTAATAAATAAAAGGATGTGTGCATCACTTGATGCAGAGGCCAGGGCTATGCTCCCCATTTCAGAAAAAGAAAATGAACGAGTAAGTTAGAGGCTAATACTTTTCTCACTATGAGCCCAGCCCACACATTCTTAGCTTCCTATCAGTTGATGTATCGGGTTCAGCAGTCCCTGGGTCCCAAAAATTCGCTCCCTACTTACTTACCCCTCTCTATCAAGGATAACATAAGTTCATAATCTTTACGGATTTTCATGTGTGTGAATCAATGTAAACCCCATTTAAAAGAAAAATCAAAGTAATTGGCCGGAGAAAACAATTGTCCCTCTGTTGACTCCTCATATGTAAGTCAACATATTTTCCAACCTGCAACTGCCAAAGTTCATTATCTCATAGGGTTGAATAAAAGTTTATTATGTGTGATTATGTCTGCTCTAGTTTTTCTAGAAGGGGAAATGGAAATTTTGCACATGTAAGTTAAGGATCATCTTCTTGTACATGTTGCACAAGATCTAATCCATATTTCAGTTCAATTTTGGATCCCATTGCAAATGGTGTTAGTTTTTTCTAGCATGAGCATAAAAACCAATGAGGTATTGAAAGTGGAATAACACATGTATTGAAAGTGGATGTGTTTCAATAAAAAACTAATCCAAATCCAAAATATGACCTGAATGCAGAAGAGGGGGCTCCTGCCATCTCGGCACAACATAAAACATGCACAATGTCAAGCTAGAAATCGTTTGTCCACTAGATGTAATATCCATGGTTGGTAACTTGGTATGTCCGTATGTGTACAGTCACGGTAAAAGGCATGTGAACCTATGTCACGGTAAATATATTTCTAATAAAAGCTAAAGATAGAAAATCAAAATGAATCGAAGAGAAGTGCATAGCCCATGTGCTGAAACCTAAGACTCCGGTAGCCTCGCACGCAGAATAAATACAATATGGTGAGCTATCAAAGCACCTACACAAGAAGAATTTCTAAGATGGTTGCATACTTACATTCCTAGTCTCGTTGTAGTCCTCTAGTCCTCTAGTGATGATGAACGCAGATCATCCACATAATATAAAGAAGCATGGGATTGTGTTTTGTAACAAGTTGTGTAGGGCTTGAGAGGCATCAGGGATTATTCTATGTCAAAGACAATAGATGAGTGCGAGAAAATTGGTCCTTTAACCTCAACCATAGATATCAGATGGGTCTGCCATATATATGTCACCAACTATGATGCTATAGGTCTACGGGTGTTAACAATGATCATGGCTTCCTACCAAACCCATCATGCACATTGTGGGATTTCTTGTTGTTACTTCTTGTGCTGTTGAGAAAAAAGGCATGTGGAGTGATTATGTAGTGTTGTGGTCGGGGCAAATTCTCCATGAAACTCTAGAAGAAGCCTTGCTAATAGCTTGCTCGATCTTATTCCTTTTTTGGAAGGCTATAGCTTTTTTTCGAAATGGGGATTGCCCCGGCCTCTACATCCAAGGATGCACACAACGCTTTATTAAAAAGATGTCCCAGAAAATATCTCCAAAGTATTACAAAGACATATACCAGAATACTATGGTACGCATACCAAGCATCTGATAAAACAAATGGGTCTCACAAGAGAACTTGTAGAAACTACAAGACCTCAGTCAATCTACTAGAATGACGCCATGAAGCCTGGCTAAAAAATTCGAAGTAACCGCCACAAGACGGATGCACCCAGTGACCATGGGTTGTCGTTGATGTTCTGGGAGTAGGAAAGCCTAGAGCTGAATCCAATGTGCCGCCATAATGATAACCTGTAAAAAAGAAGGAACTCCAATCTTTTTAACAAATACAGTTGTTGCGGTATTTCCAAATAGACCAACAAATGGCCGAGATGCCAATACGAAGTCTGTCCTTATTCACTTTATCTACTCCATTTAGCCAATTCCTAAACATATTAGCAATATTGGTTGGTGGAGGAAGATTATAAGTACAAAAAACCATACGCCAAATTATTTTTGCGAATGGACATGAAAGAAATAAATGTTCGATTGGTTCATCTTCGTTACAAAAGCAACATTTTTTACACTCATTCCAATTTCGCTTGGCAAGGTTATCCTTAAAAGAACTTTGTTATTCAGAAACCACATAAAGATCTTTATTTTCAAAGGTATTTTCAATTTCCACAAATATTTGGTTGGAAAATTTAGATGATCATTCATAAGGTCTTCATACATAGATTTAACAGAAAAAATCCCATTCTCAGAGAGATTCCAAATAAACTTATCATGTTCATTCGTTAGGTTTACTTCCATCAACCTCTCACATAGGTGCAGCCATGCATTCCATTTGTTTCCATTCAAGTTCCGTCAAAAGGTAATATGTAATGGATAGTGAGATAGGACGTCCCTAACTAGAACATGTTTTCTGCGTACTATAGAGTACATGACAGGATATTGTTGGGCAAGAGACGTTTCCCCTAACCAAATATCCTCCCAAAATTTAATACCCTTCCTATTGCCGATTTTGAAAGAGCCACGGGCAAAGAACTCATATTTCACTCCCATTAATCCCTTTCAAAAAGGTGAATCCGTTGGTTTGACTTCCACTTGTGCTAGTGTTGGCTATAGCTTGTTCTTATTCTTTGCAACCCCATTTCTGCTCTAAGCAAGCGAGCCTAAGAGACCTACCATTTAGAGACCGGCTATTAAAAAAATTATGTGACTAGGTAGACGTGCATTGTGTCTTCTTCCTATCATTTATTAAGATTTTTAATAACATTATATCTTCTTCATTGCAGGTTATGTATTGGGTCACGGCTATTGTTCAATCATAGACTACTATCTAATGTATGGAGTTTCACGACTTGTTTATGGAGCGGTGTACGCGATTGGAGGACACGGCGAGGGATATTTCTCTCGGCATGGGTAGCCTTGTGATTTGCAGATTGACCTGCCATAGATTGAAGACGTTTTTTCATAGAGTTTTTTGCATTGTTGATCTCCCTACTTGGTTTCCTAGTCATGTGGTTTGATCGGCTGTGTGCATCTTAGTTATGCAGAGATGAGTGTAAACATTACATTTCCAAAATAAAAAGGTAGACATGCAGCCAGAGAACTCGGTGTTTTACGTCCCGTTCTGCAACTACATCTCCAATGTGCCCTTGCAGTAGGTAGAGATCGCCACGAGCCTGCGTGACACTGGGGTCAGGTTCTACTGGGTGGCCCTAGACATGGCGGCCAATCTGCGGCAGATGTGCGGTGATGGCAGGGGCTTGGCGGTTCCCTGCTGGTGCGACTAGCAGGAGGTCCTGTGCCACCCCTCTGTCGGCGGATTCCTCAGCCGCGCTGCGGGTGGAACTTTGAGCTAGAGGCTGTGTGTGCGGGGTGCCCCTGCTGGCGCTCCATGTTGTGTGGAATCAGCTGGTGAATGCACGGATGATCGCCGTCGAATGGAAGGTTGGCATCAACTTGAGGGAGAATACAGGAGAGGATGGCACCGTGAGCAGGGCTGCCATCTCGGTTGCCCTATCGGAGCTGCTGATGGACCCAATACTTGTCCATTATTAGACCTGCACATATTTTAAGAAGTGACTTTTTTACAATCAAGACTATGATATATTTATAGTAAAGATTAGTACATGATAGAGATACATAGCTGTCCTACTTTATAAATAAAACCCAACAGCTGAACCAATAGAAAGTGATGATGGAACCCTCTTACAATGAAACAAGAAACTACAAGGAAGATCGAGTTTGCAACCGAGGACACCTACGCAGTCCTAAGAGTATCAGGGGCTCCACAATGACACCCAAGAAGGTGACAACACATCACGCTGCTACCATCGAGATCAAAGTCAAGGCTTTTCACCTAGATACCTAATGGGATAGGTACCCACAACAGTGCCTCCAAGAAGATCATGACACCCGCTGGCATCACCGCCATTGGCACCGAAGCGCTGAGCTTTTGCCTAGAAAAAACCTTCACCATGCCTGGTAACTCGGACCACACACTGCTCCCAAGCAATGCCTCCATAACATGATTTGGGAGTTGTCTTTGCCAAAGTGCCGCCAACACCAGAGTCCCTTGTCACCCGCTCTTCTCCATCTACATGGCAAAAGAGGAAGACCATCACCACCACCTCTACGCTCGCCGTAGAGACGCATGTGCAGTCCACCTTCCGAGTTCGTCACCCGGCATCCAAGATCTCCTACACGTGGCACGACATAGATGAAGATGGCAAGTGCACAGTAGCGAATGGGAAAGGTCCAAGCTAGCCAACTAGCCCATGGATAGCGGGGTTAGTCCAACGTATGAACTAGCAGAACCCGAGAAGACAAGACTGCTAGCAGGGTCGGTCCTGAGATTTAGGGGGCCCGGGGCGAAACTAAAATATGGGGCCCCTACTATAATTTTGAATTTTTAATATACATGCATGAAATGATAAAAAAATAAAGACTTTAAGTGTACTAATTGCAATATTTATATAAAGATAACAGTTTTTACATTTTATCTTGAAATTTTCGCGGTAAATTCCTACAAGCAAAGTCGCTGATGATGGTATCAATATTAATCTCATCTAGTTACTTCTTTTTGATGCGCGGAGTTGCCAAACCATTTAACCTCTCTTGAGATAATACTGATCTCAAATAATTCTTTAATAATTTCAACTTAAAAATCGTCTTTCAGCTAATGGAACATACACGGACATAGTAAATAAGATCGGATCAACGATTCAACATCAACACTAGCAGATTCTATGTAGGTGATGTCAACGTTGTCCTTTGTACCGATATCATCTTCTAAATCAATGTTACTTTGTTCCCAACAAGAAGTAACGCCAACTCATTTGGATTCATCGAGGTGCTTGTGTTACTTTTCAAAACTTATTAAGAGATCCTCTATATGATTCCATAAAAAATTACTAATCAAAACTAGAATTATTTAATTAGGGCATCCTAAATTAACAAACAAATCTAAGAACTGGGATAGACGTTCTTACCTTCCACGCAGGGTTGCACAGCCGCCGTCCTTCGGAAACGATCAAAGGACGAAGGAGCAGCCTGCTTGCCTAGCGACTTGGGACCAGGGCCCCATTTGGGATCCAGGCGAGAGGTCAGATCCTCAGAGGCGATGGGTGACGGTGTGTCGGGAAGCTCCAGTGTGTCTTCCTGTTTCTGATCGAGAGAGACGAGGAGTTGCAGAAGGACCGCCGAACGTGAGAGGAAAAGGATTAGTCGATCTACCTAGGTGTCCAGAAAAACGAGAATATATGGCCCAATTGGAAAAGCGGTACGTATTTTTCTTGTGAACTGTAATGGGCCATATATAGAGTACATACGTGGGAGGGCCCCTAATTATTCTGGGCCCGGGGCGGCCAGCCCTCCAGACCCCCCTAGGGTTGGCCCTGACTACTAGGAAGATGCTAGATCTAGGCATACGGGCGCAGATCCGGCACCCCAGACACACCATGGCCGAGGGATGGGCTTCAAGGTGTGTCGGGGAGCCCCTGAAACCCATGCATGGTTATATCCACCATTCACTATCCATGTGGTTCACGTCCTTCGTAGTCCTTCCAACTCAACTCTAGTGATGGGCGTCGTCCTCGTGTCACACTGCGTCACATCGCGGCATGCCGGCTGAGACCTCTATAGGTCAGAGAGCGGTGTCACCAACCTCGGGGAACTGTGCACCGCTGTCCCTCGGGATGGAGCCCTCCCAACACACACATCAGGCCTAGAAGGGCCTAGGTATGGTCTAGCCAGCCCAACCGATGGATTCCTACAACATCACCAACCCCCAACCACTGTCGTCAGGATCTCCCTAGAGTCGCACCACCCCACCGCCAGAGAGGCCCATCGTTCGTGTCGTATCGGGCTATCGGGAGACAAAGAGGGGTCGCGCTCTACCAAGACCCCCACTACCGCTAGAAGCCCAACCTACTGTCACACAACCACCACGCCAACGCGCGAGTCCGCCGCCACTCTGTTGCTCCTCGTTCTTAGATTCATGCCCCCGCCTAGTCGCTGAAGCCCGCGCCACCACCACTACGCGAGGGGGAGCAAGGCCCCGCCAACGATGACGCTAACCAGGCTTCCGGCAGCGCCTTTTGGCGGCGGCGAGGGGCGGGACGTGTAGAGGGGTAGGAGAGTGGTGACGCTGAGGAGGGCTCGTCGCTCGTAGGAGCAACACGGGGGGGGGGGGGGGTTGTCAACTATCCATCCCTCATCCACAATTGACGTCAGAGAGAAGATCTCGTCGCCAAAGGAAGTGTCGAATATCACATACTTTAAGAAGTTAACTAGTATTGGAGGTGCCTATAATTAAACGATAAGTCGTTGTCAATCCTAACAAAACCAGTAACATTGGTACTGTTATATTGGCCCATCAAAACTAATACTATTGGGTCGGCAGTTTTACAATCTACCAGTGATCGGCCGGCAAGTTGCTATCTCGCGGTGCTTTATTTGGAAGGGAGGACGATAGCGAGGCTGCGGGCTAGGCCATCCACGAACTGATCGAAATGACTAAAAGAGAAGTAACACATGAGCTGAAATCATAAATTAATGTGATGCGCGCGCAATGAGCTACCAACATCCTTCACATCACAATTGGCAACGTACGGGTTCCAGCTCTTCAAGTCATGATGATGAATAAAGATCATCCATGTATTCGAGTACCACGTCTTATATGAATGACTTGCATAGGATCGAAATGCATCCAGGATTAGTGAGGCTGGAAGACGTCGTCCCGGTTTAACATGGATACAGTCATGCGCCACGTCGAGTTCCGGGATCTACACGGGTAACGAGGATAGTAGTTGGCTCTTATCTTGCCGTGGAGCAACCCGGCTAGGGATTGTTCACAACTGAGCCCTCTGTGTGTGATGGTGTTTAATATTCTGGAATTAATCATGGAAATTGTGCATAATTATCCAACACAAACCCCTCCTCCAAACTTAGGGTTAATATGATCATTTTCCCCTAATTTGTTAATTACATGAATTTAGTTAGATTCCCCTAATGGGGTTTTGTGAAGAAAACGTAAATAATATTTGTCGTCTTACCTTGAATTTTCGGTATATTTTGTGAAAACGTGAAAATACATGCTTTGTTGTTAATAAAACAAAAACTCAATTCTAAGTCTTTCTAAACCCTGGGGATATGATATTGTAACAGTACCTTTATTTCTTGTTCATCATGTATTCCAGGTGTCCCACCTGCACCGTGTCATGCGTCCTGATCACCAGGTGTCTATTAACCCTGTGGCTCTCTCTAGTTATCATTGCTATTTTATGTGTTTTGTAGCCTCGCAGCAGCTTGCTAGGGTTTGTGGCTTATCAGCAATGATATGGTGTTTAATGACAAGCAAGAGAATCACAAGCCCCGTTGCTAACATTTTAGGTGCCTATAATTAAACGAGCTCTGTTACGGTGATTGGTCAGTACCATCCAATACTATCAAGTACTATCCGGTACCAACAGGTGTAATTAATTTAATCCGTCCGATCTGGCAAAGTTAATCAACAGATAAAATAAGTAGTGTAGGGGTATTATGGTAATTTGTTTAGCCGCACAACCAAAAGCCCCCACTCGATACACTTTTCCCCTCCCCTCGCCTCTGCCCCTGCCAAGCCCCCGCCCGCACCACCGCCGCCGCTCGCCGGACGCGTGCGGCCCCTGCACCCCATAGTCGCCTCAGGGCTTGCTCGCCGGACTCCACCACCTCAGACTGCCGAACGCCGCCTCCAGTCTCCGGCCCGAATATGCCATCTAACAGCGACCTGCCGTGGTCGTCCTCGTCTCTAAGCCAGCATGGTCGTCGTTTTGCTACTGGAGTTTGACGAGGTACCAGATTCCTCAGTACCGCGCTGAGTAGTTGCAATCTGACAGTTGGCTTGGTAGAATTGATCTACTACTAGACAGCTTAGGTACAAGGCTTTTTGTGGAGATGAATTGCTTCGGCCAATAACCTTTGGGCAATGCGATTTATGTTGGACCGACTACTACAGTTATCGTAGTTCTATAAATTAATGTCGGTTCCATCTTGAATCTGCAATAATAATCAAAAAAAAGAGGTGAGTCTTGCATCAGGTCTGCACGTATTAGTCAATTCTTTGATGTTGTAATCTGGTTGCCTGATACGGATAGAAATGTTGTATTCAGTTGAACCCTGTAATTACTTGCTCGCCGCACATAACAACCAGTGTACATACGAATTGTTAGTGTACATACGAATTGTTACTTGAATCTAGTTTTGCTAGTTTGCCTTGGTGGTGAGTTCTGTCGTAGTAATTCATACAGTATCCTGGTATCGTTTTACTACAGTATTTTGATGGTGGTTTAAGCCTAGGCTCTGGAAATTTGGGTGCTGACAGTTGAACCGTCTTGTCCTTCCTTTGACTCGGCCGCTGCCGCTTCCTCCTTCTGTTGAGACACCGATCTTCTGATCCGAGGTGAGCAGCTCAACCTTGAAAGAGTTTGCTAAAAGTACTTCCTATGAATATTTTGTAATACATTATAGATTCGTGGCATGGAGGTATCTACATAAGTAGTGAGCGTTTAGTAGTTTGTTGAGTCACGGCAGTATTTTGTTCATATTGTATCCAACTGAATAGCATGGAATTTTTGGACCAGATCTTGCCATAGAAATTTCTAGTGTGCAATTGATCTAAAATTTCTAGTGCGCAATTGATCTTCTTATATGATTCTTTGTACACTTGTGACTCATGGTAATGTCGCAATCCATATTTAATACTTGGCGGCACAGTTCCAGCCTTTTTCTTGCTGGATATAAATTGATGAGTAATGTTGACAGTTGCACATCATTATTTTTTGGAAGAAACTTCTAACATACAATGATTTTTCTTACAAATAGTCTGACAGTCTAATATACCCATGACTCGCCACCACTAATTTTATTTCCCCTCTCTTGTGTGAATCATAAGTTAAAAGCTTGAAGGAATTTTTCCAAGTCAACTAAGTTTGAATGGTTTCACAGCTGATCTTGCTTACTTTGTTTGATCACCAGATCCTTTTCTGAGAAACTTGCGGAGATCTGCACTGCATGTCGTGGCTCGTCACTCATCAGCAGTTTAAAGTTCAACTTGTCGAAAAAAGAAAGTTCAATGTTCAAACCCCTCTAGGAACTGATCAATTCCACAGTTATGTAATTTAAAGGAAAAAACTTATAGACAGACTAGCTTTCCAGATTGTGTGTCTACATGAATGAGCTGAAAAGTTGCAAAAACTTTTGGGCGTGAAACTTTGAAGTATTCCTATCACTGTCTGATCTTTCAGCTTCTTTCTTGATTCATACTTTAAGTTTTGCAAGTACCATGCGACTTGAAAACCCATGTTGCTTTTGGCTTTATTGCTCCAGTTTTCCAGCGGTATGCAGAGATGCTGAGAGAAATGCAGAAGGAGGATAAGGCCTAGCATAAGAAGAGTTTGCACGAGAAGAAGTTGCAGAATAAGATGAAGCTGAAGCGAAAGAGATGGGCTTACTGCAAGTCAGCGGTATGGTTCATCTGCATCTCGCATGCGATGCATAGTTCCAATGGCTCGATTCATACATCTGATGGATTAGTTGGTGCTGATCAGTTCTACATACTCGATGGATTAGTTGGTTGCCAGCTGAACATGTAGGTGTAATATACATCTAGGTACAAAGCATGGATTTTTCTACAATTTGATTGATTGGTGCTGTAATCCACAGTCTAAGGATGTCAATGAATGGCACACTCCATGCATGTATTCTAATTGCACGATGAGTTCTGCACCTGACATATTGTGCTTGATGGGTTTTTTGGCCTAAGTTATGCCACTAAGATTGTAATGAAGTCTTCCCGGCCAGACAGTTATAGTGTTCCTTTGCAAAAATAGTTGAAGCCCGTGTAGTTCATGCTCTTGGCAGCAGACCATGCAAAAATAGTTGAGACCTGTGTAGTTCAATAGTGTTTATTAGCAAAAAAAATAGTTGGCCACATTGATTGATTGAAATCAAGCCCGGTTAACTGACTGTGCTAGCAATGCATCTTAGTTCGATCACCCATCCGGAACAGAGAGTCGCAATCGAGCAATCCTACTACACCTTTATTTAAGACATGGTAGTTGAGCATCTTCCAAACTTGCCAGGAAATGCTGATACATAGTGTAAGTGACACGTTACACTGTTTTCACGTGGAAGTTTAAAGAGAATAACATGAATAGTTACAAAGTGGTTCAGTTCAGAGAAGGATGAACATGACAAATAATGGAAACTAATAGAAGAAGCTCCGATCCATGGCTATAGGGACAACTTCTTGATCAAGTCATCCTCGAGATCTTTGCTACCCGGGACAGTATGATGAACGCTATCCCAACAAGAACCCTCGAGTAGGCCTTCACAATGGCATGCTCAGACTGCAAGTTTAGTTAAATGTTCAGGACGATCATCAATCAGCTTACAGTATTCAGCTTACATAATTTATTTTTCTCCAATCGCTACAAGATGACTAAATATAATTGGTACTTGCCTTTGGAAGGGCGTCCATAACAGCCTTTGGAATAGGGATCTGAAGCAGGACCTTCATTGATACACTTCGCCAAGTTTAGCCTGAAAATTAATCCTTTTTCTCTGCAATTGAGATAGCCTTTGTTCGGGGACACAAGGGGATGGGAGCCACCACTCTTTGCAATGTATTTGTCCAGTATTTTTGCCCAGGCCACCAGCTTGGCTGCCACTGTCCTCGTACGAACATTTTGTGTTCACCATCGAGTCCAGAACTTCCTGCATATTTTGATGCATATGAAATTAGCAAAAAATCCAAACCGCCACAAGTGCCATAATATATGAAATATACAACATCATCATATAGCCTTTTATTCTAATAGAGATATAACTGTCTTTAGTCGACACATTCATATGCTAATAAGAGTTACACGATGATGACAACATACAATTAGCTCTTCTTCTTCCTTGTCAAACATACAAATAGAAGAAGCTCTGATTTATGGCTATAGGGACAACAACCTTAGCGGAGATGTTGATTTGCAGTATCGACGGGGGAGATCGATGATGGAGATGTGTTGTTGCGCCGCTGCCGCCGCCTGCAGCAGAACGCCACCCAGAATTCCCGCCATGGTCATGCAGATAGCCCATGCTCAATCCTTGATGCCCCTCCTCCTTGCTCGCCTAGCACCGACAACTGGCTCCGTAGGGCAGCCCTGACGTCAAGCCACGCGGTAGACAACTACCTGGATGCGGTCGCCTCCCTCTTGCGCCGGCGCCGCCAAGGTTCCCCGCCGTCGGTCTGCCAGGATGTTGTCGCCTCCCCGTTGCATCGATTCCACCCACGTTCCCCATCGTAGATCCTAGGGACCTCCGATGCCGCCATCCCCTGATTCCCCTTCTTCCATAGCCCTCCTTCCTCCTCCCCTAGCGACAGTGGCCTGCTCCATCCGTGGTGATTCATTGCGGCCAGACTACTACAGAGTAATTTGTGAGACGAGAGCCATGGTACAGTAGTGACAGATGGGGCCACTTGTCAAAATTACATAAATGCCCTTTATTAATTAAAATAAATTAAATATGTTGGTACTGGTCCCGCATAATTTTGGTACTGGTCCCACACTTTTTATACTATCAGGTACTATCAGTTTGGTACCGTCAATTTTAGCACCGTTAGATCAGAGGGGACGGACGGTTCCTAAAAATGTCAATCACCGTAAAACTTGTATAATTAAACGGGTATGACAAAATGGTGGTTTACAAGGATTGATTTTTTCCAACAAAGGGAGAAATATATTAATACATATGCAAAATTAAATGCATTATGCGTCTGCAACGAGTAAGTTGAGCCATCAAGGATGCATACAACCAAAAAAAAAGTATGCTACATAAATGCTATGTGGTTCATCACTCATTTACATGCCTGACAAGCATGTGGTTCCTTGCTACTAAGAACTCATTGATTTATTGCTCAAGGAGGATATAAAATCAAACCTACTCGAAGAAGAGTAAAGAGAATGCAAGATCCACAAAAAGAAGGATAGTAGTGAGTGGTCCAAGCACCTTCATGTCAAAACCTAGGGCTAAATATAGCTATCCCGTGGGTCGCATATAACTAGCGATGAAGAATGAAGATCTATCGTCCTTATATTCGAAAAGAAAGAGTGGTCGCTTTTTACATAAATAAGTTTTGTAGGCTTGAGAGACATCGGGGATTATTCTAGGACTGAGCGGTGGTGAGTGAGAGCGATTTGGCTTCAAGCTCTCCCAAAAATGCCGAATAATGGGCATGGAACTAATTCTTTACTCACTACTTTGTGTGTCCCATTTAGCATCAATCATAACGCCATGGTACTCTGGAAAACATAACAGTGACCATGGCATCCTTCCCCATCTTGAACGCCAAAGCTAAGTTAACTGTGATGTGACTGTTGTAGTGTTGCAATCAAAGGTGGGCGGTTGGTTTATGAGTAGCCTAGGATTATGTATAGAACCTTATGCGCTAATATGGACAGACTGAGAGGCATGTTCGCCTAGTTAAATGACTCATTCGGACCCTTTTTCTCTCTGGATCTACATCCAACAAACAAATAATCATTCATATCAATATATCATCATATCCCGGTTCTTGTTAACGTCGTCATACATATCTCATCATATAAATCGTTTCCATTCTCAATACTCCCTCCATCCTTGAAAAGATATCATAGATTCGTCTAAATTTGAATGTATGTAGATACTATTTAGTACACACTTCGATCCAAACTAATTGACTAGAATTCATGTAGATTCAGCTGTATCTAGACATGTTTTAGTGCTAGATATATCTGAATCTAGATAACTCCAAGTCAATTAATTTGTATCGGAGTTTAGTATATAGAATCATCCAAATTTAGACAAATTTCTGATATTCTTTTCAGGATAGAGGGAGTACATCTATTTTTTGCGAAACATTCTTAATACAGCTAATGTTGCCACTGTTAGATTGGGTTGGCAGGTTTAAACTCGCAAAGTTGGTCCTCGCCTCCTTGGTTATGTACCATCTATGGTGATCCGGGCTGGCCCCTTGATAAAGTTGGTACGCCAATCTCTTAGAGTATCTCCACTCATTGGAGGCTTCATGCCGAAATCCGGCGTATTTTTTTCCAGATGGATGAAGCATTCGGCTGGGGGTTTAAAACTTCCAAGTCGCTAACCCCGGACTCGCCAGCGAAAATATTTAAATTCTCCAATTTTAAATCAAATTTAGGCGAAAAAAGCAAATTTGGCCAAAATTGATACCATATAAGGCCAAATCGGTTCGTACATAGGGGAATCGACCATACACAGGCTATTTAGGCCAAAATTTAACTAAAACAGGGGTAAAATAAGCTAAATACAGTTCTCCGGTGGCGGGAGTGGTCTAGTTCATGCCGAGGCGCCGGTAGAACTGCATGTAGTCCCCATCGTCATCGTCGTCGTCGCTCGGCGGCTGGCGGCTACTACCCTGGCTGGCGTCGCCGACTCGTCCAAGCCTGCTGCTCGGCCCGGCTTCGTCGGAGTCGGTGTCGTCCAGGATGACGATGTTGTCGTGGCGTGCACGGCGAGAAGCCGCGCGCAGGAAGTCCTGTTGACGCGCGGCCTCCTCCCGCTCGTACTCCGCCTTGGACCAGGCGAGAGCCTCGGCGAGGCCCATCGGCAGCACGTCGTTAAGGAAGGCCCCCACCACCATCTTGAGGACGTAGTTGTCCTGCTTGTCCTCCGACGAAGCCACCGGCTCCTGCTTCGGCCGGACAAGGCGGAGGCGACCATTAGGTGGGGAGGAGGGAGGCGACAACGGCGCGCGGGGCTTGCATATGGTGATACCGCGTGAACTCTGAGGGGGTGGTGGTGTGTCGTGGCGGGCGCTAAAGTGGGCGGTGGAGGCTGCTCGCGCTTCACAGGGAGGAGGGGCGAGCACGCAGTCCGCGCCTCGCCGGAGGAGCCAGAGGCCGAGGCTGAGGTTGACGAGGACACACCCTCATCCTCCTTGGCATCCAGGAGCTTCCTCGTCGGTGCGAGAGGGACACCGGCGTCCTCAACAGGTAGGTGAGCAGCGGCGAGTTGCCGACCTCGATGTGTTTGAAGGCGGCAGTGAGCGTGCGCCCTGGCACGTCCCACCACACGCGCCGACATGTGGGGTTCCTCTTGACCGGCGCCGGAGGTGGGCCCTCGTACGACGCCATCTCCCGCTGGTGGCGCTCCTGGAAGTAGTCCGCCCACGCTTAGTGGTTGTCGGGGTAGTAGCGTGGGTCGGCGCGGTCCTAAGACATCCTGGCGAGCACCGCATGGATCTCGCCGATTATATGTGTTAGAGTATTAGGTATATACGGTTGTTATGGTAGTTTAGATAGAGTTAGGATCTGTTTACATACAGTCCTAACTTGACTCGTACTCCAAGATAATCCTCTGTACGCCTATATATACTCATCCATGAGGCTCAGTAATATATCCATCATATTCCGCCAAACTCATACTCTTTCATGGTATCAGCCTAAATCGATCTCAAACCCTAGCTTCTGCTGCGCTGCCCCCGGGGAGGTCGATCTCCATGATCTCCGCCGGGGGCTGCGCAACCCGTATGCAGGGTTCGTCCGCCGATCCGTGATCGGCTGCCCTGTAAGTCTATTTTTCCGATCTCTTGATCGGTTTTCCTTTTTTGGTTTACCGATCTTAGATCGCATTGAGTCTCCCACCGCCATCATCATCGCCGTTTCTCTACTCTGACCATCGGCACCGAGGATCTACATCGCGTTTGTGCGCACCGCGGCCGCCTCCCTCAGATCCTCTTCGGCGTCATCGTTCGGGACTTTACCGACAACGTCGCCATCGAATCCGGTCTATGCGTCGTCCACGCCATGGCGCATACGGTGCACCGTTGGTCTGATCAATCGATCCCGCGCCTACTGCCAATCGAGCTACGGGTTGCCGCTGTGTCGCCCTGTCGGGCCGCGGCACCGCCGCCTTTGGTCCACGCTACTGGCTTCCAACGCGCCTTTCTTGGCGTGTACGTCGTTGGTGGTCTCCCAGCCGCTGCACCGACTTGCGCCATGCAGCTATGCCGCCACCTCGGGCCGTAGCGTGGCTGCATGCAGTCTACTTCGCCGTCCTCATGCATCCACGGCCTCGGCTTTCACCGCGCCATCTCCTACGGCGCGGATCGCCGCCTTCTGCACATGGTATTCGTCACGTCGTTGGGTCTTTCTCGCCTACTTCGAGGACCGCCGCCGCGCTTCACAAGGTAACCTGCAGGGCGCCCTCTCGCCATCGCAGGTCCCGCCGACTATCCCATCGCCACTCCAGGCATCCAACATGACTACCCTAGGTCACCGCTGTTTTCGCCGCCTTCTACATCTTCATCCACTACAACTTCACCGCCAGCGTCATCGCCTCATCCCCGACTACACCACCTTCTACTCTAATCTGACAACCGCAAATAGCGTCGGCATCTCTCCCTTCACCGCTCTGCGCGTTCCAACCACTCTGGAGGCTTCCTCTGCTAGTATTTCTGACATGGCAGAAAGTTCATGATGGTCCCTGCTCCCGCACGCCTGCTACTGGCAACACTAGGAGTGCCTTCATCCCCGACGCGTTCCCGAGTCTGGCAAGCTCGGATCGGCGCCTCGTCTTCATCGGCTTCGACAACGTCTTCTTCGGTATCGACCCATCTACGACTGTCTCGACCGCGTCACCGACGAGTTCTTCTTTGCATACTCGGTTCTGGCAAAACTATGGCCGCACCTCGTCCTCGACAGCTCGGACTGCATCGGCTTCGGCATCGACACTCTCGACGACTGCCTCGATGCATCTCTGTCATCCTCCTCGTGCACTATGCTCATGCGGCTTCATGTGCGGCTACCTCGACACTGGCATCCCCGACCACGACATCGACCATGGCGACCCCTCGCACGGCTACTTCGACCACGGCACCGCCCAATGCTCTCGGCTCCCTCGACATCGGCACAAGGGCTACCACCTCACTTGAGCATCACCATCTTCCTCTATAGTCTAAGCAACCGCGACGCGACACCGTCCACGACGTTCAGCCTACTGGATGCTACTTCGGTTTATCTCCAGTCTGACCGTCCGCGATGTTCCAGTTGTTCACGACCCTACCGCTACGACTGCGGGGGGATGTTAGAGTATTAGGTATATACGGTTGTTATTGTAGTTTAGATAGAGTTAGGATATGTTTACGTACAGTCCTAACTTGACTCGTACTCCAAGATAATCCTTTGTACGCCTATATATACTCGCCCATGAGGCTCAATGATATATCCATCATATTCCGCCAAACTCATACTCTTTCAATATTGACGCCCTGAGATGAAGGAGGGATCCGCATGCCGCCGATGTTCAGCGCCTAGCTGGGTGGTGCGTGGAAGTCCGACGGTGTTGGGTAGTTGGCTTCGTACAGGAGGCGGCCCTCCCACTCGTTGAGCGAGCAGCGGCCAAAGCCGTTTGCCGCCGCGCCGTCGCTGGGTATCGCTCCACCATTGCCGCCGAGAGTTCGTCGGTGTTTGAGCTGGAGAGGGGAGAGGAGGAGAAGTTTTTCATTGTGGGGAACAAACGGCGAGGTGAAGGCCGTATTTATCGATAGTGGAAGGCGGGAGGGGTATAGCATGCGCAGGAAAACAGTCGGGAGAAGTCGAGGCGTTGGCTCGCCATAACTGCATTGCGTGGAGCGGTTG
This sequence comes from Avena eriantha, assembly GCA_910589775.1. Lineage (NCBI taxonomy): Eukaryota > Viridiplantae > Streptophyta > Magnoliopsida > Poales > Poaceae > Avena > Avena eriantha. Next base: position 83,511,302 of record OU342744.1, on the reverse strand, counting down.
TTGGGGTTCGCAGCATAGAAAACAAAAAAATTCCTACGATGGAAACTATATGCCAAGATCTATCTACTAGATACAAGCAACGGGTGGATATACATCCATAGAGAACTTACCCTCGAAGACAACAAAGCTTTGTTAACAAGTTGGAACTCGTGGATGATGTAGTCGTACACTTGCCGATCTCAAGATCGTGATGAAGTCCAGCAGGTCCGGCTCCAGCACGTCAATCAGATCTAGCTCTAGCAAGTCCAGCACCACCAAGTCCAGCACCACAAAGCAGTGATGCATCCGTGATCGCACACACATTCGGTACCCCGACAACCTCCGTCCCTCGCTCCAGAAAAGCAGCGGAAGCAGCAACTCCTTTCCAGATAAAGCCACCGGGAACATGTATCTCGCTAATCCGAGACCATGGGGGAATAATACTAGACGGGGGAGAGATCCTTCACGAGGAGGTGTGAGGAAGAAGGGGTGTGAGGGGGGCCTTTTATAGGAGGAGGGGAGGGTACCCCTCCCATGGCCGGCGCCCATGGAGGGTGTCCCTTCACCTCCCCCATTCATGTGGTGGTAAACCCTCCACATTAAAATGCCCCTTCACATTCTCTTTTAAAGTCTCCACTTTAAATGCATTAAATTTCTCCAAATTTAATGCTCTCTCATTTCATAAAACTCTTTTATTATTTTTTTATTCAGAATTTTGTTAATTGCATTAATTAACAAACATTCAAATAAAACCCCCTACAACATTTCAATATTACATGCAGAACCAATTTCAGCAATTTCTCCCGAAACAATTTCAGTGTCTATTGAAATAATTCCAGCGCTTTCGTAAATATTTATCTGAAACATATTTGCTCCAAATGGTGTTGGTATATCTTAAGTGTGTCACCCTACGGTTCGCGAATAATGCAGACATGATCGAGACCCCTCTCAGATCAATAATCAGAAGCGGGACCTGGAGATCCATACTGACTCCTACACATTCAACGATGACTTCTATGATCGTGAGAACCTTTAATGCTAGTAACTAAATCCCTTTGTCTCGTGATATATTACATGTCCGAAATTCTATCATCGGTATCTCCATACCTAGTTTGATCTCGTTGCCGACATGCACTCTTTTCTCGTTCCCGTGATATAACATTCTAGTGATCACATCACTTGCTTGCAAGCTATCTTAATGTGATATCACCGAGAGGGCCTAGAGTATAACTATCCGTCATCGGGATTGACAAATTCCACTCTTGATCCATGAGCCTCAACATAACACCTTCGTACTACTGAACCCACCTTTATAGTCACCTTGTTACGGTGTGACGTTTGGTGTTATCAAGATACTCTTCTGGTGTTAGCAATTAACATGATCTCATGGTCTAAGGACTAAGATTACTTCGTATGATGTTATAGCAATATAAACATAATGACTTTGATCGTAATGCTATACTTCGGATGAATGTTCATCACATCATTCCACCAATGTTGTGACCTCATTATTAACAACATCCAATGTCCATGATCAAGAAACCTTGATCATCTTGTTAATCAACGAGCTAGTTTATATGAGAGGAAGTACTAGGAACTTTGTATTTTGTTTATTAAACACACATGTATTAACTTTTCCAATTAATACAATTATAGCATGCAAAATAAACATTTCTCATAAACATGGAATAAGATAATAACCACTTTATTATTGCCTCTCGGGCATATTCCCTTCAGTCTCCCACTTGCACTAGAGTCAATAATCTAGCTTGAAAAACTTTGCGTATTGAACACCTATGGCTTTCTGGTGTTGCATATACGCGATTGCTAGTGGTTAACATAATCTCCGGATCTGACAGTTTCAGGTCCGTGTGTGTTTGCATGTCTTTGCGTCTCTACGCATCACTCATTCTCAAATGAGATGGCATTGTATAAATTTGGTCCTTTGGTGAGACCTTTAGTTCGTTCGGGTTAAAATATGTTGATATTATTGTCATACAATATATCTTCATAGTATTAGTCCACTTTGAACCACACCTAGTTTGATAACAAACTACATAACACAAATGCCCTCCTTTGCTGCTACTATAGCAGTCATATACTTACCCTTTTGTTGTAGTATCCGTCACAGTGTTTCAACTTTGGAACTCATCCAAATCCATCATGGAACATCCTTTCCATTACATTGTGCCACCCATAGTCTAAATTGAGATAAATTTAATTTGTATCTTGTGAAAAAACTAGTATCAATGTAACACTTTACAATAAACTACCTTTAACTATTTGTCACTATACATGATATATTCTTAGTTCTTCCAAAGCTCATAAGAATATCTTTACTATTGTCCAATGATCATCTTATGAATCATTCTGGTATGTGCTCATAATATTTAGAGCATAGGACATTTTGGATATATACATATCATGGTATAATCTATCAAAATCTTCATGTGATTTTACTCACCAAGTGTTGAAACACTTGAATCTTGATACAATTCTTTCCATGCAGCAAGAACCTTTCTTGTTGTTTCCATATTGAACCCTTTCAATATATCATATATGTATGTGTGGGACAACCATATTAGCGCCTCAATCTATCCATATAGATATTGATGCTAAATATTCCGGTTTTGCCCAAGTCTTTCATCGAAATCTTATTTTAATGAAATTCTTAACTTGTGTCAATACAAGATACATCATTTCCAATCAACAATATGTTCTCTACATAATGTATTAGAAATATTTCTCAGTGCTCCCACTTAATTTCTTGCAAATGCAACCATCTTCATCATCTCCGATGAATTTAAGCTCTTTTAACAGTTTCATCATGGTGAAGATTCCAACTCTGCTATGCTTACTTCAACTATTGAAGTTTGCATGCCTTTTTAGCACCCTTTGAATTAAAAAAACCCTTCGGACCGTGTCTTGTACACGTCCTAGGTAACCATTCTATTAGAAGAATATTATTTTGTTTGTTCAACTACCATACATCAAATTATATGTAGTGGTTGCTATATTAATCCGTCAAGACTAAAAATCGCTATGAAAGATCAAATCTTGTCATAGTCAACTCCTTGAACATTGTCATAAACTTCTTTCCGTCATGTCGACTATTTAATCAATGTTAAACATCCATGTCTATTTCTTTATAGATCCAAACACGACCGATAGGCTTCACGCCTTTCCGAGGGGTCTTCCAAGTTCAGAAACTTGATTTCTCGTGTATGGATACTATCACGGATTCTATGACTTCTAGTCATTTTATGGAGTCAGGGCCCATCATCGCTTCTTTGCATGTAGTCGGTTCATCATTGTCAAAACAATAACGACTTGCTTATCAAATCACACTATTTGATTCTTACCGACCCACACAGTTCAATAGGAACTCTAATCTCCAAGATCACAACCTTTGTAATCACGGGAGCCATGAGCATTGTGGCCGCCACCGGGACACTTTCCGGTGATGCGCTACTTAGCACATATAGCTAAGGTTCAACAACCTTATCAAAGTTCTATTGTCCTCCCACTTAACTTTTCGCGAAAAATTTCCTTCTCAAGAAACTTGACGTTCCAAGTAACAAACTCTTTTGTCCTCGGTGTTATGGAGAAATTCCCAACAAATTCTTTGGGATAACCTACAAAGATGTGCTTATCCAACTTTGGTTGTAAACATTTTACTTATGCATAGCATACCAAAATTTAAGAAAAGACAATTCGGGTTTTATCCCAAACCATAACTTATATGGTGTTATTTCAATGGATCACGATGGTGCTCTTTTCACTATAAAAGCGGTAGTCTCTAAAGCTTCAATCCTTAAAACATAATGGTAGTTTTATAAATGACACATTTGATCTTACCATGTCAAACATGGTTTGATTTCATCTCTCGAATATGCCATACTCCTATGGTTTACCGGGAAACACAAATCATGGAACAATTCTCAAATCTTAAGTGTTTTGCTAAACATGTAACTTAAATATCTTCCTTTATGATCAAATCATAAAATCTTTTATTTTTCTTGTTACAATGATTTTTCACTTCATCTTGAAAGTCTTTGAACAATTTTCAAATGTTTCATACTTCTTCCTTATTAAGTAAATATATAGATATATTCACTCAAATTTCTGGAGAAAGCATATGAAGCAAAAAGATCCATCGCATATGGCTACATATAATGTACTATATACACCAATATGTATAATATCCAATAAGTTAGTCATCCGTTCCTCTTTGCCCTATGGACGGAGTTTCAATTATCTCGAGGAAAGTCTCAGAAGCGTCAATTGATCAAAATCAAAGACTCCAAAAATCCATCAACATGGAGTTTCTTCATGTTTTCTTTCCAATATAATTTAAACAACGATGTCACTTTATAAGTGATCTTTCAATCATTTGTCTTGCGACATTTTAGCAATAGTGTTTATGGATGTGATTTCTCCCACTAGACTTGTAAAAGTTCATCCATCCTTTATGGAATACGGTAATTATTTGAACAACCATTGTTATCGTAATACCGGAACAAAATAACAATTATTAAAACAAATCTTGAAGGCTAGGTTTGACGACAACGAAAAACACAATAACACTTTATTTGTTTTCGATGAACATCATCACTTATTCTCTTGCTAGTTACTTAGGCCATTGTAGTTCATGAATTGTGTTGTCCTGTATGACACTTCATACCAACCAATTCGGTATCCAATACCTCAGAACCACATTGTTTAACAAAAAAGGAATACAGCCATAACATGTATATCTTCTATATACCTAAGTTGGACATCTCCAACCTTTTCTTTTCTGCCAAATATTTTATAGATTCTCTTTCAACAATTACTTTTCTTTTAAAAGAATCTATCAACATCAATAGTGGCGTGATTCACATGACACATAGTACAAAGTGTATATAGTCAAATACTAATACCTTTGAACTTGCACTTTGAAGTGGATCGCCATCATCAAATGTTTGGTGTTCTTTCAAAAATCCATTCTTTAGTAATCTATTAGTGTATTAAACATTTTACTTACATCTTCTATTCAGCCTTATCATGACAACTTTCATGATCAAGCTACTATAGCCTGTAAGGAAGAATCGCGAGTATAATGTTAGTTCCCGAAACCTTTTGGGAGATTCGGATGCCTAGCATCTCCATCCTTCACAAATTCTCATACAATATGAGAACATGTATTTTGCTAAGTTATACTCTATCGTAATGCAACCAAAAACATTGTTTTCAGATATCACAATATCTTCCACAAATGATGGTTTCTGAAACAATTTTGCAGCTCCTAGATAATCTTGATATTAAAACAACTTTTGAATATCAATAATCATGGAGGCAAACATGATACTTTAGATACTAACATTGGAATTCTTACTCTTGATTTAATACTACTTATTAAACTTCATGGAGTAAATAGAGTTTGTTGAAAGTTTGCAATAGGACTTATAAACTTTAAATTGACATTCAAAACAATATGATACCAGTTCGTAAAGTAAATATCCAGAATTCTATAGTTCTATTATCTCAATTAAAACTAAGCATAAGGTAGTGAACAGACGCCAATGACTACAACAAATTATGCAAATTCACTTCGATTTAGTTTATGACAAATTGAGTTCGACTAATCCAAATTAGAAATGAACTCCCACTCAAAAACGACATCCCTCGTGCCTTTTTGGCGATTGATGTCTACACACTTCTATTCTTGTAGAAAGTTGTTGGGCCTCCAAGTGCAGAGGTTTGTAGAACAGCAGCAAGTTTTCCCTTAAGTGGATCACCCAAGGTTTATCGAACTTAGGGAGGAAGCGGTCAAAGGTATCCCCTATCAAGCAATCCTGCAATCAAGATACAAGAAGTCTCTTGTGTCCCCAACACACCCAATACACTTGTCAGGTGTATAGGTGCACTAGTTCGGCGAAGAGATAGTGAAATACAAGTGGTATGGATAATTATAAGTGGTAACGGTGATAGAAAATAGCTTGATGGCATGTGGTTGATGTGGGAAAAGACTAAAGGAAAACTGAAATAAAGACGGAAGAAAGCAAACATGTAACAGATCTAATTGCAAACGGTGTATCAATGCTTAGAAACAAGGCCTAGGGATCATACTTTCACTAGTGAACACTCTCATATAAATATCTTCTCTTCATGATACTACTCTTAACTACTCTCTGGTTGGACACTCTAATCCACGGTAGGGCTATAACAGCACACCTCAAAGTAAGCCTTTCCCATCTAGAAAACCCCACACTGTCACCTTGAGTACTAGATGAGTCCAACAAACACCACAATTTCATAAAGACATCCAACTCCAAATATAACTCGTATTTGTAACCTCTAGCCTAAGTGCCACCATGGTGTGCACGCTGTCACTTTCACACACATGGGGAGAGCAGAGATCTATTAAAGCACTTGAGTAGCAAGGTAGATCTATAGATTACAAGCTCATGATCTCAATAAGATCATGCATAGAGAGAGATGAACACATAGCTACCGGTAGAACCCTTAGCCTCGAGAGAGAACTACTCCCTCCTCATTATGGGAATCAGCAACGGTGATGGAGATGGCGATGGAGATCGATGGAGATGGCTCCGGGGGCACTTCGCCGTCCCGGCAGGGTGCCTGAACAGAGACTTTCTGTCCCCCGAATCTTCCCTTCGGTGGCGGCGGCGTTGCGGAACTTTTCGTGGTTGGAGGCTTGATGATTTAGGGTTTATGCCTCAGGGGGCTTCTTATAGGCCAGAGGGCAAGGTCGGTGGGCGGCCAGGGGGCCACACCACCTGGTGGCGCGGCTAGGGCTAGCCCGCGCCACCACAGGGTGTGGCTAGGCCCTGGCCCTCCTCCGTCTCGTATTCTGGCTCCGTGAGTCTTCCGGTAAAATATCAACTTTGGCTTTAGTCCCGTCCAATTCCTAGAATATTCATTTTCTGACTTTCTGGAACCAAAAACAGCAGAAAACAGGCAACTGGCACTGTGGCATCTTGTTAATAGGTTAGTCCAAGAAATCATATGAAAAGTACACCAAAGTGTGGACAAAACATAAGAAAGTAGATAAAACCAAGCATGGAACATCAAAAATTATAGATACGTTTGCAACGTATCAACATCCCCAAGCTTAACTCATGCTCATCCTCGATTAGGTAAGTGATAAAAAGAAAGAATAATTTTTTAGGTCACATGCACCATCATAAATTTGATCAAAGTGTTTGTAAAACATTCAAAGCTGGGATCATAGTACTTCAATCATAACATGAAAGACAAAGTTCTAGGAATAAGACAAAGAAACTATGATGCAACATGAAAAGGCACAAACAAAAGAGTCATGAATAACAATGCTTTGCAAGACATTTGTTTGTTTCACATAAAGAAAACATAGCATAATAGCATTCAGCTTGTCCCTCAATAGAGTAGCAAATATAAATGCATAGGACACCTTCAAAGTTCATAAGAGTGACTAGATACAAATAGTTTAAAACCAGCAATATCAAAGCTATGCATCAATCAACAAGTCTTGGGACAATGCACATAGAACTATGAATGGCCACTATGCTCTCAAAGTAAGTGCATAACGATAGAAGGTGGAGACTCCATATATATAGTGGAAGAAAGTCCTTCATAGAAGGAAGTAGGGATTTAAGTTTCATAAAGAGCTTCCAAAAATTATGGTACTTATAGCTTTCAGCTCTCATTGCCCCTATCATAAGCATCTTTAAGGTGATTAAGGTTAAAGTGACACAACTAAGAGGATATGCTTGACAAGTTATAAGCCGAAATCTCATGCCCCTTACTTACGAAGACCGAAACTCATGCTACTCAAATTTAGTCACGAGTAAGCTCTTGTCATTGTAAGTACATATGTATCATAGAGAACCGCCAACGGGGTACCCCTTGCCCGATGATACGGAAGAATCCCCATATCAAAATAACAAGGCAAGTAGACAATGAGCATCTCATCAATCTTCTTATTTACCATGGGAATATGGTGCTTTTTTCTCTCTTTCCTCTTTTCATAATCTCTTTTTTTCTCTTTTTCTCTCTATATCTCATTTTTTATAAGAAGAATGCTTCATAGATTGCTCATTATGGTTACGCTGCAGGTTTCCACCATGATTTGGCATGGATTAGACCAGCGGCCCAGGCGTTTCTCTAACACACATACAAACTCCATGATCTTACAAGTTCCACTTTTATTTCACACCACCGGGATCCATAAGCAAAAGAACATGATATCAACGGGGTACAAAGTACGAGTGCAATGTTGAAAGCGTTCCCCATGATACATGGTTCTGCTAACTCCAACTTATAAAGCGCAAGCATATACGCAACAAAGAAGGACCCCATGGTTCAAGTTTATTAAGGGCAAGAAAAGTAAAGTGTGCCATCAAGTTCTTGAGAGCTTTAATCACTAGTTTTCTCATAACAAGTTTAATTTGGAAGGTAAAGAAAAGCATGAATATACTTGGAATAGCATAAGCTAGTAGGTAGGTATGGTGGACTCTTTGGAATAACTTGGTTTAGGGAGTTGGATGCATGAGTGGAACTCATACTTGGTTGTGGAGGCTAGAAAAAGACTAGGAGCGACAAACTAAGAGAGCAATAATGGCCATAATCATGCAGAGCGACAAAACATCATTGATCAAAGCATAAAGTGATACTACAAGTTGAAAACTAAAGGATCATAAAGGCTATGGTGACTTAATATAGTCATAACATGGTGTGAGCATGTGCCAAGTCAACCCAAATAAAGCATCAAAGGAGAATACCACTATACTATGATTTAATATGCTAAAACAACGCATGATTCATCCAAGGCACATTAAGCAATCTCAATTGTTTATAACAAGTCATGCTACAGCAAAAAATACTAAGCGTAAAGCCAAAACAATATCAAGCATGGCATGACAAAGCATAGGCCACAGTAAAAAACAAGCTCTTTTTACCACAAAAGCATGAACTTTCCTACTCTTTTCTAAACCAAACCAAACTATTTGCAAACCAATGTATGAAAGAGGGGGTCCAACCAATTTATTCAGAAAACTAAGCAAACCAAGAAAACTAAAAACCAAAACAAAAACGAAAAAGAAGATGCTCCAAGACCAACAACACAACTGTGCATGAAACAATAAAAATGAAGCGTTTGGAAGAAACCTGCGATTTTTATTGATGAAGAGGGGGATGCCTTGGGCATCCCCAAGCTTTGACGCTTGTACTTCTTGTATATTTCTTGGGGTGACACATGTGGCATCCCCAAGCTTGAGCTTTAGTCCATCCTTCATCTCATTACTTATTCCTTCCATACACCAGAAATTTTTCCTTCATACAAAACTTCACACAATCTTTATTAGCAACATTAATGCACTCAAGATAATAAGTCTTTAGGTTCAGTTACAACACCAATAAAACTTCCATTAAAACACTAGATACTGTAGCACTTCCCTCAAAAAGATCAATTCCCTAAAAGAACTCAAAAAGGAATCAACAAGAAGAAAATGCAGATAATGGCAGAAATCTGTCAAAACAGACCAGCAGGTAAAGACGAATTTTTTCGAAGACCTTCTGTTGCTCAAATAGAAACGTGTTGAACTAAAGAAAGTTAGATAACAACCTGGGTCAGAAGCACAAAAATTCATTCCTCAAAAGGACGTACAGAGATGTTACACGAATTTTTACGGTGAAGCGCAGAAATCTGTTTCGGGACTGCAACTTTCCATATCATTACTTCTCTCTCATTAGAGGTTACTCTTGGCACAAAAAGAAAAATAAAAAGGATAAGGAAAGGTTATTACATAGGTAATAACTTTCAAGACTCATCTAAAACTTTTGGGTTATCTCCCAATAAGTACTTTTCTTTAATGCCTTTTTAAGTTAGGCATGATAGTTTGAGAAGATGCTCACATAAGAAATATGAATTGAAGTAAAAGAGAGCATCAAGAAGCAAATGCAAAGGACATTTAAGTCTAACCCACTTCCTATGAATAGGAATCTTGTAAAGAAACAAGTCATGAAAGCACAAAGCAACAAGCATAGGAAAGCAAAACAAGTGCAACTTCAAGACTTTCAAGATAAAGAGGGGAAACTTAACATTGTTGAGACACATAAAACCATGCTTCCCTCTCTCATAATAACTTTCAGTAGCATCATGAATAAAATTAACAATATAACTATCACATAAAACATTCTTATCATGAGCCACATGCATAAAAGAATTAATACTCCCCACATAAATATAGTCATTCTTATTAATTGTAGTGGGAGCAAATTCAACAAAGTAGCTATCATTATTATTCTCATCACCATAATCATCAAATATAGGAGGCATATTGTAATCATAATTAATTTCTTCCTCAATAGTAGGTGGACTTAAAATATCATAATCATCATTGCAATCACCATATATTGGAGGTGTAGTATCATCATAAGCAATAGAATAATTATCTTCCAAAGTGTGTTCATTTGTAAACATATCATCATTGAAAGGATCATGGATAGCACTAATAGTACAACAATTATTAATATCATCATTTTCAGAATTGGTACCAAAGAGATTTTCAATATCAAAAGAAGTGTGCTTTTCCCAATCATGATCACTACTATAGGTAACAGGCATAGGAACATCATCGAGTTCAGACTCATCAAAAACTATAATAGGAGCTACATGCTTAGGGGAAAATACCGTTTCCTCCCTCCTTTTACTCCTCATTTTCTTCTTTAGCTTCTTCTCTTTAGGAGGGAGAGGCTTGAAAGGAAGCTTCTCCATATACCCTGGTTCATTGTTAGAGACAATAGAAGAAACTTTGGAGGATTCCTTCTTTTCATTAATAAGATCAAAACACATATTAGTCCTATCATATTTTGGTAAAATCTCATCTTCTATAATATTTTGTATGTAAGTATTTGTGTGACAATTATCAACACCATAAAGATGACAACCATGCAGGACACTATTCATATCAAAAGCACCCATATCTACTAAAGAGGTTTTTCTTGATAACTCTTCACACCCCAAAAATAATGTAAGTTCACCATGCTGATTAGGAGTGATCATGTCATCACAATACAAACTTGCAGTACTCATTGGATTAGAAGGGCTATTATTTTGGCCTGAGCATTGGAAATTGAAATGACCCACTTCAAAACAAAGTTCACTAATAAAAGGATAGAGGGCACAAACTTTTTTACCAAGATCATTTAGAGCCCTATACCACATTCTAGTTTTTTGATTCCTGTGGGTGATACAATATTCTTCTTCAATTTGATTATTCTCACAAGGTCTATGTATCCCACAAAAATTAACATGCTTATAAGAAATAGTGCTTTCAGAGGTTTGAGCATGTTTATTGCTATCATTAACAACAATTTCATTTTCCATGCAAGTGTCTTTAAAAGGCTCATGATACATGTCCCACTTTTCTTTTGGAGCATTAATATGAGAAGCAAAGGTTTTAAAACTATCAATAAGAATTTGAGGATCAAGACCATATTTAGCACTAAGCTCTTGAAAATCAGCAGTTTCAGCAAAAGACTTAATGCAATCATACTCATAGTTTATACCTGGTTCTTTACCTTTGTTGTTATCCCTATCTTCGGTATTGCTTTGAATTGTTTCAAGAAGATCCCACTTAGCTTTGAGCTCCTTACTTGTGAAGGATCCCTCTAAAAAAGTATCTAGATAGTCCTTGTAATGTCCTGAAAGCCTTGCATAGAAATTATTAATAACAATATTACAGGGGATCTCATGAATGGTACATTTGAGCATTAGTGACTTCAATCTCCCCCATGCTTGGGCGATACTTTCTCCATCATGAGGATGAAAATTATAAATGTAATTCCTATCTTTATGAATTTCGTGAGGAGGATAAAATTTAGAGTAAAAGAGAGATTCAAGTTCCTTCCACTCCAAATGATGAGGATCATCTGGTAGCTCATACCACTCACTTGCTTTGCCCTTAAGTGAAAAAGATAATAACTTCTTCTTGACATGATCTGTTGTAATACCTGCACACTTGAACAACCCGCATAATTCGTGTATAAAGAGCAAATGATCACCGGGATGGACAGTTCCATCTCCAAAATAGTAGTTATCCATAACACGATCAATAATTTTTATAGATATTTTAAAAGGGATGCTTTCAGTATGTGGATTTAAAATATCACAACTATCATTAGAATTACCACATATGGGAGATAAAGTATCATCAGAGCAAATTTTCTTCGTTAAAACTAGGGAACTAAAGAGATCATTTTTATAAGAACGAACTTCCCCAAGCTTAGACGTTTCCATAGCATTAGTAACAAAGGTGTTCAAAAGATTCATACTAATAACATTGCTATTAGCATGCAAAGAAAGTTCCATGGGTTTTTTAATTTTCTTTTCAGACAATTCAAGTTCTAACTTAGGAAAAATACTAAAAAGCTCTCTAATTTTGTTGTTGTTTTCCATTAAGCCTAACTAGTGAAAACAAGAAACAAAAAGAAAAAATTGCAGAATCTAAAGGAAATAACTTCGAGCACTCACAGCAGAAAATAGGCGTTTGCCGTGGGAGGTTATTCTTCTTTAATCCTCCAGTGTGAATACCTTTTACCTTACCTCCCCGGAAACGACGCCAGAAAATAGCTTGATGTCTACGCACTTCTATTCTTGTAGACAGTTGTTGGGCCTCCAAGTGTAGAGGTTGGTAGAACAACAGCAAGTTTTCCCTTAAGTGGATCACCCAAGGTTTATCGAACTCAGGGAGGAAGTGGTCAAAGGTATCCCCTCTCAAGCAATCCTGCAATCAAGATACAAGAAGTCTCTTGTGTCCCCAACACACCCAATACACTTGTCAGGTGTATAGGTGCACTAGTTCGGCGAAGATATAGTGAAATACAAGTGGTATGGATAATTATAAGTGGTAATGGTGATAGAAAATAGCGTGATGGCGCGTGGTTGATGTGGGAAAAGACTAAAGGAAAACTGAAATAAAGATTGAAGAAAGCAAACATGTAACAGATCTAATTGCAAACGGTGTATCAATGCTTAGAAACAAGGCCTAGGGGTCATACTTTCACTAGTGAACACTCTCATATAAATATCTTCTCTTCATGATACTACTCTTAACTACTCTCCGGTTGGACACTCTAATCCATGGTAGCGCTATAACAGCACACCTAAAAGTAAGCCTTTCCCATCTAGAAAAACCGACACTATCACCTTGAGTACTAGATGAGTCCAACAAACACCACAATTTCATAAAGACATCCAACTCCAAATATAACTCATCACAAGTATTTGTAATCTCTATCCTGAGTGCCACCATGATGTGCACGCTGTCACTTTCACACACATGGGGAGAGCAGAGATCTATTAAAGCACTTGAGTAGCAAGGTAGATCTATAGATTAGAAGCTCATGATCTCAATAAGATCATGCATAGAGAGAGATGAACACATGGCTACCGGTAGAACCCTTAGCCTCGAGAGAGAACTACTCCCTCCTCATCATGGGAATCAGCAACGGTGATGGAGATGGCGATGGAGATCGGTGGAGATGGCTCCGGGGGCACTTCCCCGTCCCGGCAGGGTGCTGATACATTGCAAATGTATCTATAATTTTTGATGTTCCATGCGTGGTTTTATCCACTTTCTTGTGTTTTGTTCCAACTTTGGAGTACTTTTCATATGATTTCTTGGACTAACCTATTAACAAGAGCCACAGTGCCAGCTGCCTGTTTTCTGGTGTTTTTGGTTCCAGGAAAGTCAGAAAATGAATATTCTCGGAATTGGACGGGACAAAAGCCAAAGTGCCTATTTTTTCGGAAGTGATCAAGTGCCAGAATACGAGACAGAGAGGGACGAGGGGGCCACCACACCACCTGGCCACGCGGCCCAGCCTGGCCCGCGCCAAGGGGTGGTGCGGCCAGCCCTGGCACCCCCTCGCCCTCTCCTTCCGTATAAGTTGCCCTCAGGACGAAAACCCTAAGTACTCGATCAAAAATCCACGAAAGAGTCTATAGCCGCCATCATCTCCATCCCTAGATTGTGAGGGATCTAAATCTCTTCCCGGCACCCTGCCAGAGAAGGGAATTCACCATGGAGGCCTTCTTCATCACCATGCAAGCCTCTGGTGTGATGCGTGAGTAGTTCATCATTGGACTACAGATCCATGTAGTAGCTAGATGGCTGGTTTCTCCTCCTTTGTGCTTCCTTGTTTAGATCTTTTGAGCTCCATTCATGATCAAGATCATCTATTTGTAATTCATACATGTTGTGTTTGCGGGGATCCGATGGATATTGAGATGCTATTTCAGATTGATTATTGATTCTATCATGTCTGTGTTATTTGAGATCTTGCATGCTTTCCGTTGTTAGTAGCTATCTTGGCCGAGTAGATGCTAGCAACTCCAAGAGTTAGTATTTATGCTCGATAGTGGGTTCATGCCTCTAGTAAGCTGGGGAAGTGACAGAAATCTCTAAGGTACTAGATGTGTTGTTGCTACTAGGGAGAAAACAACAATCCTTTGTTCATAGAACAATCGTATTGTTTATTTTACATGCAGTTTGTAAAGCAATAATCTGTTGCTTGCAACTTAATACTGGAGGGGGTTCGGATGATAACCTGAAGGTGGATTATTAGTCATAGATGCAGTTGGATGGCGGTCTATCTATTATGTTGTAATGCCCAATCAAGTCTCAGAGGAGTCAAGATGATTAGTATATGCATGTATTGCTTTCTCGGTGTTTGTCAATTGCCCCGCTATAATTTGTTCAACCAGCATGTTATCTATCTAAGGAGAGCCACCTCTAGTGAACTATGGATCCCGGTCCTTGTCTTTTATATTCAATCTATAATCTTTTACTGCTTTGTGTTTACTTTCTGCAAACTTTTACTTCTTTCCATTCGATACGTTTAATCCTTTGTTTTCCGCAAAACACGGTGAGATTGACAACCTCATCGCAAGTTGGGGACAAAGTTCTGTGGTTGTGTTGTGCAGGTCTCCACGTTGCTACTAGCACCGGTAGTGCGCCCTGCCAAAGCTTAGCTAGTAACACCGTTGAGGTGTTTCCTTACTCCTACTGGTTCGATTAAACCTTGGTTTCATAACTGAGGGAAACTTGTTGCTGTGCTCATCATACCTTCCTCTTGGGGTTCCCAACGAGCTCTACATCAACCACGCACCAGCACTTTTCTGGGCGCCGTGCATTGAGCCATCAAGCATTTTTCTGGCGCCGTTGCCGGGGAGTCAAGGACATCTTCACAAGAGGAGTCCCTCATAAGCAATCTCTTTACTTTGTTGTTTTTGTTTTGCTTAGTTTTCTTTTTTCTTTGTTTGCTTGTTTTGTTCTTCAAAAAACACAAAAAAAAATTAGTTTTACTAGTTTGCTTTCTTATTTCAAAAACATAAAAAAAATTAAGTCTCCTTTAGTTGTCACATCTTCCTTAGCTCACCATGTTGATCCCTACATTCACCTTGAAAGACCTTTCAATTGGTAGTGGTTCTATAATTGGGAAAGATAATATTGAAGAATTCTTTAATCATGTTAGCAAACATGAAGATACTAAGGATAGATCCCTTGTAGAACTTGCTCCAAATTATGAGATTGATGCAGCTTCTTTAATTCACATATTAGAAGCTAGGTTTGTTAACCTCAACCCCTTGATGCAAGTAATGTTTCTTAAGCTTAAAGAAATTGAAGACCCTGAAAAGAGGGATTTTATTCTAGAAACTTTGTTTAAGGAGTTCTATGATGTTGCCAAGGAAGCTAGAAAAGTTTTTGAACGTTTCAATATGCTAGGCTCATGTGTAGATGTTGTTGGTACAAGAGAAAAGATGAACAAAACCGAACCTAATGGGGAGGAACCTAAGATACCAATACCCTTTAAACTAGTAGCAATACATGATGCCATAGAAAAGAATCTTGATTGGATTGTTCCTGCAAACCCTTTTGATGAGAATAGTGAACCTAAGAGCATTGAGAGAGGATCCTCTCGAACTTATTTGGATGATGTACCTTTCCTTGTTGAAAATATTTCTGATATTGATCTTAATGCTTCTTCATTTGAGAACACTTGATTCTTTCTTTGCTTCTTATGCCTAACTTAAAGGCCTTAAAGAAAAGTACTTGTTGGGAGATAACCCAAGAGTTTTAGATGAGTATTGTAAGTTATTACCTCTGTAATAACCTCTCCTTATCCTTTTTATTTGCTTTTTGTGCCAAGAGTAACCTCTAATGAGAGTGAAGTAATGATTGGGAAAGTTGCTGTCCCTAAACAGATTTTTGTGCTTCACCGTAAAGATTCCTGAGAGATCTCTGTACGTCAGATTGAGATGTAATGATTTGTGCTTCTGACCCAGGTTGTTATCTAACTTTCGTTAGTTCAACACTTTTTGATTTGAGCAACAGAAGGTCTTCGAAAAAATTTATCTTTACCTGCTGGTCTGTTTTGACAGATTTCTGCCATTTTCTGCATTTGCTTCTTGTTGGTCCCTTCTTGAGATCTTTTGGGGAATTGAGCTTCTTGAGGGAAGTGCAACAGTAGCTAGTGTTCTAATGGAAGTTTATTTGGTGTTAAAACTGAACCTTATGACTTATTTATCTTAAAGTGCACTAATGTTGCTAATGAGATTGTGTGAAGTTTTGTATGAAGGAAAAAAAATTCAGGTGTATGGAAGGAATGAGTAATGAGATGGATCGACTAAAGCTCAAGCTTGGGGATGCCACGCGTGTCACCCCAAGAAATATCCAAGAAGTACAAGCGTCAAAGCTTGGGGATGCCCAAGGCATCCCCTTCTTCATCAATAAAAATCCCAGGTTTCTTCCAAACGCTTCATTTTTATTGTTTCATGCACAGTTGTGTTGTTCTTGGAGCGTCTTCTTTTTCATTTTTGTTTTGGTTTTTAGTTTTCTTGGTTTGCTTAGTTTTCTGAATAAATTGGTTGGACCCCCTCTTTCATACTTTGGTTTGCAAATAGTTTGGTTTGGTCTGGAAAAGAGTAGGAAAGTTCATACTTATGTGGTAAAAAGAGCTTGTTTTTGACTGTGGCCTATGCTTTGTCATGCCATGCTTGATATTGTTTTGGATTTATTCTTAGTATTCTTTGTTATAGCATGGCTTGTTATAAACAATTGATATTGCTTAATGTGCCTTGGATGAATCATGTGTTGTTTTAGCATATTAAAGCATAGTATAGTGGTATTGTCCTTTGATGCTTTATTTGGGTTGACTTGGCGCATGCTCACACCATGTTATGACTATCTCAAGTCACCATAGCCTGTATGATCCTTTAGTTTTCAACTTTTAGTATCACTTTATGCTTTGATCAATGATGTTTTGTCGCTCTGCATGATTATGGCCATTATTGCTCTCTTAGTTTGTCGCTCCCAGTATTTTGCTAGCCTCCACAACAAAGTATGAGTTCCACTCATGCATCCAACTCCCTAAACCAAGTTATTCCAAAGAGTCCACCATACCTACCTACTAGCTTATGCTATTCCAAGTATATTCATGCTTTTTTTACCTTTCACTTGTTATGAGAAAACTAGTGATTAAAGCTCTCACGAACTTGATGGCACACTTTACTTTTTGCCCCTAATAAACTTGAACCATTGGGTCCTTCTTTGTTGCGTATATGCTTGCGCTTTATAAGTTGAAATTAGCAGAACCATGCTTCATAGGGAACGCTTTCAACATTGCACTTGTACTTTGTACCCCGTTGATATCATGTTCTTTTGCTTACGGATCCCGACGGTGTGAAATAAAAGTGGAACTTGTAAGATCATGGAGTTTGTATGTGTGTTAGAGAAACGCCTGGGCCGCTAGCCTAAGCCATGCCTAATCATGGTGGAAACTTGCAGCATCACCATAATGAGCACTCTATGAAGCATCCTCAATAAAAACCTATGCAAATAGCAAATAAAAAGATCACTGAGATGCTCATTATCTGCTTGCCTTGTCATTTTGGTTATGGGAAAGCTCTCGTATCATGTGCAAGGGGTGCCCCGTTGGCGGTTCTTAATGATACACATATACTTACAATGACAAGAGCTTACTCATGACTGAAGTTGAGTAGCATGAGGATCGGTCTTCGTAAGTAAGGGGCATGAGATTTCGGTTTATAACTTGTCAAGCATATCCTCTTAGTTGTGTCACTTTAACCTTAATCACCTTCAAGATGCTTATGATAGGGGCAATGAGAGCTAAAAGCTATAAGTACCATAATTTTTGGAAGCTCTTTATGAGACTTGAATCCCTACTTCCTTTTACAAAAGGCCTTTCTTCCACCATTATATTGAGTCTCCACCTTCTATCTTTATGCACTACTTTGAGAGCATAGTGGTCATTCTTAGTTCTATGTGCATTGTCCCAAGACTAGTTGATTGATGCATAACTTGTTATTGCTTGTTTTAAACTATTGTATCTAGTCACTCTTATGAACTTTGAAGGTGTCCTATGCATTTATATTTGCTACTCTATTGAGGTACAAGCTGAATACTATTATGCTATGTTTTATTTATGTGAAACAAACAAACGTCTTGCAAAGCATTGTTATTCATGAATCTTTTGTTTGTGCCTTTTCATGCTGCATCATAGTTTCTTTGCTTATTGCTAGAACTTTGTCTTTCATGTTATGATTGAAGTACTATGATCCCAGCTTTAAATGTTTTACAAACACTTTGATCAAGTCTTTGATGGTGCATGTCACCTCAAAAATTAATCTTTCTTTTTATCACTTACCTACTCGAGGACGAGCAGCAGTTAAGCTTGGGGATGTTGATACATTGCAAATGTATCTATAATTATTGATGTTCCATGCTTGGTTTTATCCACTTTCTTGTGTTTTGTTCCAACTTTGGAGTACTTTTCATATGATTTCTTGGTCTAACCTATTAACAAGAGCCACAATGCCAGCTGCCTGTTTTCTGCTGTTTTTGGTTCCAGGAAAGTCAGAAAATGAATATTCTCGGAATTGGACGGGACAAAAGCCAAAGTGCCTATTTTTCCGGAAGTGATCAAGTGCCAGAATACGAGACGGAGAGGGACCAGGGGGCCACCACACCACCTGGCCGCACGGCCTAGCCTGGCCCGCGCCAGGGGGTGGTGAGGCCAGCCCTGGCACCCCCTCGGTCTCTCCTTTCGCCTATAAGTTGCCCTCGGGACGAAAACCCTAAGTACCCGATCAAAAATCCACGAAAGAGTCTATAGCCGCCGTCATCTCCATCCCTAGATCGGGAGGGATCGGAAGCTCTTTCCGGCACCCTCCGGAGAAGGCAATTTACTCTGGAGGCCTTCTTCATCACCATGCAAGCCTCTGGTGTGATGCCTGAGTAGTTCATCCTTGGACTACGGATCCATGTAGTAGCTAGATGGCTGGTTTCTCCTCCTTTGTGCTTTCATGTTTAGATCTTGTGAGCTCCGTTCATGATCAAGATCATCTATTTGTAATTCATACATGTTGTGTTTGCGGGGATCCGATGGATATTGAGATGCTATTTCGGATTGATTATTGATTCTATCATGTCTTTGTTATTTGAGATCTTGCATGCTTTCCGTTGTTAGTAGCTATCTTGGCCGAGTAGATGCTAGTAACTCCAAGAGTTAGTATTTATGCTCGATAGTGGGTTCATGCCTCTGGTAATCTGGGGAAGTGACAGAAATCTCTAAGGTACTAGATGTGATGTTGCTACTAGGGAGAAAACAATAATCCTTTGTTCGTATTTTTTACTTTATACGCAGTTCGTAAAGCAATAATCTGTTGCTTGCAACTTAATACTGGAGGGGGTTCGGATGATAACCTGAAGGTGGATTATTAGTCATAGATGCAGTTGGATGGTGGTCTATGTATTATGTTGTAATGCCCAATCAAGTCTCAGAGGAGTCAAGATGATTAGTATATGCATGTATTGCTTTCTCGGTGTTTGTCAATTGCCCCGCTGTAATTTGTTCAACCAGCATGTTATCTATCTAAGGAGAGCCACCTCTAGTGAACTATGGATCCCGGTCCTTGTCTTTTATATTCAATCTACAATCTTTTACTGTTTGTGTTTACTTTCTGCAAACTTTTACTTCTTTCCATTCGATACGTTTAATCCTTTGTTTTCTGCAAAACACGGTGAGATTGACAACCTCATCGCAAGTTGGGGACAAAGTTCTGTGGTTGTGTTGTGCAGGTCTCCACGTTGCTACTAGCACGGGTAGTGTGCCCTGCCAAAGCTTAGGTAGTAACACCGTTGAGGTGTTTCCTTGCTCCTACTGGTTCGATTAAACCTTGGTTTCATAACTGAGGGAAACTTGCTGCTGTGCTCATCATACCTTCCTCTTCGGGTTCCCAACAAGCTCTACATCAACCACGAACCAGCACTTTTCTGGGCGTCGTGCATTGAGCCATCAGGTGCCGGAACAGAGACTTTTTGTCCCCCGAATCTCCCCTTTGGTGGCGGCGGCGTTGCGGAACTTTTCGTGGCTGGAGGCTTGATGATTTAGGGTTTATGCCTCGGGAGGCTTCTTATAGGCCAGAGGGCAAGGTCGGTGGGCGGCCAGGGGGCCCACAAGACCTGGTGGCGCGGCCAGGGCTAGCCCGCGCCACCACATGGTGTGGCCAGGCCCTGGCCCTCCTCCATCTCGTATTCTGGCTCCGTGAGTCTTCCGGTAAAATATCAACTTTGGCTTTTGTCCCGTCCAATTCCGAGAATATTCATTTTCTGACTTTCTGGAACCAAAAACAGCAGAAAATAGGCAACTGGCACTATGGCATCTTGTTAATAGGTTAGTCCAAGAAATCATATGAAAAGTACTCCAAAGTGTGGACAAAACATAAGAAAGTAGATAAAACCAAGCATGGAACATCAAAAATTATAGATATGTTTGCAACGTATCAGTGATTACATGAACCAAATCCACTACACCAAGTCTGATCATCACGTGAGTCGGTGTAGCTTCAAAGGCGAGCATCAATATGGGCATCACATAAACTATATGACTCATGCTTAACCTTTCGGTCCGTGTTCCGAGGCCATGTCTATATATGCTAGGCTCGCCAAGTAAGAACCTTAGTACTCGCGTGTGTAAAACTGTCTTACACCCGTTGTATGAAAGCATAGAGTCGAGTACACCCGATCATCACGTGATGTCTCAAAACACGATCCATAGAACGGTGCATACTTAAGGAAGAACACATTTTATCTTGATATCTAATTGAGGGATCATCTTAAAATGCTACTAAAACACCAAACTAGAAATATAAGATGCAAACATCTAATGTGTAAAGTGAGATGAAATGTCCATGCATTTGATCTCTATCATATGCATCATGGTATGATCTATATGATTCCTTTGTGTGTAAGGCCAAGTTCTATGGAACTTACACGTTAGGTCTGTTGTAAGAGTATCTATCATACATCTACTTACAACATTACCATACCATGACACTAGCCCAGCAACGATCTAAACTAGATGCCTCTAATTTATCCATTGCAAGTTTTACATGGCTTAGGGCTTTCGGAGATAGAACCGGTCTTACCTACGAACATGAACCACAACGAGGATAACCAAGTTATTAGCAACTCGTTGTAAATCAGATATTGACTATAGTAGGAGAGACAGACACCCGCCAGCCACTTATGCAAAACTAGTTGCATGTCAGTCGTGGAACCGGTCTCATGTACGATGACATGTAAGGTTGGTCTGTGCCGCTTCATCCCACTATGCCACCAATATCCAAAATACATGAAAGAAGCAATAACATGATCATCATCGCCCACATATAAACATATGTGTACTACCCGTGCAAAGCATCTACGGATAGATCAGGCTCTGATACCACTGTTGGGGTTCGCAACATAGAAAACAAAAAAATTCCTACGATAGGAACAATACGCCAAGGTCTATCTACTAGATACAAGAAACGGGTGGATATACATCCATAGACAACTTACCCTCAAAGAAAACAAAGCTTTGTTAATGAGTTGTAACTCGTGGATAATGTAGTCGTACACTTGCCAACCTCAAGATCGTGATGAAGTCCAGTAGGTCTGGCTCTAGCACGTCCATCAGATCCAGCTCCAGCAAGTCCAGCACCACCAAGTCTAGCACCACAAAGCAGTGATGCATCCGTGATCACACACACGTCCGATACCCCGACAACCTCCATCCCTCCTCCAGCAAAGCAGCGGAAGCAGCAACTCCTTTCTAGATAAATCCACCAGGAACATGTATCTCGCTAATCCGAGACCATGGGGGAATAATACTAGAGGGGGGAGAGATCCTTCACGAGGAGGTGTGAGGAAGAAGGGGTGTGAGGGGGGCCTTTTATAGGAGGAGGGGAGGGTACCCCTCCCATGGCCGGCGCCCATGGAGGGTGTCCCTTCACCTCCCCCATTCATGTGGTGGTAACCCCTCCACATTAAAATGCCCCTTCACATTCTCTTTTAAAGTCTCCACTTTAAATGCATTAAATTTCTACAAATTTAATGCTCTCTCATTTAATAAAACTCTTTTATTATTTTTTTATTTAGAATTTTGTTAATTACTTTAATTAACAAACATTCACATAAAACCCCCTGCAACATTTCAATATTACATGCAGAACCAATTTCAGCAATTTCTCCCGAAACAGTTTTGGTGTCTATTGAAATAATTCCAGCGCTTTCTTAAATCTTTATCTGAAACATATTTGCTCCAAATGGTGTTGGTATATCTTAAGTGTGTCACCCTACGGTTCGCGAATAATGCAGACATGATCGAGACCCCTCTCAGATCAATAATCAGAAGCGGGACCTGGAGATCCATACTGACTCCTACACATTCAACGATGACTTCTATGATCGTGAGAACCTTTAATGCTAGTAACTAAATCCCTTTGTCTCGTGATATATTACATGTCCGAGATTCGATCATCGGTATCTCCATACCTAGTTTGATCTCGTTGCCGACATGCACTCTTTTCTCGTTCCCGTGATATAACATTCTAGTGATCACATCACTTGCTTGCAAGCTATCTTAATGTGATATCACCGAGAGGGCCCAGAGTATATCTATCCGTCATCGGGATTGACAAATTCCACTCTTGATCCATGAGCCTCAACATAACACCTTCGTACTACTGAACCCACCTTTACAGTCACCTTGTTACGGTGTGACGTTTGGTGTTATCAAGATACTCTTCTGGTGTTAGCAATTAACATGATCTCATGGTCTAAGGACTAAGATTACTTCGTATGATGTTATAGCAATATAAACATAATGACTTTGATCGTAATGCTATACTTCGGATGAATGTTCATCACATCATCCCACCAATGTTGTGACCTCGTTATTAACAACATCCAATGTCCATGATCAGGAAACCTTGATCATCTTGTTAATCAACGAGCTAGTTTATATGAGAGGAAGTACTAGGAACTTTGTATTTTGTTTATTAAACACACATGTATTAACGTTTTCCAATTAATACAATTATAGCATGCAAAATAAACATTTATCATAAACATGGAATAAGATAATAACCACTTAATTATTGCCTCTCGGGCATATTCCCTTCAGCGGTGACTTAACGCATCGGCCTGCTGTGCCTGGGGAAAGGCTGACCGCTGGTGCCATTGATTCACGTGGGAGCTGAGGCGATGAGGACGAGAGGGGGATCTCGCCGGCATCTTGGCCCCACTTGGTGGATTGGCTGTTTCCCGCCATTTACTCTCCATCCGGCACCCCCAGCCCAACCCCAACACACTGAGTTCGGTCTGTGTTCGCCGGATGGATTTTGGGTCAAATCCGGCGAATTTCGGGCTCCTGGGGGCATGGCTGGGGTTTATTCGCTGTCCGGAGCCGGGGTTCGTGGGGAGTGGATATTCTCTTAGGATGGTCATAGTGGAGAGTAACATAGGCTAGTAACATGCACAAGTTACTGGTCTGTGTTACTACCTTCATAGTGGAGAGTAACATGCAAGTGGTGTTATGCAAAGTATCATTTATTAGGTGATAGACTCATTTTGCATTGGTATGTGTGATGTTACAGTAACTAAATATGTTACTCAATCCTCCTCTGTCTTTATTAACTCATTGCCACATAAGAATTTTGCTGAGTTAGACCCTTAGTTACTCTTGAAGTTACTTGCACTATGACCAGCCTTAGTGCTTTGTTGAAATGGGGGCGATAGCAACACTGCTAGTTAGGCCGTCCACTCCTTAACTGGAGGCTTTCAAATCAATAACTTATGCAAAGGTTATATGGTTTCAACCTCCTTTTCGGGGGAAATCGGCACGAGAAAACCAAACATCCCTCAGATGACTCCTCGTAGGTAGTCAATGTGTTCTCCTTCCTGCAACCTCGCCGGCGACGCTGCCAGTCCACTCCATCTCTGGTGGCCTTAGGGCCTTGGAGGTGTGGCGGATCACGGCCTCTCACCGACGGGAGGATTTTTGTTTATGTTTAGCCTTTTTGCAGTGTCTTCTTCGGGATATTGAGGCGGCTGCTATGTTCTGAAGTCAGAATAAGGTCCTCACAGCCCTATCCTCGCTCCGGTGGTGCGTCTAGTGCCGACAGAGGGCGCATGGAGTCGTCTGTCTGGCGGATCTCTTGGAATCTGATCAATTTTCCGTATTCGTCGGTGTGATTTGAGGTCAGTCTCTTCCGATCTACGGTTGTCATCTTCGATGATGGTTGTTGCTCTTGTGCGCTGGTCCTATGGGGCCTTAGCACGACGACGTTCCGTCTGTCTACTATAACAAGCTCTACTACGACAAGTTTTGCCCGGCTCCGGTGATAGAGGGACGAGGACGGCGGGCGCCTTCAGCTCGTGCTAGTTTCTGTAGTCGTCGCTAGATGGTCCACTAACCTATTTATAATTTTTATTACTTTTAAGACTCTTTGTACTACTATTGATGATCATTAATAGATAGGTGGAATTTCAAAAAAAAAACTGCCACGGTTCACTAGCTCATACGGCTGAATAAAAGTTCGTCACGTGTGATTACATCCGTTCTAGTTTTCTTATGTAAGCTGTGCAACTGTCACAGTTCATAACTAGCTCATACGGTTGAATAAAAGCTTGTCATCTGTGATTATATCCGTTCTAGTTTTCTTATGTAATCTGCACATACAAGCTGAGGATCATATCGTGTACATCTTGCGCAAGATCTAATCCTTTTGTGAAATAGTCCTTTAGTTCCAAAATATAAGAAGTTTTAACTTTTTTCAGAAACACATGAATCTAGATGCCGTTTAGTGTAGGTTGAGTCATTTTGCTTCAGACCTACACATTAAAATACGTCTAGATACATGTGTTTCCAAAAAAGAGTAAAACATCTTATAAATGAAATGAGTGAGTATTTCCGTTTCATTTCTGAACCTAATTGGAAATCATGTTAGTGTTGAAACTAATGAGGTATTGAAAATGCAACATGGTGTTGCAAGAAGAAAGTGGTCCAAATTTAAAATAGGACCTCAGCCAAGGGTGGATCAGACAAAGTTTCAATGTTCTTGGGGTGCATGTTGAAAAATTGAGTCCTATAGATAGTAGTGCGGCATTTCCTATTCGTAGATTTGCGCCTGCCTTTATCAAGTTCGATCTGAAATTATCCATGTTTAAAACAGGTATTAAGGTCATTGATCTTTTAGCTCCTTATCGATGTGGAGGAAAAAATAGGTCTAGTTGGGGGGCTGGAGTGGGTAAAATGGTACTCTTCATGGAATTAATCAGTAACATTGCTAAAGCTCATGGGGCGGGAGGGGGGCCAATGCCACCGTCAACCCCTACCAGTAGTGACGGATCGAAGAATTATTCAAAACCCGGTCAAACAGTGTATTTCAGGTAATGATCATACTTTTTTAATCAAATTGCCATCAAATTAGAATTGTCGGGCGGCAAAAGCCTGGGCACGTGCCCACACATAGGGACGGTTGGTTCCGCCTGTATAACATCATGATAGAAATCGTTTGTCCACTAGATGTAAATATGCCTTGTTAATATGCGTACAATCATCATATGAAAAGGCACGTGATCCTATGACAGAACTGTAGAAAATATAGAATCCATAATATTGTATGTGTTTGATCTGACCCTCGCGGGGGTATATATAGACGTACATGGAGGGAGAGACTTGGCTACAAGAAATCATTACATTTAAACTAATCATATCTCTACATCTTATCCCAACCGTATGTTTGTCTAACAACAAAGATATGCTTCTAATAAAACCTAAAGATAGAAAATCAAAATGAATAGAAGAGAAGTAGCCCATGTGCTAAAACCAGAGACTTTGGCGACCTCATTCGCCGATAAATACAACACAGTGAGCTACGGAAGCATCTTCACGACAACAATTTCTGAAGGATAAAGATATTCACATTCCTATTCTCTTTGTAGTCCTCTAGTGACGATGAACAAATATCGTCCACATATTCAAGAAGTATGGGCCACGTCTTATCTAACAAGTTGTGTAGGCTTGAGAGGCATGAGGGATTTTCTATGTCAAAGCTAATAGATGAGTGCGAGAAAATTGGACGTATGATGATTCTCCATGGTTACTATCACTGTGTCATTTATATGGACATATTACATGTGGGTTTAACAAACATTATGTTTTTATTATTAACCAACAGTCTTCATAGAGAAAAAAGGTTATTGTGTTGTAATTTATTTCTTGTGTTATATATTATTGGTGATGAAGACCTCGATCAAAGTAACTAGATGGGTCTTCCATGGTCATGTCATCAACCATGGTGCTACGGGTCTGCGGAGGCTAACAGTACTCGGGGATTTTTTCCAAACTCTTCTTGATTTGCATATTGTTATCTCTTGTGTTGTTGAGCTGAAATACATGCGTGGTGTGATTATGTATGGTTGTAGAAGGGGGACATCCCAAGAAAACTTTGATAGGAGGTTTACGAGTGGCTTGTACTTACCTTTGGATCCCATTTCTTCTCTAATCAAGGGAGATTAAGAGACATAAAATTAAGAGACCACCAATAACAAGTTGATTGCTTTTTCACTTTTTTTGTTCCCTTGATTTTAATACAATAGACATATCATGATATCTTGATTTTGCATTCTCAATGGCTTTCTGGATCATGTCATATACATAAATGAATGAACTAATGTTGCTAATGTATATTGGGTCGACATGGCTATTCTTGCAAAAGTCGGTCTTCACCTCCTTGGTTGCCTATAACCTGACTGGTCCTCTTGTCAAGTGAACAAGTGGGTACACAATTATGTGAATAGTTTGCATCCAGTTAACGCACACTTATATTGTTGATACTCCCTCTCTTTCATATTACTCTGTATATTAGGTTTAGTCAAAATTAATCTTTGCAATGTTTGACCAAGTATAAAGAGTAAAATACCAGTATCTACACGACCAAATATATATAATATGAAATACATCCACCCTAATTTTAAGTTTAGACCCAGGACAGTCACTTGGAATGCATATCAGACCTAAAGTAGTATATCAATAAACCATTTTATATGGATCTTATTGTCCTTAGTGCCTATCTGTTTGGTTAATTCGATATGCACATATATTCCAGTGAATGACCCATATCTTTATAGATACAGAGCAATTTTCAAAAATAAGCTCTAATGGCTCAAGTATAGGGAAAACAGAACGAAGTATGGTCTCTTTACTGCTTTGGTTGACAACTTTATTTAAGCAACAACTACTTCAGCTGGTATTTTGTATCTTATGCTTTTTATTATTATTTGTACAAATATGTTGTATATTTGTAAACCCAAAATTCTATAGAAATACACACTCGAGTCCTAATGTTTCTATCAAAAAATTAATTAAGAGGCATGGTCGATATGTAGTCATTTATCCACTAGATGTGATATCTATGGTTGATATGTATACATTCATATCAAAAGGCATGTGAGCCTATGACACGGCAAAGATATTCTTCTAATAAAAGCTAAATAAAGCAAATCAAAATGAAGAGAAGAGAAGTAGCCCATGTGCTCAAAACTAAAGACACTAACAACTGCACACGTGTGCAATCGTAGCAAAGGCATGCGTCAACAACATGGTGAAGATATACTTCTAATAAAAGCTGAAGATAGTGGATCAAAATGTTTTGATGAGAAATATCACATGTCCTAAAACCGTAGATACTTGAAGCCTCGCAAGCCAAGAAATGAAATTCAGTGAGCTACCGAAGCACCTACACAAAAACAAATTCTAACTGATAGTATGGTCACGTACTTAGTCTCGTTGTAGTCTTCTAGTGATGATGAAAAAATATCATCCACATATTCAAGAACTAGTGACCTTGTCTTATCCAGTAGATTATGTGGGCTTGAGAGGCGTCAGGGATTGTTCTACATCAAAGCAAGTAGATTTGTGCAAGCAAATTGATCCTTTAGCTCCCACTACATTTTCCAAATGAACATGATATGTATATCTCATAAACCACAGTGTTACGGATATGCGGAATGCTAACAGCTCGCATGGAATCCTCCCTAACCCATCCTAGACATCAAGCAAGATCTTGTTGTTACATCGTGTGCAATTGAGATAAACTACATGTGGTCTGATACTGTAATGTTGTAGTCACGAGGAATTATCGTAAGGAAACTCAAGTAGGAAATTTAAAAGCAGCTTGGGCTTATTTTCAGAATCCATTTCCTCTAACTCTAAGCACGCGAGCCTAAGAGACCTAAAGTTAGATACCCTCTATTAGAAAGTTGACATTTTATACTCTTACTTTAGTTACTTATTTTGTTTGCTCAATGTTAGTCCATTAGAAATTTTATGATATCTCGATTTTCCTTCCTTAATGCTTTATGGATCCGACTCTTTAATGGATGTCTTTATTTGATAGCCTGAAAACGTATTAAAAATACAAGAACTCACAGCCTACATAGAATCAATAACTTGATCGATATCTGGCATGGAAAAGGGATCTTTGGGGCATGCCTCGCCTTGTTTGCTTATCTCGTTCTTTGAGATCAGATTTAGTTCGAAATCCGTAGATTGAACTGAAACATCAAACATGCACTTGCAACCTATAAATTTATAATAAAACCAAATTCAAATGAATAGTCTCACCTTTCGGTCATGTCCCGAGTAAGAAAAAAATATGCTTGTCATTTTTTTCCTACATATTAGGCATAAAAAATAATAAGGAATCATAGTGACTGAGATATCACAATTTACTAAATGTTTGAATGATTATGTCAAGAAAGCTCGACTTCCACTTTGATATGATTTCTCTCGATATGACATGTGTAGATTGCGGAACATTGCTTTTAGAATTTATGCATGCTTTTCTTATGGATGAGTTTGATGAAAGGAAAAGATGTCAAGTAGACTAACCGAGAACTTGACAGAAAACTAACTAGACACCCCCATTACCGAGCTACAAAAAAGTTCATGGAAGGTCCATGATTAATCTTTTTTGAAATGTAATGTCTAGGAGTTATTCAAATTTTACCAAAATTTTGATGTGAGAGCCTAAGACTGTCTTTTCTCGTCCCTTGACAAAAAAAAAATCTCGACGAAATTTTTCCTTGTGTAGGGGCCCGTCACAGTATATCTACTATGTTTTTCCTATAAAGCAGCTAGTTGTTTTACAATTGAGAAACAATCACTTTTTGGACTGTCGGATTTGATTTCCGAATCTTGGCGCCGTCTCTTTCTCATTTGCGCTGTCGCGCAGCACAGTCCACGCGACCTCCTTTTCTTAGTCCCTTTTTATTTTATTTTATTTCTAACTAGCACGGTGGCTCTTGCAAATGCGAGGGCATCATCTGTAGTGGTTTGGAAGTGTGCAAGAAATAAAAATATGGTTTCATTGATATCACATTATTTTCCTCTATGAGTTAGGAAAAAATAATGTTCTACATCTATAGCAAATGTTCTCGTAAACAAAATATTAACCTAACATCTTTGGCAATGTTCTTGCAAAACAAAACATCTTTGGAAGTGTTAAATTTGTGGGCAAATGATTATTATGCCATATGTTGAGACACGCATGTATCTGTAAACAGAACTATGGTACTTACATGATGTTAGATCGGTACGCATAGTTATTTAACTTCAAAAAATTGAATTAATAATATAACGGTATATCATCCTTAATTAGTAATTCACATTAAATAGTGAGAATTATTTTATTCTGATGTTACTTGCTCTCATTTACTCACACCACGTGACAACGTGCAGCATTTTAGAAACAACCTTGTAAATCTTTTGCCATTATTTTGTAAATAAATATACTTTGAAAAATAAACTGTCCATAGTGTGATTCCACTGACCTATTCATAATCATCTATAACAGTACAAGGAATCCTAGAAGTAATAAAAATTATAAAAAGGCACTTCGATCATCTAGCGACGACTAAGCACTCGGGCGAGACGAAGGCGCGCCGCCGTCCAAGTCCAAATATTTCCGATAATTTTTTATAATGTGAGAGGCGTTCCAGTTGATATTGTGACTAATGTCGTTATTTCATTAACCTTAAGATTCCGTGACTTCGAACTTCTGCATATATTTTAGAGTATGCTGGTCTGATGGCACTCTCGTATAAATATGTGATTATTGCGAAGTGTTTGGTTAACCGCATGAGACCACTTTTGGATGGTATAATTACTGAAGCACAAAGCGCTTTTGTTCCTGGTCGGCTGATAACCGATAATGTCATGTTGGCGTTTGAGTGTATGCATCATATACAACAAGAAAAGGATCCTGAAAAAAGCTATCTATCAATGGCTTATGATAGGGTAGACTGGAAATTCTTGGAGCAGATGATGTATAATATTGGCTTCTCTCATCAGTGGGTGAAATGGATTATGTCATGTGTCACCTCTGTGGGATACTCCGTAAAATTTAATGAAGTGATGCTTGAATCTTTTGCACCGTCGCGTGGGCTACGGCAAGGAGATTCTCTCTCTCCTCTTTCTTATTTCTTTTCGTGGCTGATGGTTTGTCTGCACTTCTCAAGCAGAGCGTACAGTTGAATCAAGTGGAGCCAGTTAAAGTGTATAGAAGAGCCCCTGGCATCTCACATTTGGTTTTTGATGATGATACTATTTTATTTTTCAAAACTACGGTCCAACAAGCCCAACATGTACACAACATCATTAATTCTTTTGAAGTGGCAACCGGTCAACTTATAAATAGAAGCAAGTGCTCTAGTCTTTTTGGGGATATATAGTTGATCTCAAGAGCTGCGTGAGGAGATGAAACAAGTATTGCAGGTCCAAGCAAATGATTTTGAAGAAAAATATTTGGGTATGCCACGTATGTCAAAGTGGAAGTATAGTAACCTGCAAGCAAAATTGTTGAAGCGGTTAATGGTTTGGGGTGATGCTTTGCTCTCCCAAGGTGCAAAGGAAGTTTTGATTAAGGCGGTGACACAGGAAATTCCAACCTACATAATGGGGGTGTTTAAACTGTCGATGTCTGTATGTGATGATCTCACTAGGATGGTGCGGAACTATTGGTGGGGTGTGCGGGATGGCAAACGTAAGACGTATTGGCAGTCCTGGGAGAAGATCACTTGTACAAAGGATCATGGAGGGCTCGGCTTCAGGGATTTTAGGATATTTAACCAGGCGCTTCTTGCTCGTCAAGCTTGGAGGCTACTGACTAATCCTACAAGCCCGTGTGCGCGTGTGTTAAAGGCCAAGTATTACCCCAATGGGAAGCTGTTGGATACGGTTTTTATGTCGAACTCATCGGCACCATGGCAGGGGATTTTGCATGGACTAGATCTGCTCAAAAAAGGCCTCATCTGGGGTGTAGGCAATGGTGAAAATATCTGTATTTGGAGAGATCCTTGGGTGCCTGACCACCACACTGTCGGTCGTTCTCTGCAAGTGGAAACTGTAGACTCCGGCTGAGTGTCACAACTTCTTAATGAGAATGGAACCTGGGATGTTGGTCTACTTCGCCGTTTCTTCTCTCTGTATGGAGGTTGATGCGATCTTGAAGATTAAAGTGAGGGCAAGTAATGAGGAGGACATCATCGCATGGGAACCGACGCGTATTGTTGTTTTCTCGGTCAAGTATGCCTACTGGCTTGGTATGGAGGAAAAACGTCGGCCTTTTCAAGGCATAGCTAGCAGGGCACGGGATGGATGTAGGTCCATTTGGAAGCAACTATGGGGGTGCCCTGCCCCCCCCCCCCCAAAATGTACGCATATTAGGTTGGAGAGAGTGGCAACAAATTCATTACCCACATGGGAAAACAAATTTCATCGCAGGACAGAGGTCTCTAATATTTGTCCTATTTGTGGCATGGAATGTGAGAATACATACCGCGCATTATGCAGATGTCTGATGGCGCATACTCCATGGCAAGCCATGGCGGAGGAGTGGGAGCTTCCTGATGTTGAAGAAATCGATGGCAACAATAGTGACTGGCTACTCCATCTTCTGGAAGGACGATCGGAGATGCAACGCTTACGGATCATGTTGATGCTATGGAGAATTTGGTACGGAAGAAATGAAATCATTCATGAGAAACCAGCGTCAAGTATTCAAAGATCGGTGCAATATCTTTGTAGCTATGTGGAATCGCTCACTTCTATCAAATACTGCACTATGACAGATGGTATCAAGGGCAAGCAGGTGGCTCAACCTATCCAGATTGGACGTCCAAAAAAAGTGAAGAAACCTGAGCTCCAATGGTCTAAACCACCACAAGGAATGATGAAGTTAAATGTTGATGGCTCGTTCTCTGCACAAGCTAGCAATGGAGGAACTGAAATGGTCCTAAGAGATGACCTGGGTGCAATCATCATCTGCGTCGTTCCGATAAACGATTGAAAAACTACGACGAAAAGACCAAACACGACGGAGAACGTCCGTATCGCGATCGAAAGTTCAGTAACAAGTAGCGGGAAGTTCACATGCATGTCAGGGGTAGTGGTTCGGGTACTCTGTTTTTCACAAATCCCACGTTCTAAAATCACTCATACAATCTCCGATTGCGCCAATAGACCTCCTTCTTCAGTAATTGACACTAATATAAGCCTAATTTCACTTTAACATGCCACCCCTCCTCAACCGACTACCCAAGTCACGTCAATTTCAAACCGTCGACATGACATCGACTATGTCGATTTTTAGTATATTTAAAATTTCAAACCATACATAATTTGGAAAAACTTTAAACATGAATAATTTGCGCATTTTCCACATGGTTCTAACGGTGTATCACATGCCTCAATCCAGCGAGCGAACATAAGACCTAAAAAATAAAAAATTCACGGAAATAGATTTTAACATATTTAAAACTGCTTTAAACCATGAAGAATTTGGGCAAACTTTGTGAACATAAAGGTTGCTCAGTTTACTTTTCTTTCCAACGATATATAGCATGCATCAATCCGATAAGCGGTTCGAAAATAGCGGCTAAAACAATTTACGAAAACAACGAAGTTCGCAACAGTTTAGTATTTTTGAAATTGTTCTTAAACCATAATGAATACGGGAAAACTTTCTGAACATAAAATATTCAAAATTTCCATATCTTTTCAACAGTATATTATATGCATTGTTCGGAAGAATGGTTCAAAAACTGCGATTCAAATACTGTCCGCAGGTTCTCGGTATGTTTGTGCGGTGTTCATGTTGGTGGTGGCGATGAAATGCTACCAGCCGCACATGATGGAGTTCAGCTGGAGCAGCTCGGTCAAGGAGGCTTCTGATGAAGCCGCCGGCAATGATGGGTTGCAGCAGCAGCTGCTGCAGCAATAGGTCTCCCCGGCAAAACCTAACCCAGCTGCCAAGGCTCATGGCCACAAGTCACAAGGCTCTGTGTCGGTGCAAAACCAGCAAACGTTTGTCTCCGGCGAGTTTGCCAGGGAGAGACTGAGGGCGAGAAGCGGCATACAGCCTAGGTGATAATAGGTTGTGTACACCAGATACTATTGTCAGGGTGTTCTTGTTAAGGATTTGGCAATGGCAAAGCAATTATAATATCCATCAGCAGATAGCAATCACACTACATACATGTGTCAAAAAGACCGTACGAGCCGATTGCAACAGCGTAAAGCTCACAGTATACAGGAAAAATCATGTGCAGCTAAATCGCTTCAAGTTGTTGGGAGTAAATTTGCCTTTCAGCACCTCCTACCACCTCAAATTGATGGATAGACAGAGTAGGAATGGCGGTATAACATTTTATTCAGGTCATAGAGCCAAAGATTCGAGCTGAGCTCCTCTTTTCCCTCCTGGTGTAAACCCAGCTGCCACTTGATTATCTGGCTCAAGGCTCCTACTTTTATGTAATAGAAAATCCCAAAAAACCTACCAAAAGTAATTGCAAATTGTTTGAATTCAGTGTTCATCTGTCAAAAGGTTCAGATATCTTACTATAATCTTGTCAGGTGCGGACTGTCCCCTTCAGATCATGGACGGTAGAGCACTGGAGAGCCACCGCTGGAGAAGAAAGAGTCTACAAGGGCACCATAGCCATGACGTGACAAAGCTTTTTATGGCTGATGGAGAAGAGACGACGTAGGTGTAGTGTGGGGCCAAGGAGGCATGCAGAGATGTCAGTCAGTGAGTCAAACAGTCAACCACAACGCCAGCAAAGGCTGTGCATGTCACTGCAAGTGGGTCCAAACAGAGAGCATACGTTGAGCAAGGAAGGCGAATTATTCGAGTCTGGCTTGACACTACTCAGTCACCGAATTTCAAATACTCCCTCCGTCCATAATTAATGATTTTGTCTAGATTCACATGTATCTATGTTTAGTGTATAGAACACTGTTTAAAAAATCTTCTGATATGCCAATTTATCGCTTATCACTGGGTGACCGATAAGCCGATTTATCGATTTATCGCCCGATAAATCGGCCGATACACCCAAAAATCGCTAATTTGGGGTTGGCCGAGAAGTTAACGATAAACGATATTCTCAACATTGGTATAGGTACATACGAATCTAGACAATGCAAGTCACTTATTTCTGGACGGAGTGAGTAGTTGTAAGCCTATCTATTTGGTCAGGTGGTAAACCATCCTGTAGAGCACTAGTCTCAAATCAGGTAAACACTACAACCAATCCTAGTAGAAAACAAAACTAATACTCCCTCTAATCTAAGTTAATGTTCTCAATTTGTTTATATTCGGATGTATCTAGCACTAAAACCCATAATTAAATTAATGTTCTCAAATTAAAGCGGTCATCAATAATTCATGGATTGAAGATATCAAGAAACCCATAAATATTCAATGTTTCCTTCAAGCTCTTAAGATATGGGAGCATGTCAACGTTGTTCAGCTAATGGACGGAGTTGATGACATATGGGCATGGTCGTGGGAACCGAATGGTTGTTACACGGCTAAATCTGTGTACCGAGCTCACTTTGCAACCACCACTCTCAGCGACATGGCGACACTAATTTGGAAAACTTGGGCGCCTCTCCGCTACAAATTGGCAATGTGGCTCTTTGTTCGTGGTCGAATTTGGACTGCGGATCGTCTGGTGAAAAGAGGGCTGCAACATCCTGATGCTTGTGTCTTCTGCAAATCGGCGGATGAAAATGCGAGCCACCTCTTCATAGGATGCGCCGTGATCAATTGGTGCTCAGTCCTCGCATGGGCTGGCCTTTCACAAGTTATGCCAAAGACGGGACAATCTCTCTGTGGTTGGTGGCACCAAGCAAGCTCAAGTCTGCATGCCGATTCCAAAAGAAGGCTCAATTCTCTTGTCATGTTGGTCGGAACGGAAGGGTTTTCAATGGAATATTCAAGCCTATGGACACCTTCATGGAGCAGATCAAATCGGATGCAAGAATGTGGACTCTTGCAAGCCATGGTCGATTCCTTTTGCCTTAATTTATGTTTCCTATTTTGATGTACCTTTTATGATGTTGCTCTTCCCCTTGTAGTGTGGAGAGTTTTGATCTGTTTGTTTTGGTCATTCTAGTTATTTTAAGACTTATGTACTCTTTCCCACTCCGTGGGTCTTTCTTCTAAATATATACATGCAGTTCTCCTGCATGCTTCGCAAAAAAAAAATGACTATACATTCAAATCTAGACAAATCTGAGAACATTAATATGGATCGGAGGGAGTATGATACTGAACGGGGCATTTTACTTGTTATATAGTGCTTCATAAAGGGGTCAGGAAATACATTCACTCAAATGCAGTATCCAATTCTAAGCAAAAAGTCATTTTAGATTACTCAAGTCAAATCACAGTTTCAGATGTCCCATCTACCACCAATATCCAGTCTTGTTGTCTTGTAGCATCATATATCCATTCAAGATGGCATCTGACCAAGAACCTCATGCACAAAAAGATCCTGCAACTCTAGGTATTTACTTCTCCATTCTGCCCCATGTGCGCTTGGTGCGCCATTGAGAGTGCTCACCCCAGAATCAAGTAGCCTAGAACTGCCATGCTGCTGGATCAAAATATAACAAATAAGACACAACAGAAAGAAACAACGAGAAGTTAACAATTATGTGCTGCACCGAATGTAAGGAAATACAAGAGCAGCTGACCTGATTTGCATCCAAGAGGTGCTCTAGAAGGTTAGCGCTGAGATTTCCAGCAATGTGAACATCGTTTTCAGGGTGGGGCAGAATTACAGCCCGTGGTTCAACTTCGCCACTTGCTGCACACACTTTACGCAATGATTGTAGAGGCGGTAGATTTACTCTTTTTGGTGTTACTATGAGAACGTTAGTCACTGGACCTGTTAGACAAGATTTTTATCAAAACCTCAAAAGGTTACTTCCTTAGACAATGTTCAGAAATTAAATACATAACTAAACGGTGCTATGATAAATATGTTGCAGTACAATTTAGTCTACTTATTACTCCCTCCCTTCCTAAATATAAGATGTTTTCTTAAGCCAATTTGGCTTACCAAAACATCTTGTATTTTGGAACAGCGTGAGTAAGATTTTTAAAAAAAAGATCAATTCAAACAAGTCCACAAAAAAAATATGAGTGTGCCAAGGACAAAACTATGTTTTATCACAATTGACCAAAGCTTGAACAACAGAGGGATTCCCTAATTCACATGTATAAATTTATGAATACAGAACAAAGGATCCAAAGCACGTAAACAGTTGCATCATATGAGTTGTCAAGGGATATTTATACTGTTCCCTCTTGAGAAGGTAATCACGTGCATTTATATCAGCTAAGTTATCAAGGGAAACAATCAATTCAGATAACTCAATGGTGTCTACCACACTGGTTGATGGCAAAATCATGTAAGTACACAGTTAGGCGCCTGTTACTCCCTTATGTTACTGATTGCTAACTGCTTCCTCCTTTTGGGGTCTTTACTCATCATACATGGGGAGGATATTCATTGTAGAGACAAATGTTATCTCAATGGTGTCTACCACTCTAGTGATCGCAAGATAATATACACAATTTGCCACCTGTTATTCCCTGGTGTTATTGATCACTTACTCATTTTCTCATTTTGCGGGTTTTACTTATCAGACATAGCGAGGATACTAACCGTAGACACAAATGTTCTCCATGCACCAATCTTTGTCAGTTAGTCTATGGTCCCTGATATGGAATCTGGACAAAGTTGGTATTTTTGGTAACTGTGGGCCACTGCCACACCACAGTCAGTCGCACCAGCTTGCTGCACTGTGCATAACAAACATCCGATGGTTCGGTAACCTGCTAAGGGCCTTCTTGCGCATGAAGGCATAGCACGATGTGTTGTCCAGGACGAATTACGAACTATTAACCAGATTAAAAATTGAACACCACAGCGACACATACAATGTTCTGATTTTTCCATAGACATAGTCACATTGTTTCAATAAGAAAAAAGTTGGACTTGGCTTGGGTCTGACGAGCAGCGGACTAACTCGATATCGCACTCAAATACAGAAGCATCAAAATACAAAATTGCCCATGCATATTATAATAATAACTACCAAGTTCTCCATGACAACCGGTACGTACTCAAGCAAAACAAAGGTTTGATTATGCTTACAACAGCCACAGGTCAACTTTTCGGTAATAAACAATGCTCTTCATACAGCTACAATTATTCCCTCAGTTAAGAAAAACTTACGAAAGAGAAAGGTGTTTGAGCTTATGAGTCAATATAACAAGTCCTATTATAGGATGAATTGATACACTTTGGTTCAGGTAAAGCATCCTTGGGCAGTATTGAATTGTGCATACAAATGCAAACTTCAGTTATTTATGTCTTTGGATGCAGATACCATTTCCTCCCCTTTTTCTAATAGGATTTTCCACTTTCTAGTCACAATTAAGCATGTTCACAAATAAGAAAAGCAACAAACTAGACTCATGTCAATCTATCCAAGGTACCTACGTGAAATACCATCTCGTTTGTATTTTACAATAAAGTGCTCTAGTTTTCAGTCACGGTTAAGCATGGCCACAAGTAAATATCGACTTCTCTCTAAAAAAGAAAAGGTGAATAAAATATCAACTACATAGTGCCATGATAATGCAAAATACATAAGACAGGTTTCAACTTTTTAAACTATTTTCTACATAATGTTTGAAAAGAAAGCTTCGAGTTTGGAAAAAAACTATGAACCTTGGGAGTGTTTGAATTTCCGGGTTACTTGCTGACTTCTGGTATCCCAAACCCGGACATTACCATCCTCCGATCCAGAGACTAGCAAAAGCCCATCTGTGCTTGATGCTAAGCTCGTTACCCCCTTGCTGAACAAATTACACAAATCACCATTAATGTAAGAAGTCTTGCAACACAAATAACAGAAGATTTGAATTGAAGTGACTCGAACTAAACAGCAAAGATAGTTGTTAACATCTTTCTTTAACTTAGATTGCGAACCAAAGTACATATCTCCATTTAAAGAGCAAATTAGACTACTACATGAGTTATGAAGTATTAGTGAATGAAATAAATAAAAATACACAAAAAAGTACCAGCAGTGATCGAATGGAAGTGAATAACAGTTTTTGCATATTTCTTTATTACTCCTGGGTGCCTATACCAGTGCCAGAGAGCAGCACAGGAACACCAATCTGCTACAAGTTAACAGGCATACTCTCTGTGATCAAGAGACCATCATTTACAACTTCGAGTTCATGGACCATGCAGCATATCACCTCACTTTTACCAGTTATATGAGTTGAAGTTTTCGTAAGGCAGTAGGATGAGTATGTTTAAATGATGCATCTTTTCAGGGCTAATTCACGTCTAGTAGAGGTGTCAAGACTAAGTCACTAGGTCCAAGTAGGGACAAGTGAGTCAAGTTAGGACTTCAGGTGTCCTCAATTCATTATGTAATTCAGCCTGAAGTAAATTTCTCATCTATGTATGGTATTTACCAACCCTTCTAGTCCTCTCGTCACAATCACGGCATGCCATCTAACCCTCTTGTACATAGTAGTGATACGATGTGAACTAACTCCAGATCAGTTAGAATAATGCCTACTCTGTGCCATAGTGATAGTGGATTTCAAAAGCAACAGCAATTTATTGCTAATCATATTTTTCATACAATACACTAACACGTTTTAGGGATATCAATCGACATCAGCAAACTAGGTTATATATTTATAACGTAAATTCAAAATCAAGCGAAGTACAGCAAGAAAAGAAGCTTGTAGCCAGAGACTAAAACGGATAGTTCAGTTTTCTACAGCCCAATAGCAGCTCAAGCAAACAAGATAAAACTCTAACCAGTCTACTCTAGAAGACATGAGAGAATTTCTAATCTACATACTAGAGCTATTTACATCACATTATAAAAAAAAATAGGACACTAGGCAAACCTGTGGTCATCCAAAGCGCCAAGAATGGATGAATCATCACGGCCCTGAGAGGGGTCAACTCCCATAGCAGTAACATATATCTTTCCATCTCTTCCACCAGCATAGAAAATATGACTTCTTGGGTCTATTTCAACAGAATCAATGATGGCAGGAAATGAAATACTTCTTAGCATCCTGCCCTCAGATAGACTCCAAATCTGGGGAAAGAAAAACAGATATGAGCATTGAGATTCTTAATTAGCCTATACAACTGAAAAAAGAAAATGGAATACTCACTTTACATGTGCGGTCCTCTGAAGATGACACGGCAATTGCTCCATGAAAACAAGCAATATCAGTTACAGGAAGTGCGTGATGATTAAAGTTGTACAAGTATGGAGTCTTTGCCTCCAACCTTGATTGCTCATCAAGCATCCTGCAATCAACACCCGATCAAACATCATACTACAAATAGTTCACTCAATTTTACCCTCAACAGCATACATACGTGAGAAGATCCCAAACTTTGAT
Organism: Avena eriantha; assembly: GCA_910589775.1. NCBI lineage: Eukaryota > Viridiplantae > Streptophyta > Magnoliopsida > Poales > Poaceae > Avena > Avena eriantha. The sequence continues at coordinate 83,471,116 of OU342744.1, read as the reverse complement.
GCTCCCATCTTCAGACCCTGAGACAAGTAATAAGTCGTATAGGGCAAGGCACCTAACATCACGATAGTGAGCATGCCATCGGACAAGCAGCTCTCCACTAGCCACCTACACACACAAAAAGAAAATAACAGGTGTAAGCTGGAACAACTTTTCACCGTTCACTGTTTCACCACAGCAACTAGAAATCACAGTTCCATCACCTCCCAAAAGAATATGTCACCGGAAATACCGCCGCCGATGAGATAATTCCCCTCCGGGTCAGCAATGAGCACCCGGATTGGCTCTGCGGGGAAGCTCTTCACGGAAACCTGCGGCTGCACTTGGAACCAAGACCACAAGCTCAGGCTACGCTTGGAGTTCAAGTAAGCGAAGTCGGGTTTGCAGAAGGGCGCTTACCTTGTCCCAGTGGTAGTAGTGGATGGGGGCAGAGTTGCCGGCGGGGGCCTGGGCGGCAGCGAGGAAACGGTCGGCGACGGCGGTGATGGCACGTGGCCGGGAAGCGCAGGGCCGGTGGCGGATCGCCTCGGCGCCCGTGCGGAGATCCCACGCGGCCACGCCGGCGTCGGTGGAGGAGGCCGCGAGCACCAGCTGCTGCGACGGCGGCGCCATAGGGGTGGGGAGGGGTAGCACAGAGTAACGAGCTGTCAGGTATTGAGTAATCCGAGTAGGGAAAACCTAAAGGGCGCGTTTGGAAGGATGGCATTGGGCAGATTGTTTGCCTCTCAAGACTTTACAATGTCTCGGCACAACCTTGGAGCCTCTCCACTTGCGTTTCTAGGAAGGCGTTTCCACAGCGAAATTCGCTCAGTCGCGTTTTTAGGACGCTGACTTTATCCGGATTTGGCCCAAAATTGGTCCGGCGTTCCTAGGCCGAACCTGAGATGTCGGGACCGGCCTAGGAACGCCGGATGGAGCGAAAACAAGGGTGGGCCAGCCCTATCGGCGAGTAGAGGCCGAGCTCCCGCCCTTTTCCTCTCCCCCTCCCGCCTTCCCTCCACAAACCCCCACATCTCCCGCCAGTTCGCCGAGCTCCCGCCGGCCATGCCGCCCAAGGCTTTCGCCAAACCCCGATCTGTCGCCGGCGAACCAAAGGAGAAAAAGGTGAGGAAGCCGAGAGCGCCCGCGCCGAGACCTGAAGGCATGAGCGCCCCCGCCTGGTTGGCCCTATCCACAAAGAGAAAGTTCGATACGAACAGTCGTAGGGACAGGAAGACAAGGGCCAAGGAGGCAAAGGAGCTCGCCGACGCTCAGGCGATGAGGGGAGCGGCGGCCAAGGCACAGGCGATGATGGAAGCGCCTCCAGAGCTTGGCCAGAAGAAGGCGAAGATGCTCAAAGTCGCAGGACCTCCCGCCGAGCGCCTCCAGGAATCCATCGAGAGGTGCATCGCCGACAGGAAGGCCCATACCAAGAAGAGGGAGGAGAAGGCCGAGGAGAGATGGGCGCAGCTGCTACAGAACCAAGACCGCAAACTCGATCTCCTCAAAGCGAACTTCGCCGCCAAGAAGAGGAACACGGATCTGCAGTTTCTCATGGGCGGCGAAGACACCTCGGCGATGAGCACGCCGGTCAAGGCCTAGTACATGGTGCGCCGCAACGCCAACCTTCAGGAGGACAACGTCGGGATCGCGCTAAGGTCTGCATCGAACACCTCCGTCGTCATACCCTCACCGAGGTCCGTTTCGACCTCCTCCAACCAGACGGCCGGCAACGACGCCGATGAGCCCATCCCTGTCGCGCCGGACACGCCGGAGGAGATCACCCCATCGATGACTGATCGCCGACCCATTTTTATCTTGTTCTGTAATAATTTGCGCCCGAACTTTTTGGGCGCCCTTCTATCGAACACTCTATGGCCAAGACTTCACCGGCCGGAACGAGAAGAATTCGAAAATATCACCGTTTTTGCTTTGCCTGAGAACTCGGCCTGAGAACGCGAGTGGGAAGTCGACCGTTCCTAGGCCGAAACATTCGTTCGTCCGGCGCTATTTAGGTCCGAATTTCGGCCTGGGAATGTCTAACGAGTGGAGATGCTCTTAGATCACTTGGCAATCAGTAATGCTACCCGTACGGACGGCTAACTTGCGGAATTTACTTACGCGAAGACGTGGGATGATTCAGTTGGTGCAGGACCCTTAAATCACGGGAGGGAGAAAATTCAGGACCAACGTGCGCGTTATCCCGTAGATTATTTCCGTAGCAAATTGTCAGTAGGTATAGCATTTTCGCTTCGCGATAGACCCGGTAGGAACTGTCGATTTCTCGACGCTCGTGTGCTCACTTAACCTCCGCATGTGGTAAAATTTCTCTGTTCTCCATTAAATTCCTTCATCCTAACCACTTGTAATTAGCATATGATGTTTCGATTTAAAATAATCTTTACACGAAAAAAGATGCGCGTTGATGGGGTTCATTCTAACAATCGGCATCGAGTTTCGTCAACTGTATCTTCTCAGATCTGAGTATTTTGAGCTTTTTGGAACGTATTTCTTCAAATTCATTGTATAGATTAAATCGTTTGGATCTGAGTATTTTGAGCTTTTTGGAACGTATTTCTTCAAATTCATTGTATAGATTGAATCGTTTGAAATTTCCTTTCAGATGTAACTTGAACTCGTTGTTCTGCACAACTTTCTGTTGTAAGTTTTTCGATTTGACAAACATAGGAAGAATACATATGCAAGCTCTCTAATATATTGTAAAGTGTTTACGTATGTACAATAATACTACTGAACCAAAGATGCTAGCTAATTGTGATAATCTTAGACAAAATATTTAGAAGAAGACTGAGGCGTGCACGTGACTGGAAGTCCGCAGCAGCGAGTTAGTCGCTGACCACCGTGACCTTCTTCTGGTGTGATCTCTGACAGCTAAAAAATAGAGGACGTCCCTGATGACGAAGACACCGTCAACTGCATCATAGACTGTTTTTCCTCGGGGAAGTACACATACTAGGCTGCCATGGGTCGAGCCTTACCGAGGAATTTATCGATGAAGGACGGCAATGCCGGGAGACGGAGTTGCGAGCACGTCAATACCAAGACCATCGGGCTACATCCTAGAGTTGAGGAGGAACCGGAGGAGGTTACCACGTCAATGTTGATGACTTCCAAGTGCATGAGATCAATTACAGTACCTTTCAATAAGAACAGGTTACCTAATCCACGAGGAGCTGAAGGTATTGGTTAGCAAGTTTGACAAATAAAGCAATAAAAGATGTGGTGGTTCTGTGTTTTGGATTTATAATTTGAAGTAATATAAAATGTTGAAAGTAAATTGCAGTAAATAGATGCTCTTAATAAGAGAAAATCAATCATCTATGCAGCAAGAGAACAAGCTCAAGTGTGTGTTCTTATATGTGACAAGTGTTTCCAAGGGCGTCATGAATTTACTTAGCATATAGATTTCCAGACAATATAGTGAATATCTTGTCAAGTTTAGTTCTCTTATGGCGGAGCCTAGTTTAGGGGTTGCCATAGATATGAGCAAGTAAACCCCTTATGATGGGCCGCATAGCCATTTTCATGAGCAAACATATGAACCATTAAGACATAAATGTTCCACCATAGCAGTAAGTTCATGGTCCCCTAAATCCCTACAATGCAACTCAAAGTATTGAAAAATGGTTCTTGTCATTCCGTCCCTTCCAACCATCGTCATTGCATTAAAGTGAAGCCCTATGAGCCCATATGGTGAAGTGATATGCAGTCGACTGATACCTTTGATCTGGATTACGGATGTAGTATAGCTCTTTTTCCCTAGTAGACCTAGGTTATCGAATCCTCGTGAAGCAGAAAGCGTAGTGAAGTTACTTTAACGGACCTTCGGGATTTTTACAATTCTTTTTGTGTTTTATCGGACAAAGAGTTTGCTGTCTTTTGTTGTTGTCGATGATAGAGAGAGAGGGCCTAGGGCTTTCGGTTTCACCTGTAGCTGTGCAAAACATTTGATGGGAATAAAAGATAATAATAAAGTATGCATGTAATTGTTAGAGCAAGATAATTATATGTGAGCAGTGCATCTATAATTTCTATTACCTCCGCAACCGCTAATGGTAATAACCTACTAGTCTCATCCATAGAAGAAAGAGAACTAATGATATGCATAGTGATGTCACTGTTAATCCCAAGTAAATCTCTCACATACAGCTGTACTACCCCTTCTGTCACTTGGGTTCCCAACCTGTAAATTAGTCATTACTCGTACTCCCTATACCTGGCTCAATCCTCGGGGTCTTGGGTACCTGACAAGCCCATGGATTAAGGCAAAAAAGGATACAATAATCATCATATCATACAAACTAATACATGATCCCATCTATGATAAATAACATGCACAAAAGCTACATGGCTAGGCTGAACCCTTTAGCCCGAAGAGAATTACTTACGCATAGAGATGAAATCAACAATCATAAACATTGCAATAGAAATCATGATACTGATATCAAATAGTCTTACAATGTCATCAATCAAAGATGAGATCTACTATTACAAGTGGTGGAATATGGCTATGGTGGTGGGGAAGGGTTTGGAGATTAGATCTAAGTCTATTCCTCCGGCGGCTCTTTGGTGTTGTGCATGCAGGTTTCTCGGGGGCCTCCGTTTCTCGTCGCCCGAAGCCTCTTAATATAGGGGTCCCTTCACGAAAGTTGTTCTGTTTGACCTAGCGGTGTTGATGGCAATTGTACGACTGGAACTATACGGTCGAATTTTATTCCCGATGTATAGTTGGTCGTTAAAGCTTTTGTCTCCACTTCACGACCCCTGGTTTCTTTGGGTTGTTGGAAATCTCGTATCTTTGACTTTAATGTTGTGATTCCCATCATCAAACTTCATTATCTATGCAGGGAAAATTAGAAAGAAATGATTGCATACCCCTTTGATTATTAGGCATTAGTGGCAGGGTTTAGAGAGATATTTCATCAAAAATATGAATAATATCCAGTTTAAATGTGGATGTGGATGGATATATTTCACAACCATCATCGACGTTCGCACATCACCATCATAGAACTATATAAAGGATGTAAACTTGATCAAACACTCATTACATATTATATGGAAATCAGAGTGAATTCATCTTGTTCCCTCAGAAACATAGGGATATACTGACAAGTATCAAATATGATATGGATCAGTGGCATATGGATTATAACATAATCTAAAAATATAATCTTTCCACCAAATAAAGACAAGTTGCCAATGACAATCATGCACATAACACTTGAACAATATCTAGGGTTCAATCAATCACAAACTATGAGGGGAATACGATGAATCCTGGAGATGGAGATGGTGATGATGTCGATGTTTATGAAGATGTTGATGGAGAGGCCTCCCCTACGCCAAGGAAGAGTGGTGGTGACAATAGTGTCGATTTCCCCCTCACTGGAGGCTCCGGCATAGCATGATCTTCCCTCTCCTTGAGTAGGAGAAGGCTTTCACCTCCGTCGCCGCCTCTGTAATTTGTGGAAAAATATGGCATAGGTTTTATAGCGAAACGGAGGCGTTTATAAAAAGGGAGAGCTGAGACGATGCTCAAGGGACAAATGGTCCCAAGTGGCGCGTGCACCCTGGTGGGTCGTGCCACCTGACCTCTTTTGGTCTTCGTGGTTCCCTTGTGTGTTTCTTTCGTTCCATGGTCCTTCTCTCGATGAAAAACTGATTAGGTATTTTTTTTATCCAATTTATTGATGTCCAAAAGGTTCCTGAAGCAGAAAAATATGAAAAACAAGATTTTGTGCCTCCCGAAAATTAAATACCGGTGAAGGGGACTGATAGCTTCAAATATCCACACTTTTTCTCAAGGATTTACATTGGTTTTCACCGGGTTTCGTTGATTTTGATCTTTCAACTAATGCTAATTTCGCAAGTTAGTGAAACCTTATTTGTTTGTGATGACTTTCAGGTATTAGACACTTTTGGAAAGATCCGGGGGCATTTACGGGGTAATCACACCTAAATGAACAAATCACCAATTGAAGGCATTTCCATCCGAGACCTACAGAGCCTTTAATGACCTATAGTACGGCTAGAAGCCGCTTGTACGGTCCGCTCGTGCGACCCTCCATCGCCTCTATTATATCAATACAAGCAACTTTCGTGAAAGAGAGAGGGGCAGAATACGAACTCCTCCGCCACAAACTGTCCTAGAAGAGAGGAGATTAGATTTGGAGAAGGAGAAGAATTTCATCTCATCCTTCGAAGATCTCGAGCCTCTTGATCATCAACTCCACCATAATTCCCCACTTGTACTAAGAGAGAGAGAGAGATTCATACTTGTAAGATTAGAGATTGAACCTCTATTCCTTCTTTGATTTGTATTTGATTTGATCTTCAAAGATATTGTGGTTTGCTACAATAAAGTTGAGATGATTTTCATTTGCAATATGATTATATCTTTTGTTGAGGGCAAACCTCTAGGGAGGCCCGATCTTTCACGAATCTCGTTCAAATCAAGGGTGGAGTGCGGGGAGAGGAGGGGAGGATGAACATGACGAACGCACGCACGAATAACGCGATGAACACACACACACGCAAAACCACGATACACACCAATAGCTCACGCTGGCGGTGACCGGTTCGGCGCAATCCCTAGGATCGTCGTCGGGCGGAGGACTCTCTCTCGAAACGGCACGGCGAGGAGGGAGACTCGGTGAGGTCTTGACGTCTAGGCAAAGGGACTCCGATGCCTAGGCCTTGTACAACGCGGAGGCACGATGCAAACTCCAACGAGGTTTGGGATATTTGGTGCTCCTTTGTCAAAGGAGCATGAGGCAAGAACTAGATAGATCCACAAGGGGTTTCCACTAATTCCAAATATCACGCCTAGGGTTTACAATAGAGGTGGGGGCTATATATAGGTCAACCACTTAAACATGGGTACTTTAGGGATAAAAGGTAAGTTCTAGACGGACTAGAGGGTACATGGGCCGAAGGCCCGAAGGCCTTTTACATGCCTAGCGACGGTCGGTCCGGAGACTCCGGTGTGGTGGACCAGAGACTTCGGTCTGGGCCAGAGATTCCGGTCGGGTCTCTGGTCCATCCTCTAGAGGGGCATACAGATTGTCTCGGAGCTCGTTTTGGGGGTCAGACCGGTGGTGGGTCAGAGACTCCGGGGTCTTCAGGCCGGAGACTTTGGTGGACCGGAGACTCTGGTGTGCGCAGACCGGAGACTCTGGTGTGCGCAGACCGGAGACTCCGGTCTGAGCAGCTCCAGCGGCCTCTACTTCATGATCTGCTCCTTGTTCTCCATCCTTCGGTGCTTGGTGCTGTGTTGGAGCTTCGTACCTGATGATGCATAAAGTAGTTGCATAAAGTAGCACACCATCCAAGGACGTATCAAATTGGCACGAGGAGAGGATCGAGTTCACCTTAGCTTGTAGGAGTTTGGCTCGGGCACGAGTCATGGGTCCACTTGGTGAAGTTGTCGGTGTAGATGTAGGAGCATCCGTAGGACAGGTTGCATCAGCTCTCCCCCTTGGGAAAGAGTCATCCTCGACTCTTCATGGGTATCCTTAGGAACATCTCCATGGTAGGGTGAGAGGTCCTTGACATTGAATGTATTGCTTGCAAGGTACTTGGAGGTCGGTATGTCGATGATGTAGGCGTTGTTGTTGATTATTTTGATGACCTTGAAGGGACCATTGATGGCCCAAAATATATCGAGCTCGTTGGGGAATCCCAAGAGGAAGGTATGATGAGCACAGCAGCAAGTTTTCCCTCAGTACGAAACCAAGGTTATCAATCCAGTAGGAGCAAGGAAACACCCCAAAGGTGTAGCTAGCTGAACGATGGCATGGCGCACTACCGGTGCCACCAGCAACATTGAGACCTACAGAACACAACCATAGAACTCGGTCCCCAACTTGCGATGAGGTTATCAATCTCACCGGTTTTGCTGAACACAAATGATTAAACGTATCGAATGGAAGGAAGTAATAGTTTGCAGAAAGTAAACACAAAGCAATAAACAGTTTATAGATTGTATGTAAAAGAAAAGGACCGGGATCCATAGTTCACTAGAGGTGGCTCTCCTTAACATAGATAACATGCTGGGTGAACAAATTACAGCGGGGCAATTGACAAACACCGAGAAAGCAATACATGCATATACTAATCATCTTTACTCCTTTGAGATTCGATTGGGCATTACAACATTATACATAGACCGCCATCCAACTTCATCTATGACTAATAATCCACCTTCAGGTTATCATTCGAACCCCCTCTAGTATTATGTTGCAAACAACAGATTATTGCTTTACGAATTGCATGTAATGTAAACAATACGATTGTTCTATGAACAAAGGATTGTTGTTTTCTCCCTAGTAGCAACATCACATCTAGTACCTTAGAGATTTCTGTCACTTCCCCAGATTACCAGAGGCATGAACCCACTATCGAGCATAAATACTAACTCTGGAGTTGCTAGCATCTACTTGGCCAAGATAGCTACTAACAATGGAAAGCATGCAAGATCACAAATAACAAAGACATGATAGAATCAATAATCAATCTGAAATAGCATCTCAATATCCATCGGATCCCCGCAAACACAACATGCAGAATTACAAATAGATGATCTTGATCATGAACGGATCTCACAAGATCTAGACATGAAAGCACAAAGGAGGAGAACCAGCCATCTAGCTACTACATGGATCCGTAGTCCAAGGATGAACTACTCACGCATCACACCGGAGGCTTTCATGGTGATGAAGAAGGCCTCTAGGGTGAAATCCCCTCTCCGGTAGGGTGCCGAGAAGAGCTTCAGGTCCCTCCCGATCTAGGGATGGAGATGACGGCGGCTATAGACTCTTTCGTGGATTTTTGATCGGGTCCTTAGGGTTTTCGTCCCGAGGGCATCTTATTGGCGGAAGGAGAGGCCGAGGGGGTGTTGGGGTCGGCCAGACCACCCCTGGCGCGGGTCAGGCCTGGCCGCGTGGCCAGGTGGTGTGGTCGGCCCCTAGACCTTCTCCGTCTCGTATTCTGGCATCTGATGACTTCCAGAAAAATAGGCACTTTGGCTTTTGTCCCGTCCAATTCCGAGAATATTCATTTTCTGCCTTTCCTGGAACCAAAAACAACAGAAAACAGGCAGCTGGCACTGTGGCTCTTGTTAATAGGTTAGTCCAAGAAATCATATGAAAAGTACTCCAAAGTGTGGAAAAAACACAAGAAAGTGGATAAAACCAAGCATGGAACATCAAAAATTATAGATACATTTGCAATGTATTAACATCTCCAAACTTAACTCCTGCTCGTCCTCGAGTAGGTAAGTGATAAAAAAGAAAGAATAATTTTTGAGGTGACATGCACCATCAAAGACTTGATCAAAGTATTTGTAAAACATTCAAAGCTGGGATCATAGTACTTCAATCATAACATGAAAGACAATGTTCTAGCAATAAGACAAAGAAACTATGATGCAACATGAAAAGGTACAAACAAAAGATTCATGAATAACAATGCTTTACAAGACGTTTGTTTGTTTCACATAAAGAAAACATAGCATAATTGTATTCAGCTTGTCCCTCAATAGAGTAGCAAATATGAATGCATAGGACACCTTCAAAGTTCATAAGAGTGACTAGATACAAATAGTTTAAAACAAGCAATATCAAAGTATGCATCAATCAACTAGTCTTGGGACAATGCACATAGAACTAAGAATGGCCACTATGCTCTCAAAGTAGGTGCATAAAGGTAGAAGGTGGAGACTCAATATAATGGTGGAAGAAAGGCCTTCATAGAAGGAAGCAGAGATTCAAGTTTTATAAAGAGCTTCCAAAAATTATGGTACTTATAGCTTTCAGCTCTCATTGCCCCTATCATAAGCATGTTGAAGTGATTAAGGTTAAAGTGAACAAACTATGGTGTACATGCTTGATGAAGTATAAGTTAGAAATCTCATGTCCCTTGAATACGAGGGCCGCTCCTCATGCTACTCAAGTTTAGTCACCGATAAGTTCTTGTCATCGTAAGTACATGTGTTTCATAGAGAACCGCCAACGGGGTACCCCTTGCCCGATGATACGGAAGAATCCCCATATCAAAATGACAAGGCAAGCAGACAACGAGCATCTGAGCAATCTTCTTATTTACCATGGGAATATGGTGCTTTTTTCTCTCTTTCCTCTTTTCATAATCTCTTTTTTTCTTTTTCTCCTTTTTTTAATAGGACTCTTTTTTATAAGAAGAATGCTTCATAGACAGCTCGTTATGGTTACGCTGCAGGTTTCCACCATGTCAGCATGGATTAGACCAGCGGCCCAAGCGTTTCTCTAACACAAATACATAACTCCATGGACTTACAAGCTCTCCTTTCATTTCACACCAACGACATCCATATACAAAAGAGCATGATATAACCTAGGTACAAAGTACCCGTGTAATGTTGAAAACGTTCCCCATGACAGCATAGTTCTGCTAATTCCCAACAAATAAGTGCAAGCATATACAACATATACGACACAATGGTTCAAGTTTATTAAGGGCAAGAAAAGTAAAGTGTGCCATCAAGTTCGTGAGAGCTTTAATCACCAGTTTTCTCATAACAAGTTTAATTTGGAAGGTAAACAAAAGCATGAATATACTTGGAATAGCATAAGCTAGTAGGTAGGTATGGTGGACTCTGTGGAATAACTTTGTTTAGGGAGTTGGATGCATGAGTGGAACTCATACTTGGTTGTGGAGGCTAGCAAAAGACTGGGAGCGACAAACTAAGAGAGCAATAATGGCCATAATCATGCAGAGCGACAAAACATCATTGATCAAAGCATAAAGTGATACTACAAGTTGAAAACTAAAGGATCATAAAGTCTTATGGTGACTTGATATAGTCATAACATGGTGTGAGCATGCGCCAGGTCAACCCAAATAAAGCATCAAAGGAGAATACCACTATACTATGCTTTAATATGCTAAAACAACGCATGATTCATCCAAGGCACATTAAGCAATCTCAATTGTTTATAACAAGTCATGCTACAGCAAAGAATACTAAGCATAAAGCCAAAAAATATCAAGCATGGCATGACAGAGCATAGGCCACAGTCAAAAACGAGCTCTTTTTACCACTTAAGCATGAGCTTTCCTACTCTTTTCCAATCCAAACCAAACTATTTAAAAACCAATGTATGAAAGAGGGGGTCCAAACAATTTATTCAGCAAACTAAGCAAAAAAAAGCAAACAAAAAACCAAAACGAAAACAAAAAAGAAGATGCTCCAAGAACAACACAACTGTGCATGAAATAATAAAAATGAAGCGTTTGGAAGAAACCTGGGATTTTTATTGATGAAGAACGGGATGCCTTGGGCATCCCCAAGCTTTGACGCTTGTACTTCTTGGATATTTCTTGGGGTGACACGCGTGGCATCCCCAAGCTTGAGCTTTAGTCTATCCTTCATCTTATTACTCATTCCTTCCATACACCTGAAATTTTTCCTTCATACAAAACTTCACACAATCTTTATTAGCAACATTAGTGCACTCAAGATAAATAAGTCTTAAGGTTTAGTTCCAACACCAAATAAACTTCCATTAGAACACTAGCTACTGTAGCACTTCCCTCAAAAAGCTCAATTCCCCAAAAGAACTCAAAAAGGAACCAACAAGAAGCAAATGCAGAAAATGGCAGAAATCTGTCAAAACAGACCAGCAGGTAAAGACGAATTTTTTAGAAGACCTTCTGTTGCTCAAATCAAAAAGTGTTGAACTATAGAAAGTTATATAACAACCTGGGGCAGAAGCACAAAAATTCACCCCTCAAATAGACATTCAGATATTTTACACGAATTTTTACGGTGAAGCACAGAAATCTGTTTTGGGAGAGCAACTTTCCCAATCATTACTTCTCTCTCATTAGAGGTTCCTCTTGGCACAAAAAGCAAATAAAAAGGATAAGGAGCGGTTGTAATAACCTCCAAGACTCATCTAAAACTTTTGGGTTATCTCCCAATAAGTACTTTTCTTTAACGCCTTTAAGTTAGGCATAAGAAGTAAGAAAAAGAATCAAGTGTTCTCAAATGAAGAAGCATTAAGATTAATACCAGAAATATCTTCAACCAGGCAAGGTATATCATCCAAATAAATTCTAGAGGATCCTCTCTCAATGCTCTTAGGTTCAGTATTTTCATCAAAAGAGTTTTCAGGAACAATCCAATCAAGATTCTTTTCTATGGCTTCATGTATTGCTACTAGTTTAAAGGGTATTGGTATCTTAGGTTCCTCCCCATTAGGTTCGGTTTTCTTCATCTTTTCTCGTCTACCAACAACATATACACATGAGCCTAGCATATTGAAACGTTCAAAGACTTTTCTATCTTCCTTGGCCACATCATAGAACTCCTTAAACAAAGTTTCTAGAATAAAATCCCTCTTTTCAGGGTCCTCAATTTCTTTAAGCTTAAGAAAAATTACTTGCATTAAGGGGTTGAGGTTAACAAACCTAGCTTCCAACATGTGAACTAAAGAAGCTGCATCAATCTCAAAATTTGGAGCAAGTTCTGCAAGTGATCTATCCTCGGTATCCTCATGTTTACTAACATGATTAAAGAATTCTTCAATATTATCTTCCCAATTATAGAACCACTACCAATTGAAAGGTCTATCAGGGTGAATTTAGGGATCAACATGGTGAGCTAAGGAGGAGGTGATAGCTAAAGGAGATTTAATTTTTTTGTGTTTTTGAAATAAGAAACCAAACTAGCAAAACTAATTTTTTTGTGTTTTTGAATAACAAAACAAGCAAACAAAGCAAAAAGAAACTAAGCAAAACAAAAAAAACAAAGTAAAGATATTGGTTATGAGAGACTCCCCTTGTGAAGATGTCCTTGACTCCCCGGCAATGGCGCTAGAAAATATGCTTGATGGCCCAAAATATATCGAGCTCGTTGGGGAACCCCAAGAGGAAGGTATGATGAGCACAGCAGTAAGTTTTCCCTCAGTACGAAACCAAGGTTATCAATCCGGTGGGAGCAAGGAAACACCCCAAAGGTGTAGCTAGCTGAACGATGGCAGGGCGCACTACCGGTGCCAGCAGCAACGTTGAGACCTGCACAACACAACCATAGAACTCTGTCCCCAACTTGCGATGAGGTTGTCAATCTCACCGGTTTTGCTGAAAACAAAGGATTAAACGTATTGAATGGAAGGAAGTAATAGTTTGCAGAAAGTAAACACAAAACAGTAAACAGTTTATAGATTGTATGTAAAAGAAAAGGACCGGGATCCATAGTTCACTAGAGGTGGCTCTCCTTAACATAGATAACATGCTGGGTGAACAAATTACAGCGGGGCAATTGACAAACACCGAGAAAGCAATACATGCATATACTAATCATCTTGACTCCTTTGAGATTCGATTGGGCATTACAACATTATACATAGACCGCCATCCAACTTCATCTATGACTAATAATCCACCTTCAGGTTATCATTCGAACCCCCTCTAGTATTATGTTGCAAACAACAGATTATTGTTTTACGAATTGCGTGTAATGTAACAATACGATTGTTCTATGAACAAAGGATTGTTGTTTTCTCCCTAGTAGCAACATCACATCTAGTACCTTAGAGATTTATGTCACTTCCCCAGATTACCAGAGGCATGAACCCACTATCGAGCATAAATACTAACTCTGGAGTTGCTAGCATCTACTTGGCCAAGATAGCTACTAACAATGGAAAGCATGCAAGATCACAAATAACAAAGACATGATAGAATCAATAATCAATCTGAAATAGCATCTCAATATCCATTGGATCCCTGCAAACACAACATGCAGAATTACAAATAGATGATCTTGATCATGAACGGATCTCACAAGATCTAGACATGAAAGCACAAAGGAGGAGAACCAGCCATCTAGCTACTACATGGATCCGTAGTCCAAGGATGAACTACTCACGCATCACACCGGAGGCTTGCATGGTGATGAAGAAGGCCTCCAGGGTGAAATCCCCTCTCCGGTAGGGTGCCGGGAAGAGCTTTAGGTCCCTCCCGATCTAGGGATGGAGATGACGGCGGCTATAGACTCTTTCGTGGATTTTTGATCGGGTCCTTAGGGTTTTCGTCCCGAGGGCATCTTATAGGAGGAAGGAGAGGCCGAGGGGGTGTTGGGGTTGGCCAGACCACCCCTGGCATGGGCCAGGCCTAGCCGCGCGGCCAGGTGGTGTGGCCGGCCCCCAGCCTGTCTCCGTCTCGTATTCTGGCATCTGATGACTTCCAGAAAAATAGGCACTTTGGCTTTTCTCCCGTCCAATTCCGAGAATATTCATTTTCTGACTTTCTTGGAACCAAAAACAGCAGAAAACAGGCAGCTGGCACTGTGGCTCTTGTTAATAGGTTAGTCCAAGAAATCATATGAAAAGTACTCCAAAGTGTGGACAAAACACAAGAAATTGGATAAAACTAAGCATGGAACATCAAAAATTATAGATACATTTGCAACGTATCAACCATCTCCTCTTGGCTTGAGCTTGGAGTCGCGTTCCTTAGAGAAGCGGTCTTTGCTTAGGTGTATCCACACAAGATCACCTTCTTCGAAGATCATCTCCTTCTTGTCCTTGTTTACCCTTGAAGCTTGGCAAAGTACTTGTTGCTCGATAATAGCTCTTGTTCCTACATGAAGCTTCTTCATAGCTTGTGCGCGCTTCACAATGTCCTTGTTGGTGCGCTCATGGAGAGGTAGTGGTAGGATGTCGAGCGCGGTGAGGGGCTTGAAACCATAGACGATCATGAAGGGACTCATCTTGGTTGTTGAGTGCTTCGCTCAGTTGTAGGCAAACTTGGCGTGGGGAATGCATTCCTCCCAATCCTTCAAGTTCTTCTTGATCAACACACGTAAAAGAGTTTTGAGGCTTCGGTTGACAAACTCGGTTTGTCCATATGTTTGAGGATGTGGCGTGGATGAAAAGAGGAGCTTGACGCCGAGCTTGGCCATGAGGGTCTTCCATAAGTAGCTCATGAATTTGACGTCGCGGTCGGAGACGATTGTTCTTGGCACACCGTGAAGACTAACGATTTCCCTGAAAAACAAATTGGCAACATGTGAAGCATCGTCGGTCTTATGGCACGGTATCAAGTGTGCCATTTTGGAAAAATGATCCACGACAACAAATATAGAATCATGACCATGCTTAGATCTAGTAATCCTAATACAAAATCCATGCTAATGTCGGACCAAGGTCAATGAGGAATATGCAATGGCATATAAAGACCATAAGGGTTAGCTTGCGACTTAGCTTGAACACATGTCATGCATCGTTGAATGTAGCGTTCCATGTCACGCTTCATCATGGGCCAAAAGTAGTGAGTGGAGAGCATGTCTAATGTCTTGTCACGGCCAAAGTGACCCATGAGGCCTCCACCATGAGATTCTTAGAGAAGCAAGAGCTGGAGCGATGACTTCGGAATGCAAAGCTTGTTTTGTTAAATAGAAAGCCCTTATGCAAATAGAAATCATCAACTCCTTTGTCAATGGAGAACTTTGCGAAAATTGGTTCAAAGAACGGGTCAGAAGCATACAAAGTTTTTATTTCCTCAAGACCCAACACGTTTATTTCAAGTCTCGTAAGAAGGCTTGTGTGCTTGCGAGGCAAAGCGTCCGCAACTACATTATCTTTTCCCTTCTTATACTTGACAATGTACGGAAAAGACTCCATGAACTCAACCTACTTAGTGTGTCTCTTACTCAAGTTGGCTTGGCCTTTGAGATACTTCAACGACTCATGGTCAGAATGTATGATAAATTCCTTGGGCCATAGGTAGTGTTGCCAAACTTGAAGGACACAAACTAAGGCAAAAAGCTCTTTGTCATAAATCAGATAATTAAGGCGGGCACCATCAAGTTTCTCGCTATGGTAGGCTATAAGACGTCTGTTTTGCATAAGGACTCCTCCAATGCCAATACCACTAGCATCACACTCTATCTCAATTTTTTTTTGTGAAATCCGGTAACACAAGGAGAGGTGCTTCGGTGAGCCTCTTTTTCAGTTCATCAAAAGCTTTTTGTTGAGCTTTTCCCCACACGAAGGTGACATTCTTTTTCGTCAACTCGTTGAGAGGACAAGCAATGGTTGAAAAGTCTTTCACAAAGCGACGATAGAAACCGACCAACCCATGAAAACTTCGGAGTTCACTCACATTTGTTGGGATGGGCCAATCTCGTATGTCCTTTACCTTGGACACATCAACTTCAATGCCCTTCGAAGAAACGACAAATCCAAGAAAAATCATCTTTTCTTTAGCAAAAGTGCACTTGGGAAGATTAGCATAAAGCTTTTCATGTCGAAGGATTTGTAAGACTTCCTTGACATGTTTAATATGGTCCTCAAGTGACTTGCTACAAACAAGCATATCATCGAAATAAACAACAACAATTTTTCCAATGAGAGAACGCAAGATATGATTCATAAGGCACATGAAGGTGGATGTGGCATTAGATAAACCAAAGGGCATAACCAACCATTCATAGAGACCAAGTTTGGTCTTGAACATGGTTTTCCACTCATCACCTTTAGCCATGCGTATTTGATGGTAACCACTACGAAGATCAATTTTCAAAAAAATAGTGGCTCCACACAACTCATCAAGCATGTCATCGAGACGTGGTGTGGGATGTCGATAACGCATGGTGATATCATTGATTGGACGACAGCCCATGCCTAACCATAACGTATCATCCATTTTTGGAACAAGTATCACGGGTACGGCACTTGGACTAGTGCTAACTTGTATCAAACCTTTGGAGACGAGTTGGTTGATTTGATGTTCAATCTCCCTTGTCTCCTCCGGGTTCGTGCGATAAGCGGCGTGGTTTGGAAGGGATGCTCCTGGGATGAGGTCAATGTGATGTTCGATGCCGCGAAGAGGGGGTAGTCCATGTGGGAGTTCTTCGAGGAACACATCCTTGAATTCCTGCAAAACACTCATAAAAGATGGAGGAACATTGGTTAATTCATTAGTTCCTTGCGCTGGTCCTTTGCAAAGGAGGACATAGTGCAAGATGGATGGGTTGTTCCGAACATCTCTCATCTCACTTTTGGTGGCAAGGAGAACACTCTTAGTTTTTCCACCTCGGGTTTGGCTTGTGGCTCTCACTCACTATGAGGCGGTTCTCTCTCTCTCACCGCTCTTCTCACAAGTAGGTGTTGTGCTTTGCGCCCTCGCTAAAGCCTTTGCATGGTCCGCAATTATTTTTCTAGGAGTCATTGGTTGCAAAACACATGTTTTGTTGAGCCATTTGAAGGTGTGCACATTGGTGATACCATCATGTAGAGCAGCCTTGTCAAATTTCCATGGTCGACCAAGAAGCATGTGGCAAACTATCATAGGAACCACATCGCACTCCATTGTCTCTTTGTACAGACCAATGGTGAAGCAGACCGATACAGTATGCTTGATCTTCACGGACCCTTGGTCACTTAGCCGTTGCACGTGGTACGGGTGCTTGTGTGGATGGAGGGTGAGGTTGAGCTTCTCACACAACTCGGTGCTAGCAAGGTTGTGGCAACTCCCTCCATCGATGATCACTTTGATAGATTTGCCATTGATGTCGGCTCGTGTTTGGAAGATATTTGAGCATTGGTATTCATGCTCTTGTGCTTGAGTGGTCAAGATCCTTGTGACGACAAGCGATGGACTTGCATCATGTTTAGACATGAGGAGTTCTTGGTCATCTTCCACTCGTTGCCTTGCCATTGCTTCCTTGACTCGGGCATCAAATTCATCTTCACTCAAGTACTCTTTGTCACCATTGTCGTGGATGAACAACACTTTCTTGTTTCCACACTCGGCCGACTTGTGTCCTTTGTCTCCCCACTTGTAGCATTCATCATTGAAAGGTGTATCACTCTTTGCTTGTTTGCCACTTGGGGCAGTTTTCCTTGGGAAAGTGTGGGCTTGAAGGAAGGCTTGGAGGTACTTTAGGAGCTTCCATTGAAGGTTGTTGGCAGAGCGGTTGAAGCTTGCTTGTAGGTGAAATACGTCTTGGGATTGTTGTACTTTATGTCCTCTTGCACTTGACGTTCGGCCTTTGTTACGATGTGCACAAGCTCAACCGTGGTGTTGTATGTTTGGAACTCAACGATGCGCTTGATTGGGTGGTTCAACCCAATAAGGAAGCATGCCATAGTTTTCTCCATGCGCTCGTCAATGTTGGCGTGAATCAAGTTGATTTCCATTTCCTTGAAGTACTCTTCCACGGTCTTTGTCCCTTGACGAAGCGATTGAAGGTTGTTGAACAGGTCACGCGTGTAGTGCGCGGGGACGAAGCGGGATCTCATATGAGCCTTCATGTCATGCCAAGTTGTGATTGGCAGTTCTTGCCTTGCATCACGAGCAACTTGAACTTGTTCCCACCAAAGGTTGGCGTTATCATCAAACTCAAGCGAAGCCATGACGACCATCTTCGCATTGCTATAATTGTGCATGTGGATGATCTTGTCAACTTTGAGTGCCCATGAGAGGTATTCTTTGGGGTCATTGGATCCGGTAAACTTGGGCATTGTGAACTTGAGCTTGCCGAAAGTTTCTTCATCATTGCGGTCATTGCAACGAGCTAGGTGACCTTGTTGATGATCTTGTGGTTGATGCGGTGGAACTTGGTTCTCGCGACCTTGTTGCGGAGCTTGCTCTTGATATTGTTCTTAAGGATGTTGAGGCACTTGGCCCCATGAGGGTGTTGAGGATGTGGAGCCTCATGACGCGGTTGATGACAAAGGGGAGGCTCGTTCCTCGGTTGGTGATGTTGATTAGGCGCACCGGCATCATGGCGAAGATCATGGTCTTGCGCCTCTTGACGTGGTGGGCGTCACTCAACTTGTACCACTTGACGCTCCATGTTTTGGTGTGGTGGAGGAGGCACCTCGTGATGACCATGGTGTTGGTGTGGACGTTCATGACGATGATGAGGAGGAGGATGATATTGGAGAGTGTCACGTCGATGACGAGCTTGATTCTCCAAATTGGAGTCATCACTTGTTGTGTCAAGTATGTGTCGTGGGCGATGGTGGTGGACTTGCGGTTTCACTCATGGTTCTTCTTGTGGTTGTGCTTGTTGGATCACTAGTGCCCTTGCGTGATGACAGTGTGCTTCTTGCCTTGCTTGTGGCCTTGAAGAGAAATTACCATCATAGCTTGACGTTGCGGCATGGCGTGGGGAAGGCACATAGTTCGAAGAAGTTCCATCTTCAACCACGGGGGCGTCATTGCTTCTTGGAGCACTTGGATGTAGATCTTGTTGAAGAGATGAATGACGACACGAAGAACTTGAAGAGCTTGATGCGTGTGAATGCGGTCTTTCCATTCCGTCGATGAGGCATCGAAGATTGTCATCTGTTTCGGCGACGGAGCGTTGTAGCGCTTCATTTTGGTGGCCAAAGTTGTGATGCATTGCATGTATTTGTCGTTCGAGGCCATCGAAGCGGTTGTCGATGTTCTTGAACTTGGCTTGCGTATCACCAAATTGTTCATCTTGTCGCATCTCAAGGGCTTGGCAACGTTCACGGAACTCTTGTCAGGCGATGAAGTGACTTGCGCGCGTCATGTACGGTCCTTGTTATTCTTCGTAGGGAGGTGGTTGGATCGACTCACCGTGCCTATCCATCATGCAAAACACACAAGTATAGTATATGGAAGTGAAATATGGTGGTGTTAGCCTTGTACCTCACCTTGGGGATTGCACCAAACTAGAAACCACAAGTGAGAGCTATAAGCGTGCAAAGTGGAATTGCAAAGAAAGCTCACACTAAAGAAAGAACTAACTCTCAAAAGCTTCTTGGTGGTAGGTTAGGGTTATGGAAAGCCAAAGAACCAACCAAAAGAAAAGGGATAGTCAAAAGTGGGTAAAATCCAACAAAACTCAAGTCAAAGGTGAAGGTCACAACTCAAAGGGGTGACGGGAACCTACGACTATATACACACATGGAGATTATTGGGATTGACACGACTATGAAAATGAGCAAACAAAATGTCCTAACGAATACAAAGCTTGTTGTCATGCCAATGCAAGGAGAGACCGTGGCTCGTTTGCAAAGAAGAAAAATGAGCAACGGATTTGTGCACTTTCCTTAGGCGCTCTTCTTTCTCTCTTGCTTACAAGCTTTGAGACTCTCTTTTGCTATGGGAGACTATTTCCTTTTTCTTTTGCTTTATATCTTTTTTTGCTCTCCCTTGATGCTACCAAGTCACTCTTGCTATTGCTCTTGCACTCTCACTATCCAAGTACAAGTGCACAATTCTCAAGCAAACACAAGATGAGCCACTCTCGTGGGATAGGTACACACAAAGGAAGATAGGGGTTAACAAGGTGACGCAAGTTATACCTTCGTTGGTGATGATGAACTTGACGTTGCTGGTGCGGGATGCTGTTCGTGGGCCATGGTGTTGATGAGCGCGGGGGTTGTCGATGCGGAAGCTTGTTGTTAGTTGACGACATGCACACGGGCACAAACAAATAAGAGGAAATTAGCCAATGCAAGATTAGAGGCAAAATTGTCAAAATCAGGCGTCAGGACTAGAGACTACGGGGTTTTATGCCGGAAACTCTGGTCCAGGCCGGAGACTCTGATGTGTTTAGGCCGGAATCTCCGGTGTAGGCCGGAGACTCCGGTCTGTAGGCTAGAAACTCTGGTCTAGAGTCAGATCGTGAATTGTTCGTGTTCTTGAGCGGATATCTATGCCTTGGGTCCTAAAATCCGCAAAATAATTGGCCAAATTGGGCTTGGAAAACGCAGGATAAAGCTGGACCAACTCCTAAGACAAGGTTTGGTCGGATCAAAACCACAAATAACACTCCAAATCAAGAGATATCCAAAGGCAAATTTGGGCTGTTTTTTGGGGATTTTCGAATTTTTGGTGGATAGAAGAAAATTTTGTGGGGGAATTCGTGAGCAACAAAGCTCTTGATACCAATATGTTGAGGGAAAACCTCTAGGGTGGCCCGATCTTTCACAAATCCTGTTCAAATCGAGGGTGGAGTGCAGGGAGAGGAGGGGAGGATGAACACGACGAACTCACGCACGAAGAACACGATGAACACACACACGCAAAACCACGATACACACCAATAGCTCTCGCTGGCGATGACCGGTCCGGCGCAATCCCTAGGATCGGTGTCGGGCAGAGGACTCTCTCTCGAACCGGCACGGCGAGGAGGTAGACTCAGTGAGGTCTTGACATCTAGGCAAAGGGACTCCGATGCCTAGGCCTTGTACAACACGGAGGCACGATGCAAACTCCAACGAGGTTTGGGATATTTGGTGCTCCTTTGTCAAAGGAGCATGAGGCAAGAACTAGATAGATCCACAAGGGGTTTCCACTAATTCCAAATATCATGCCTAGGGTTTACAATAGAGGTGGGGGACTATATATAGGCCAACCACTTAAACAGGTGTACTTTAGGGATAAAAGGTAAGTTCTGGACGGACTAGAGGGTACATGGGCCGAAGGCCTGAAGGCCTTTTACATGCCTGGCGACGGTCGGTCTGGAGACTCCGGTGTGGTGGACCGGAGACTCCGGTCTAGGCCGGATATTCCGGTCAGGTCTCTGGTCCATCCTCCGGAGGGGCATACAGATTGTCCCGGAGCTCGGTTCGAGGGTCAGACCGGAGGTGGGCCGGAGACTCTGGGGTCTTCAGGCCAGAGACTCCCGTGTGCGCAGACCGGAGACTCCGGTCTGAGCAGCTCCAGCGGCCTCTGCTTCACGATCTGCTCCTTATTCTCCATCCTTGGGTGCTTGGTGCTATGTTGGAGCTTCGTACCTGATGATGCATAGAGTAGTTGCATGAAGTAGCACACCATCCAAGGACGTATCAAATTGGCACGAGGAGAGGAGCGAGTTCACCTTAGCTTGTAGGAGTTTGGCTCGGGCACGAGTCATGGGTCCACTTGGAGAACTTGTTGGTGTAGATGTAGGAGTGTCCATAGGACGGGCTGCATCATCTTTGATCAATTCTCCTCTCATATGTGAGTAAATCCCCATAGCATGGGAAATGTAGGGAATTGGTGAGATGTGATGTGCCTCCTTTATTTTCACCCATTTGTGATTATTGTCATGATTATTATATTGTGGGAATGATTATCTATGTGTTCCTAATGCTTGTTATCCAATTTAAGGACCCGGGTAACATGATCCTGAGATATCATAGATATGAACTTGTTTACTAGCGAATTGGCAACCCAAAGAGGAGCTAGTACAACTCGAGAACAACAAGGAATCATCAAGTTTAAAGCAGATCCAGTCGAAAGACCTTTATTGATATGCAAACCATTGCTTTGGTAACAGGCAGAAAGATCATTGGAATCGAGAAGAATCTACCAAGAGGACTCTTGATTGGTATATGGGTTGCTTGCCTACTCGCATATGAATAAAATAACCATAATCACTTATCATATTTTATTCACCTGGCACATTCACTATCACCATGAACCATTTCTCTTTGCGCCTAACCTTTCATTTGCACGAAACCTCGAACAACCTCTAATATTTACTTTAATTACCATTCAATACTCAAAAATACTTCCTCCACTCAACCATTTCCACCTCAACACTTGTAGTTAATTCACTCAAGACAAAGTGACACCTTAAATGCGACAGAAACACCGTTGATAAACACTTTCCTAGCCTCCTTATTAGGATTGATATAAAAATGGAACTAATACTTCCACAAAACATGCTCTAACGAACCTGTGCTCTTACAGGTCATCAAGCTATTTCCTGCCATCATTGCTGGGGACCTAAGTGCTAAGTGTTCGTTTCTTGACATTTGTAAGTGTTGAAACTATCCATGATTTATGTTGAAGAAAGAGGTACTACACGTCCCGGAAGAACTTTACCTCCTTATATTGAACATGTGCCCGTTGAAATACGCCTAGAATTCATTGAAAAGAATCTAACTCACATTCTGTAGACATGAAGAGTTTGATTCCTTCAATGCAGATTTGACCATCACCCAAGGGGCGAAAGGGCCTGAGAAATGATTGGGAGATTATGGGAATCCATCTAGGCATCTTAGAAAAATACCTATTATATATCATGATCTAGAAAGCATGGAATTTGAAATAGATCCTGAGCTAATTTATATGATGGAAGAAATTACTTTTGTAGAAAGCGAATATCAGGATCCAAGTCATCATTACGAAGGTCCTTGACCTTTGCGATACTCTTAAACTAGCAGGGCTTCCAAAAGAGTTTGTACTACTTAAACTTTTCTACTGGTCACTAAAAGATAAAGCTTTTACTTGGTTACAGTCCTTGCCTGATCATACTATAAAAAGTTGCCGCACCCGACGTATATTTTTTCAGCCAATCAGTGAAGGAGATATGCCCTAGAGGCAAATAATAAATAGGTTTTTATTCTCATATCTCAATTAGTTTATAATAGTTTCATATTATGCTATAACTATGTCAAGTAGAAACATTGATACAAGTGTGGTATGAAATAAACCAAGTCCCTAGTAGCCTCTATTCATACTAATTCGTTGGTCATGAGGATGATCTGGGTTTCAAGATCATGGACATTTATGCCAATTGACAACGAGGCCATATCATTGGTGAATGATGCGATGGACATTCCTCGAAGGATTGTGACACGATCAAGTCATATAATTCATTGTTGCAACACCTAAAATCTAGTCTCCTTTTTCTTAGACGGTGACTTCATATTACTCACTGTTTCCCGATGCTGCTTTGACTGCATCAAACGTCATCTGGTAATACGGTGATCATAAAGGTGTACATTGGGTATTTCAAAGGAACAGTAGATGACATGTGACTACAAGACCGGGATTTGTTCACCCACGTGACGGGTAAGATACATACGATCGGCTTGGTGAGATTACATCCATAAATTTTGCAACATGTGACTCAGTCACGGGGATGTAATATCACGGTAACTAATGGCTCTGTGTATGGCGCCAGAAAAGTGCTGGTGCGATGTTGATGTAGAGCTCGTTGGGAACCCCAAGAGGAAGGTATGATGAGCACAGCAGCAATCCCTCAGTATGAAACCAAGGTTTAATCGAACCAGTAGGAGCAAGGAAACACCTCAACGGTGTTACTAGCTAAGCTTTGGCAGGGCGCACTACCGGTGCTAGTAGCAACGTGGAGACCTGCACAACACAACCACAGAACTTTGTCCCCAACTTGCGATGAGGTTGTCAATCTCACCGTGTTTTGTGGAAAACAAAGGATTAAACGTATCGAATGGAAAGAAGTAAAAGTTTGCAGAAAGTAAACACAAAGCAGTAAAAGATTATAGATTGAATATAAAAGACAAGGACCGGGATCCATAGTTCACTAGAGGTGGCTCTCCTTAGATAGATAACATGCTGGTTGAACAAATTATAGCGGGGCAATTGACAAACACCGAGAAAGCAATACATGCATATACTAATCATCTTGACTCCTCTGAGACTTGATTGGGCATTACAACATAATAGATAGACCGCCATCCAACTGCATCTATGACTAATAATCCACCTTCAGGTTATCATCCGAACCCCCTCCAGTATTAAGTTGCAAGCAACAGATTATTGCTTTACAAACTGCATGTAAAATAAACAATACGATTGTTCTATGAACAAAGGATTGTTGTTTTCTCCCTAGTAGCAACAACACATCTAGTACCTTAGAGATTTCTGTCACTTCCCCAGCTTACTAGAGGCATGAACCCACTATCGAGCATAAATACTAACTCTTGGAGTTGCTAGCATCTACTTAGCCAAGATAGCTACTAACAACGGAAAGCATGCAAGATCACAAATAACAAAGACATGATAGAATCAATAATCAATCTGAAATAGCATCTCAATATCCATCGGATCCCCGCAAACACAACATGCAGAATTACAAATAGATGATCTTGATCATGAACGGAGCTCACAAGATCTAAACCTGAAAGCACAAAGGAGGAGAACCAGCCATCTAGCTACTACATGGATCCGTAGTCCAAGGATGAACTACTCACGCATCACACCAGAGGCTTGCATGGTGATAAAAAAGGCCTCCAGGGTGAATTCCCCTCTCCGACAGGGTACCGGGAAGAGCTTCAGATCCCTCCCGATCTAGGGATGGAGATGACGGCGGCTACAGACTCTTTTGTGGATTTTTGATCGGGTACTTTGGGTTTCCGTCCCGAGGGCATCTTATAGGCGGAAGGAGAGGCCGAGGGGGTGCCAGGGGCCACCACACCACCCCCTGGCGCGGGCCAAGCCTGGCCGCGCGGCCAGGTGGTGTGGCCGGCCTCTGGCCCCTCTCCGTCTCGTATTCTGGCATCTGATGACTTCCAGAAAAATAGGCACTTTGGCTTTTGTCCCGTCCAATTCCGAGAATATTCATTTTCTGCCTTTCCTGGAACCAAAAACAACAGAAAACAGGCAGCTGGCACTGTGGCTCTTGTTAATAGGTTAGTCCAAGAAATCATATGAAAAGTACTCCAAAGTGTGGAAAAAACACAAGAAAGTGGATAAAACCAAGCATGGAACATCAAAAATTATAGATACATTTGCAATGTATTAACATCTCCAAACTTAACTCCTGCTCGTCCTCGAGTAGGTAAGTGATAAAAAAGAAAGAATAATTTTTGAGGTGACATGCACCATCAAAGACTTGATCAAAGTATTTGTAAAACATTCAAAGCTGGGATCATAGTACTTCAATCATAACATGAAAGACAATGTTCTAGCAATAAGACAAAGAAACTATGATGCAACATGAAAAGGTACAAACAAAAGATTCATGAATAACAATGCTTTACAAGACGTTTGTTTGTTTCACATAAAGAAAACATAGCATAATTGTATTCAGCTTGTCCCTCAATAGAGTAGCAAATATGAATGCATAGGACACCTTCAAAGTTCATAAGAGTGACTAGATACAAATAGTTTAAAACAAGCAATATCAAAGTATGCATCAATCAACTAGTCTTGGGACAATGCACATAGAACTAAGAATGGCCACTATGCTCTCAAAGTAGGTGCATAAAGATAGAAGGTGGAGACTCAATGTAATGGTGGAAGAAAGGCCTTTTTAGGGATTCAAGTCTCATAAAGAGCTTCCAAAAATTATGGTACTTATAGCTTTCATCTCTCATTGCCTCTATCATAAGAATCTTGAAAACTATGGTGTACATGCTTGACGAAGTATAAGTTAGAAATCTCATGTCCCTTGTATACGAGGGCCGCTCCTCGTGCTACTCAAGTTTAGTCACAGGTAAGTTCTTGTCATTGTAAGTATATGTGTATCATAGAGAACCGCCAACGGGGTACCCCTTGCCCGATGATACAGAAGAATCCCCATATCAAAATGACAAGGCAAGCAGACAACGAGCATCTCAGCAATCTTTTTATTTACCATGGGAATATGGTTCTTTTTTTCTCTCTTTCCTCTTTTCATAATCTCTTTTTTCTCTTTTCTCTTTTTTTCTCAATATAGGACTCTTTTTTTGTAAGAAGAATGCTTCATAGACAGCTCATTATGGTTACGCTGCAGGTTTCCACCATGTCAGCATGGATTAGACCAGCGGCCCAGGCATTTCTCTAACACATATACATAACTCCATGGACTTACAAGCTCCCCTTTCATTTCACACCGACGACATCCATATACAAAAGAGCATGATATCAACTAGGTACAAGTACCAAGTGCAATGTTGAAAGCGTTCCCCATGAAAGCATGGTTCTGCTAATTCCCAACAAATAAGTGCAAGCATATACAACATAGACGACACAATGGTTCAAGTTTATTAAGGGCAAGAAAAGTAAAGTGTGCCATCAAGTTCGTGAGAGCTTTAATCACTACTTTTCTCATAACAAGTTTAATTTGGAAGGTAAACAAAAGCATGAATATACTTGGAATAGCATAAGATAGTAGGTAGGTATGGTGGACACTTTGGAATAACTTGGTTTAGGGAGTTGGATGCATGAGTGGAACTCATACTTTGTTGTGGAGGCTAGCAAAAGACTGGGAGCGACAAACTAAGAGAGCAATAATGGCCATAATCATGCAGAACGACAAAACATCATTGATCAAAGCATAAAGTGATACTACAAGTTGAAAACTAAAGGATAGTAAAGGCTATGGTGACTTAAGATAGTCATAACATGGTGTGAGCATGCGCCAAGTCAACCCAAATAAAACATCAAATAAGAATACCACTATACTATGCTTTAATATGCTAAAACAACGCATGATTCATCCAAGGCACATTAAGCAATCTCAATTGTTTATAACAAGTCATGCTACAGCAAAGAATACTAAGCATAAAGTCAAAACAATATCAAGCATGGTATGACAGAGCATAGGCCACAGTCAAAAACGAGCTCTTTTTACCACTTAAGCATGAGCTTTCCTACTCTTTTCCATACCAAACCAAACTATTGGCAAACCAATGTAAGAAAGAGGGGGTCCAACCAATTTATTTAGAAAACTAAGCAAACCAAGCAAAAGAAAAACCAAAACGAAAACGAAAAAGAAGACGCTCCAAGAAAAACACAATTGTGCATGAAACAATAAAAATGAAGCGTTTGGAAGAAACCTGGGATTTTTATTGATGAAGAAGGGGATGCCTTGGGCATCCCCAAGCTTTGACGCTTGTACTTCTTGGATATTTCTTGGGGTGACACGCGTGGCATCCCCAAGATTGAGCTTTAGTCCTTCCTTCATCTCATTACTCATTCCTTC
Organism: Avena eriantha; assembly: GCA_910589775.1. Taxonomy (NCBI): domain Eukaryota; kingdom Viridiplantae; phylum Streptophyta; class Magnoliopsida; order Poales; family Poaceae; genus Avena; species Avena eriantha. The sequence goes on along the minus strand of OU342744.1, from coordinate 83,443,428 downwards.
CATACACCTGAAAATTTTCCTTCATACAAAACTTCACACAATCTTTATTAGCAACATTAGTGTACTCAAGATATAAGGTCTTAAGGTTCAATTCCAACACCAAATAAACTTCCATTAGAACACTATCTACTGTAGTACTTCCCTCAAAAATCTCAATTCCCCAAAAAACTCAACAAGGAACCAACAAGAAGCAAATGCAGAAAATTGCAGAAATCTGTCAAAACAGACCAGCAGGTAAAGACGAATATTTTCGAAGACCTTCTGTTGCTCAAATCAAAAAGTGTTGAACTAACGAAAGTTAGATGACAACTTGGGGCAGAAGCACAAAAATTCACGCCTCAAAAAGACATTCAGAGATTTTACACAAATGTTTACGATGAAGCACAAAAATCTGTTTCGGGACAACAACTTTCCCAATCATTACTTCTCTCTCATTAGAGGTTAATCTTGGCACAAAAAGCAAATAAAAAGGATAAGGAGCGGTTATTACAGAGGTAATAACTTCTAAGACTCATCTAAAACTTTTGGGTTATCTCCCAATAAGTACTTTTCTTTAACGCCTTTAAGTTAGGCATAAGAAGCAAGAAAGAATCAAGTGTTCTCAAATGAAGAAGCATTAAGAACAAATTTTGTTTTCATAGGAGAAGCAAAAGAAATATTATCTATCTTCTTAGGGAATTGTTCTATACCTTTCTTGAGTGGGAGTTGATATTTAATGGTGCCTTCTTTCATATCAATAATGGCACCAACAGTTCTAAGAAAAGGTCTTCCCAAAGTAATAGGACAAGAAGCATTGTATTCAACATCCAAAACATAGAAATCAACGGGGACATAGGCATTGTTAACCATAATAATAACATCATTAAGACTCCCCATGAGTTTCTTTTTAGCATTATCATCAAGTGGGACATTCAAATAACAATCTTCAAGAGGAGGCAAATCAAGCATATTATAAATCCTTCTAGGCATAATAGAAACACTACTATCAAGATCACATAAAGCTTTGAAATCAAAGTCATTAACTTTCATATTAATGATGGGTTTCCAACCATCTTCTTGTTTTATAGGAATAGAAGCTTTATGTTTCATCTTTTCTTCTTTAATCTTTATGAGAGCATCAGTAATGTGTTTTGTAAAGGTCATATTCATAGCACTAGCATTAGGACTTTTAGCAAGCTTTTGTAGGAACTTAATAACTTCAGAGATGTTACAACCATCAAGATCAAAATCAAATTTATCATCTAAAGCAATAGAACTATTACTAGCCTCAACACTAGTGGTGGTGATAGTAGAAACACTAATGTTTCTAGCAATTTCATCTTCCTTTCCCCACTTAACATGTAATTCAGCTAATAATCTAACATTTTCATCAATTCTTACTTGTATAGCATTAGTAGCTGCAAAGGGATTATCATTAGTTTTAGGTTTAGCAGCCATTTTATTCAAATAGGTTTGAGCTTCAGCAAATGATGCTATATTTCTTTTAGCATTAGAGAGTTTTTCCTCAATAGTTTTATTGAAAGTAGTTTGTTTACTAATAAACTCTTTAAGCATAACTTCAAGTTCAGAAGGAGCACTCTTATTATTGTTGTAAGAATTTCCATAAGCATTACCATTGTTGGGAGGATATGGCTTATAATTGTTGTTACCAAAATTGTTCCTATAAGCATTATTACCATAAGCATTGTTGCCAAAATTGTTATTTCTTATAAAGTTCACATCAACTTGCTCTTCTTGAGCAACCAAAGAGGCTAAAGGAACATTATTTGGATCAATATGGGCTTTCCCATTAAAAAACATAGACATAACAATATCAATCTTATCACTCAAGGAGGAGGTTTCCCCAACAGAATTTACCTTCTTACCTTGTGGAGCTCTCTCAGTATGCCATTTAGAATAATTAACCATCCTATTGTCCAAAAGTTTCGTTGCAGCACCCAAAGTGATGGTCATAAAGGTACCTCCAGCAGCAGAATCTAATAGGTTCTTTGAAGAATAGTTCAATCCTGCATAAAAAGTTTGGATGATCATCCAAGTAGTCAGTCCATGAGTGGGACAATTCTTTACCAAAGATTTCATTCTTTCCCAAGCTTGAGCAACATGCTCATTATCAAGTTGTTTAAACTTCATTATTTCACTTCTCATAGATATAATCTTAGCAGGAGGATAATATTTTCCAATGAAAGCATCTTTGCATTTAGTCGAAGAATCAATACTATTCCTAGTTAAGGAATTCAACCATTCTTTAGCTTTTCCTCTCAGAGAGAAAGGAAACAATTTCAGCTTAATAATATCACCATCTATATCCCTATGCTTTTGCATCTCACAAAGTTCAACAAAGTTATTTAGATGGGAAGTAGCATCTTCATTACCAATACCAGAAAATTGTTCTCTCATAACAAGATTGAGTAAAGCAGGTTTTACCTCAAAGAAAGTATCTTCAGGCATAGGTGGAGCAATAGGTGTGCTCATAAAATCATTGTTGTTGGTGCTAGTGAAGTCACACAACTTAATGTTTTCAAGAGTAGTCATTTTTGTGTGTTTTCAAATAAGAAAGCAAACTAGTAAAACTAATTTTTTTGTGTTTTTGAATAAAGAAAACAAGCAAACAAAGCAAAAAAAAAAAAAGCAAAACAAAAACAACAAAGTAAAGAGATTGGCTATGAAGGACTCCCTTTGTGAAGATGTCCTTGACTCCCCAGCAACGGCGCCAGAAAAATGCTTGATGGCTCTGTGTATGGCGCCAGAAAAGTGCTGGTGTGATGTTGATGTAGAGCTTGTTGGGAACCCCAAGAGGAAGGTATGATGAGCACAGCAGCAAGTTTCCCTCAGTATGAAACCAAGGTTTAATCGAACCAGTAGGAGCAAGGAAAGACCCCAAAGGTGTAGCTAGCTGAACGATGGTAGGGCGCACTACCGGTGCCAGCAGCAACGTGGAGACCTGCACAACACAACCACATAACTTTGTCCCCAACTTGCGATGAGGTTGTCAATCTCACCGTGTTTTGCGGAAAACCGAGGATTAAACGTATCGAATGGAAAGAAGTAAAAGGTGGCTCTCCTTAAGATAGATAACATGCTGGGTGAACAAATTACAGCGAGGCAATTAACAAACATCGAGAAAGCAATACATGCATATACTAATCATCTTGACTCCTTTGGAACTTGATTGTGCATTACAACATAATACATAGACCGCCATCCAACTGCATCTATGACTAATAATCCACCTTCATGTTATCTTCCGAACCCCCTCCAGTATTAAGTTGCAAGCAACAGATTATTGCTTTACGAACTGCGTGTAAAGTAAACAATACGATTGTTCTATAAACAAAGGATTGTTGTTTTCTCCCTAGTAGCAACATCACATCTAGTACCTTAGAGATTTCTGTCACTTCCCCAGATTACCAGAGGCATGAACCCACTATCGAGCATAAATACTAACTCTTGGAGTTGCTAGCATCCACTTGGCCAAGATAGCTACTAACAACGGAAAGCATGCAAGATCACAAATAACAAAGACATGATAGAATTCAATAATCAATCTGAAATAGCATCTAAATATCCATCGGATCCCTGCAAACACAACATGCAGAATTACAAATAGATGATCTTGATCATGAATGGAGCTCACAAGATCTAAACATGAAATCACAAAGGGGGAGAACCAGCCATCTAGCTACTACATGGATCCGTAGTCCAAGGATGAACTACTCACGCATCACACCGGAGGCTTGCATGGTGATGAAGAAGGCCTCCAGGGTGAATTCCCCTCTCCGGCAGGGTGCGGGGAAGAGCTTCAGATCCCTCCCGATCTAGGGATGGAGATGACGGCGGCTATAGACTCTTTCGTGGATTTTTGATCGGGTACTTTGGGTTTCCGTCCCGAGGGCATCTTATAGGCGGAAGGGGAGGCCGAGGGGGTGCTAGGGGCCACCACACCACCCCCTGGCGTGGGCCAAGCCTGGCCATGCGGCCAGGTGGTGTGGCCGGCCTCTGGCCCCTCTCCGTCTCGTATTCTGGCATCTGATGACTTCCGGAAAAATAGGCACTTTGGCTTTTGTCTCGTCCAATTCCGAAAATATTCATTCTCTGACTTTCCTGGAACCAAAAACAGCAGAAAACAGGCAGCTGGCACTATGGCTCTTGTTAATAGGTTAGTCCAAAAAATCATATGAAAAGTACTCCAAAGTGTGGACAAAACACAAGAAAGTAGATAAAACCAAGCATGAAACATCAAAAATTATAGATATATTTGCAATGTATCAGTAACAAGTAAAATAGAACTTGTTGGTAACGAGATTGAACAAGGTATATGATACCAATGATCGAATCTCGAACAAGTCATATCAAAGAAACAAAGGGAAATTGGATTCTACAGTTTACGGTTCAAACGACATTATCATCTAGAGTGCATAGGGGTTAAATGGGCATCCTTGGTCCCTCTGTTGATCATTGATATAGATCATGTCTAGAGCATTCTCGAGTCGTGAGGGGATACACTTAAGGGTATGATGAGAGCGATCATCTGTAAGATGGAATCACATTAGAGAAAGAGAAAGCTGGAATCATTCCGCGGAGATATCCGAAGTTGTTCATAGAAGTAATAGAAAATACCGAAAAAGTGTTTTCAGATAAATGAGAATTTAAATATACATTTATTATATTTTAATTATGAATTAATATATTCTAAATAATATTTAATTAAGATTTATGAAAACAACTTTCATATTAGGCCAAATCCCCGGAGGGAAAAGGCCTAAGAGAAAAGCTGCAGAAAAGGAAAAAACAGCTAACAACCCACGTGGGCGGTGGATATTAGCCGCCGCACGGGGCGGAAGTCTACTACATGCAGACCGCCAAGCGGGCGGCAGATAATCCGCGCCACGCGGTGCGGCTTGTGCCAGCCGCCGCTCGCGGGCCGGATCCTACTAGCCCACCCGGGCGACAAAGAGGAGCTAGCGCGAGGTGGGCCACGGTGCCACCCACCCGGCCGCTGCTCCTCGCTGTCTTGGCCGCCTGGCTGCTGGCAGGCCGCATGGTGGGCTCGTCGGTCCACCCGCGAGGCTAAGCTTTAGCTGCTCCACTTGGCCCCTGCGGGCTGCTGTGCTGGGCTCTTGTGGCCCAGCCGTCTGGGGTGCTTCCTTTTGCCACATTTCTTTATTTATTAGTCCCACATGGGGAACCTAATGGAGAGGGTACGCCCTCCCTCCGCCTATATAAAGGGGTGCCGATGGGTGGGATTAAAGACACCAATATTCAATTGGAGAAGTTCTTTGGTTGACTTCCTCCTTCTCTCTCTCTAGTCTCCACGTGTTGGCACGATCCCAAGTAAGGATTGTCCGCGCAAGATACGACACACCTGTAGTACACCGTTGCGCTGCAGGGATTCCTAGCCGGATATCAACTTCCGCACTCCCGGCGGGATCGGGGAGCCGGAGGTCTCATCGTACACCGGATGTGTACGAAGCCACGAGATGCAATACTTGGGGGCACTTAAATGTCGTGAGCTGGAGCTGCTGCACGATGAAGAATGAGCAAGGGGTGACCTCCGAGGAGCTTCACGACCTTGAGGTCGGCTATGAGTACGACTACATCAACCACGTTCCCCTCGGAACATTAACCGCGTACGGTCTATAAGGATATGTATTCTATACGCTTCGGCCATTACTACATTACTACATAGATAGATCTTGAGCATTAGAAAGTTTCAACGTAAGAATTTTTTGTTTTTTACTGTGAAACCCATCAATCAGAGCATAGTTTTGACATATTTTCCTTTATAGGCTGAAATTTATCATCCTTCATTCGTCCCTCTAGAATCGGTAAGCCAAGGTATTCTCATCAAAAGAAGTTGTTTCCACCCAAAAGGTAGACGCGACTAAAGCAACATCTGTTCTTCCACTTTTTGGCCTAACATGAGAAAGCATTTGGCCGAGCTTAGCCTTTGTCCAGTGCTATTCTCATAAGCACACAAAACATCATTAATCTGGCCAGCTTGATCACCGTTTGCTTCAAAGAAAAAGAGACTATCATTAGCAAAAAGAAGATGGGATATGCCTGGGCTCCTTCTGCATATTTGTAATTCTTTAATATTTCCCTCGCTTATTTGTTAATGGAGGAGTGTAGAGAGACCTTCTACAACAAACAAAACCGGATATGGTGACAAAGGGTCTCCTTTTCTTAGCCCTCTTGATGGTTGGAAACTATGCAATAATTTTCCATTGAATCGAACTAAATATTTACTGTCTTGACACATGCCATAATCCATCCTACCCATTTCTTAGAGAATCAAATCTTCCTCATGGTGGTTTCCAGGAAGGTCCAATCAACTCGATCATAAGCCTTCATGAGATCCAATTTGTATGCACAAAATTTTCCAGCACTATTCGACCCTTTCTGAAGTGTGTGAATGCATTCAAATGCAATAATTGCATTGTCAGTGATCAAGTGCCCTGGGATGAAAGCACTTTGTGTTTTCGAGATAATATCTTGTAGAAGAGGCCACAGTCTGTTTACTAGGCATTTCGACACCATTTTGTATATGACATTGCATAAGCTTATTGGTCTATAGTCCTTCAAAGACACCGGATTTTTGATCTTCGGTATGATCACAATCATTGTGTCATTCACTCTATCCGTCATCACACCTTCATAAAAATTCTAACTGCTTTTATTATGTCTTCTTTTAAAGTACTCTAGATACGCGGAAAAAAACACGTTGGAAAACCATCACGACCCAGTGCTTTGGTTGGCCCTATTTGGAATAAAGCAAAACTGATCTCTTCATCGGTGAATTCTGCGCACAAACTATCGTCAGCATGCCCATCCACCTTCTGTTGAAGTAAATCAGTGATCGTTGCAGGCTATATCGATGTGTCAACAGTGTACAGTTCTTTAAAAAATTCAGTCACAATATCTTCCATTGTTTCTGTGTCAGCCGTCTCTTCACCATATGCTTTTATAAGCTTTTCTATGCGATTCTTCTTCTGCCTCCATGTCGGCTTCCTATGGAAGTATCGTGTGTTCCTGTCACCTAACCGCATCCAGTTGACACATGATTGATGCCGCCATCGAATCTCTTCTCTTTCCATAAGCTCATCTAGCTCAGCGCATAGTTTTTTGGCAAGTATTCTGCTCTTTTGGTCAGATCGCATACATGCATATTCCAGTTCCTTCCTCTTCTTTTCTATTTGTTTGGGAATAGATCCCATTGTTCTTCCACGCAAAGCATGAAGTGAAGACATCACACCACTTAAAGTGTTTGCTACCTCTCCCAGATCATGTGGTTTTTTGTGCATGTCCCAAGCAGCCGTGATCTCTTCTCCCAGCAACGGTTCTCGTTCCCGGTACGCTTCATATGTGCGGACGGAATGAGACATATTCACAGCATCGACCTTGTCCAATGTAATTAAAATGGGACAATGATCAGACCAATAGGATGTTAGGTGCATTACCTGCCAATTTGGGAACATATCATACCAATATGGACCTGCAACTGCTCGGTCCAGCCAAACTCTTATATTTTTTGCCCCGCTCTATTATCCCACGTCCATTGCGTGCCTTTGTATCCCAAGTACGTCGTGAAGATCACAGCCAGAGAGGACCTCACAAAAATTCAGCATTTGTTTTTATCATCGTCTACTAGCTGAATAATGCTCTTCTTGCCACATGCATTCGTTGAAATCCCCCATCATCAGCCAAGGGGCTTGGAGAAGGGGTTTAATTCTGTGCAGAAGATTCCACATATTATATCTCTCATGAACACGGGGCTCACCATATACAAAGGTGCATCTCCATTTATTCCCTTCCGGCAAGTTATAAATAGTTACATCGATAATACGATCACAAATATTAAATAACTCAACATGGACCCAAAACAAAACTAGACCTCCACCTTTCCCCTCTCCTTTAAAAGTGGAAGGAGTGCTCCTGTGCTTTTCGTCTTTTCTTGGCACGCTTTTCAAAGCAGCCTGACGGCTGAGATTAAGGGTGCTAATCACACCTGGTTTGGGTTTGGATCATGCGGGTCGGTATCTGATGTCAGTTCCCTTAATCTCATCCGTCAGGCTGCTTTGGAAAGCGTGCCGAAAAACAGACGGAAAGCTCAGGAGCACTCCACAAAATTTATTCTAACATGTTTCAGAAAGAAACACTGATTTAGGACCATGCACACGAACTAGACGTTCAAGTTCCTGAACTGTCCCAGGCCGACCTGCACCCTGACAGTTCCATCCTAGGATCGTCATGGCTCCTGACAGGTGCACTCCTCCACACCTGTCAGTTGGCCAGCGGCCCCTGGGCTGGCTGCCTCCTCAACAGACTTCTCTCCTCCTTCCCTTGAGTCCTCCTGAACACCTGCCTCGAGACCACAGCTCCTCTTGGCATGGCCGACCGCTGTCGCATCTTCACCAGCCCCTTCTAGTGCAGTTGTCAACACCACTTGCAAGATCTTCACTGGTGGTGTCTTGGCCAGCATTGCCAGAGTCATGCATGGGACATATTTGATCCCCTTTTCACTACGAGGAGTGGTGCTTTCATCTGCACAGCCGTCCTCCTTTCTATGCATCTTCTCGCTTGCAATCTCGGTTCCTTTTGCTGGATCAGGATTTTGCATTTCATAGCCAGAATGAGCCACAAAAGAATAAGCAGCAAGTATTATTTCTCCAGGATCGCAAGGAGTACCCCTAAGATCAGGCTCCTCCTTGACCGAGACTTTATAAAGATCATGAGCAAATGGGATCTTCACAAACATGTATCCTCCTTGACTCTCATACATTTTGTGTTCAGGATGAAAAGAATTATGCTCCATCTTACCTGTGGTTCCCAGCGTTAGACCAGGAGCTGGTTCCTCTTTAAACGGATGATACTCCAAATCAGCTGTAGCATGCAGCTGGACATTTCCACGTCCATCGGAACATATGTCAAACTCCTCTCTCTGAGTTCTCTCCGAATTATCAGCCTTGATATGATTTAGCCCTGTACCCTGCAAAACTGAACCCTCTTCTTTCTGGATTTTCTCCAAGTCATTAGCCTTCTCAATACCTAGCAGGCAACTTAGCGGCGCTCTCATACTCTTTTTTCTGAAACTTCTCCGGATCAGGACCTATCCTGTATCCATTCAGCTTCATTCGAGATGGGGCCGTCACGATCTCCATGGCCTTCCGCTTAAACTCTGCTATCTCCGGTAGCGGCAGGATCAAGACACTATTTAGTATATAGATACATATAAATTTAGACTAAATTGCATCATCTTTTTCATGACTAAGGGAATACTAACTACTAAGTCAATACATGCACTGCTGGTAACAGAAGCACTCGGGCCGGCCTGTCGTGTGCTACCTAGTGCGCCAAGATGATCATCTATATGTGCCATGCACACGATCAGCAAATGTGTACTATAATGGCGCAGCTACCAACAAGTAACAACAGTCGTCTAAACAGTTTCTGGATATCTATACTATTACAAGCGTCGTTTTTTTTGAAACGATGGAGAGGCCCCGAAGGGCCTGGATGCCTCTTAAATCATAGCGGTATAGGTACAGATTATAGCAAGGACCTCAACAGAAAAGAAAAATACAATCAAGCCTCTACTTCTAACAAAAAAGATCCTAGTCAGCTGATAGGAAAAGCAATCGGGTCCTCTGCAACCGCTGGTCATCTTGGAGCTCGAAGCACGACCTTCCTCATCGGCGCCGGGGACGTAGCCACTTGGAGTCGAGAGGAAGAAGATAGCCGCCATGAGCTCCGATGTGGAGGTAGAAATTTCACCGACGAGCAACGTCGGGTGCGGTGGCCACGCGTTGGCCAACAAAGTCGGACCCAGATCGAAGGACGCCGAGGATCTTCCGCAGGGACGGCATCACAACTCCAAGGCGAGCTGGAATCGGGAATCGAAACAGCAGTACGCCGTCTCACCTCGACGCCACCATGGCGCCATGAAGGAGAAGGTACACCAGTGCTCGCGTCCAAGCTCCAGCTGCCAGCACAACGGGCCTCTAGAAGCTGTTGTGTTGAACACCGGCCACCATTCTCCAGAGGTCTGCCATATTCTAGAGGAGGGAAGCCAAGAAGATAGCAGTAGAGGGTGCCCTGACCCCGGGGTACCTGACCGATTTGTTCGAACAGACACTTATCATCCCGGTGTACTGCGCGATCCGGTGAAAACTGATCCAGGAGCAGAATTTTTTGTGTTCACCGTAGGAAATTTTTGTTTTTACCACGGAACCCCTTCAGTTATAACCATCAATAAAATGTTGTTGAACTCAACACTCGTAACACACCAGCCTATTTTGAAATGGATAGGATTTTACTTGATGGGAGTGGTTCTTATAGTGGTCCCTTTATTCTAGAATCATAAGACTCCAGTAATCCCATGTCAACAACATGCTCACAAAAAATACTAGGTGGTAAGCCTTTCGTTAGCGGATCCGCAAGCATACGAGTAGTACTAATATGCTTAACATCAATAGTATGATCATGGATTCTGTCTTTCACAATATGATACTTTATGTCAATGTGCTTGGCAGCAGCACTTGACTTGTTACTCATATAGAAAACTACGGGTTCATTATCACAGTACAATACAAGTGGTTTAGAAATGTTGTCAACCACTTTAAGCCCCAGAATGAAATTCTTTAGCCATGCAGCCTGTCCAGTGGCCTCGTAACATGCTATAAATTATGCTTGCATCGTAGATGAAGTAGTTATTGTTTGCTTCAAGATTTTCCACAATATGGCTCCTTCAGCAAGTGTGAACACATAACTTGATGTGGATTTCTTACTATTCACATAATTGACATAATCAGCATCTGAATAGCCAATAACTTCTAGGCTATCAGACCTTCTACACGTAAGCATGTAGTCTTTAGTACCCTACATATAACGCAAGACTTTCTTTACGGCCTTCTTGTGGTCTAATCCTGGATTTGATTGGAATCTTCCAAGAATCCCAGCTATAAAAGCCAAGTCAGGACGCGTACAAACTCGACCTTCAGTCTACCACATCATGGTCTCCAACTTATGCCAAGTCGTCATGGACTCCAAAGGTGAATCCGTTCCACTATGCGAGCCCACTTCCTACCCTATTGAATGGTATACTACTTCATACTCTGTCCCATTATCATGATAGGTTCACACCGACGAGTACGGAGTCAAGGGAGGAAGCTCGGAGCACCAAGCCCGACAAGACGGAGGCTTGGAAGAGAAGACGGAGCAAGCTGCGGCTCAATCCGACGCTAGGACCGACAAACCGGAACCACCGCCGGAATCTCCGGCGCACGAACCGGTGGACCGGATCCCCCACCGGAATCCCCGGCGACCAGACCGGCGCCGACCGGAATTATCGGTGACCGCTAGAATATCCGGCGCCAGATCCGACGCCGCCGAACTTATTGCCGGAATCACCCGTCTACGCACGGATCTGGGTTTGATGCCCTAGAATATTTCCTTTACTTACCCCTTTGCCTAAACTACCCCCATGCTAGTGGCTGGCCTATAAATAGAGCCCCCACCCCTCATGTATCCCTTAGACATAGATGATAGACTAAAGACAACCCCTTTGTGAAATCTCTAGTTTTGCCTCATCCTCTTCTACCAAAGGGGATCGACTATCCTCACCACCTCGTTGGAGTTTGCATCACGCCTTCCTCGTTGTACAAGGCCTACGTTTGCGAGTGCGTGAGCGTAGTTGTCAAAACCCTCTCTAAGGTGTTCTTCCCCCTCCGCTTGGGATTGAGGGAGCACGTTGACCGATCTTTCCTTGCGAGGATTCTATCGGACCGGTGGCCACCGGTGAGAGCAATCGGCCTTGTATCGTGTGAGTTTTGCGTGTGTTCATCGTGTTCTTCACGAGGTGTGCGTCCACTTCCGCTACCTTCTCCCTTTCCCCTCGCTTTCCCATCGATTTGACCACGAGATCCATGAAGATCGGACCACCCACGAGGTTACCCCTCAACATGATGCTTCCAACAGCTGAAGCATAAGGAATCGACTTTATCTAATTAGTTTCAATTTGGTTCCTCGGACATTAAAATGTCCCAGACTTATCGCCCTTGACTATTGTAGCAGGTGAGGCTGAGCACTTATGCATATTGTATTTCTTTATTACTCACTCAAAGTATGTATTTTATGATAGTCTCAATACACCTTTAGACCTATCCTGATGAATCTCTATGCCAAGGACATACGAGGCTTCACTGAGATCTTTCATATCGAAATTGGAAGATAGAGAATTTCTTGGTATCATGCAACATAGGCTTATCGCTACAAGCCAACAATATGTCATCCACATATAAGACTAATATTGTGAACCTACTGCCCTTAAACTTGACATAAATGCAGTTGTCCACAACATTTTCTGTAAAACCAAAAGTTCTAATAATCTTGTCGAACTTGAGGTACCACTATCTCGAATCTTGCTTCAAGCCATAGATGGATTTCTTTAGGCGACACGCCAAATGTTCATTTCCTTCCATGACAAAACCTTCCGGCTGAGTCATGTAAACATTTTATTTCAGTTCTCCATTTAGAAATATCGTTTTAACATCCATTTGGTGCAATTCTAGGTTGAAATGAGCTAATAGAGCCATGATGATCCTAAAAGAATCTTTAGATGACACAGGAGAGAATGTCTCATTGTAATCGATTCCTTCTTTTTGTGTGAAGCCTTTTGCCACAAGTCTTACCTTGAACCTTTCGACATTTCCTTTGGAGTAATACTTGGTTTTGTAGACCCATTTATAGCCTACTCTTTTAGCACCATTGGGAACTTCTACTAAGTCCCAAACATCTTTTGAGGCCATAGATTTCAACTCATCTTCCATGTCAAGCTTCCACTTAGATGAATTCGTACTTTATATGGCTTCTTTCTATGAGGTTGGATCCTCCACCTTTCGTATTCATTTGAATCCTCACTTATGTAAGTGACATAATAGTCTAAGATGGCTTTCTTCCTTTCTCGTAGTGATCTTCTCACGGGAGGTGGTGGAGGAGCATCATTATTTTGAGGATCATTTTCTTCATCTGACTGGTGAGGCTCTTCATTTTCATTTTCATTAGTTTCAGCATCACCATTAGGTAGAGGACCTAAACTATCAGATTCAGAATCATGGGAAGTTACTCTCCTTTGTATTGGCAGAACGATCTCTCGGATAGTCGTGCATGCAACGCACACCCTCTTCTCCTCAAGATCGATATTCCTCATTTCCGTCACTTCATTATCTTCAAAGAATACATCTTGCCGGGTCTCCACATACTTAGTGGTGTGACCTGGACAATAAAAACGATGTCCCTTTCCCCTATGAGGGTATCCAACGAAGAAACAACTAACTATTTTTGGATCTAAATTCTTACGTTGTGGATTGAAAACTCTAGCTTCAGTAGGATATCCCCACACGTAGATAGTTCAAGCTCGGTTTCCTTCCCATCCACATCTCGTAAGGTGTGCACGACGCTGCTTTAGTAGGAGTAAGATTTAGTACATGGGCTATTGTCTTTAAAGCCTACTTCCAAAGGCTTACTAGAAAATTTGCATGACTAAGCATACTTCACACAATATCCATGAGTGCGATTTCTATGCTCAGCTACACCATTTTGTTGAGGTTCGCCATGCATTGAGTATTGGGCAACAATTCCATTTTCAGCTAGGAACTTGGCAAAAGGTCCTCGAATTTGCCCATAAGCAGCATGCCTTCCATAATACTCTTCCCCCACGATCAGATCGTACATCTTTAATTTTTGCATTCAATTGGTTCTCAACTTCGGCTTTGAACACTTTGAATTTGTACAAAACTTCTCTTAGATCGCGTATGGGGTAAATATACCCATATCGGGAGAAATTGTCTGTAATGTGATGAACGAATCAAAGCCATCTATAGACTTATCATTCAGGGGTCCACATATGTCTCAGTGAATAAGTTGGAAAACCCATGTGTCTCTTATGGATCCTTTCTTAATTGTTTTCGCATATTCCCTTTAATGCAGTCTACACAGTTTTCTACATCCGAAAAATCTAATGGGAGGAGTACTTTACTTTTAATAAGTCTTTCCGTCCCCCCTCGAAATATGGCTTAAACGAAGGTGCTGGTACTCTTTCATTATTCGAAACATTACTCACATGCAACACATAATCACTGAGAGCTAACATATATAGTTTGCCTCACACCGAGGCCAACATTTCAAAACAAATTGTTTGTGACCAAACAAGCAATCGTACATCTCATCATCTAAACAAGAGATCGAAATTAAATTCCTACTCAAAGTAGGTACATAAAGAACATTATTTAAATAAAGACTAAAGCCGGTGTGAAGCTCCAAGGTGAGTGACCATATTGCTTCAACGTCGACTTCAACTCCATTCGCTACTTTAAGCATTCTTGTTCCTCTTATTGTAGTTTGGATCATATTCAATCCCTACATAGAGTTAGCAACATGAGCAGTTTCTCCTGAGTCAATCCACCATGAAGTACAAGAGAAATTAGCATAATTTAGTCCATCAACATAAGTAGTTTCATTTGTACCTCTCTTCATCATCCACTTGAGGTATTCTGGACAGTTATTCCTGTAATGACCTCCTTTCTTGCAATGGAAGCACATATTCTCATTAGCTGCACTTCCTCAGGATTATGCAACCTCTTTTCCCTTATACTTTGGCACTTCTTTCTTGAAAAGCTTCTTTGGAGGCTTTGGGGAACTTGGCCCGTCATGCTTTCTCTTTTAGGAGGCAACATGAAAGGCTTGATCCTTGTTCTGCCTCATGAACCTTTCCTCCTCATGGAATACCCTAGGGCATAGCTCATTGAGTGTCCACTTTTTCTTCATTAAGTTGTAGTTGATCTTGAATTGATCAAACTCTTCAGGCAGGGACTGCAAGATCATTATCACAAGAAGGTTGTCACTGAGATCACAGTTTAAAGTCTTCAGCTTTTGTGAAGCTGATATCATTTTTATTATGTCGCTCCTGACTTCTCCATTACTTTTATACTTCCCAAGTAACTTGTGAAGAAGCTCATGCGCATAAACCTTTTTAGAGCCATGGAATTGCTCCTCCAAGGCTTCCATGAATTCCTTAGGAGTGTCCTTCTTGGGGAGAGCCCCAATGATCTCAAGTGAGATGAAAGACTTCATTAGTAGCATAGCCACATGATTTGATCTTTCCAATTTCTTCATCTTGGAGTTATAAAATTTCTTTTAGATTATCATACCCCTCGGCACCAACAGCAGGTGGCGAGGGCTTATCCTCCCTTAAGGCATAATGAAACTCGCTAAAAGCCAAGCTTAACTCGATTGAGTTCTTACAGCGAGGAAAGTTGCTTCCTGTCGACGACTCGACAATATCATAGCATATTGCAGCAGAAGCTGGAATTTGTACATAAACATTCATTAGCAAATTGCATGAATAAAAATAAAGCATGTCATAATCACAAAATTTCTGACTATATGCCAAAACACCGTTGGGCAGAAATGACATACAATTAGAATAACATTGGGGGAATTGACTTGCAAAATTACCACGACGTTGGTCAAAATTAATCTTAAAGTCATGACATTATCAAAATAAGCATCGGAATTAATCATAAGGATTTCAACATTATTCAATGCCTAAAATAATCGTATAACATTAAAACATATTAAATGTTCTGGACATTCTAGAGATTTTTTGTCTAGAATATTTAATATGTTTTAATGTTATACGATTATTTTAGGCATTGAATAATGTTGAAATTCCTTATGATTAATTTTGATGCTTATTTTGATAATGTCATGACCTTAAAATTAATTCTGACCAACGTTGTGGTAATTTTACAAGTTAATTCTCCTAATGTTATTATAATTGTATGTTATTTCTGCCCAATGGTGTTTTGGCATATAGTCAGAAATTTGGTGATTATGGCATGCTTTATTTGTATTCATGCAATTTGCTAAGGAATGTTCATGTATAAATTTTAGTTTTCGCTGCGATACGCTATGATACTGTCGAGCCATTGACAGGAAGCAACTTTCCTCGCTGGAAGAACTCAATAAAAATAAGCTTTGTTTTAGCGAGTCTGATTATGCCTTAAGGGAGGATAAGCCATCGCCACCCGTTGTTGTCGCCGAGGGATATGATGATTTAAGGAAAGCTTATGACTCCAAGATGAAGAAATGGGAAAGATCAAATCATGTGGCTATGATACTGATGAAGTCTTCCATCTTACCTGAGATTATTGGGGCTCTCCCCAAAAAGGATACTCCTAAGGAATTCATGGCAGCCATGGAGGAGCAATTCCAAGGCTCTGAAAAGGGTTATGCGCATGAGCTTGTTCACAAGTTACTTGGGAAGTATAAAAGTAATATATAAATGAGGGGCCACATAATGAAAATGATATCTCCTTCACAAAAGCTGAAGACTTTAAAGTATGAGCTCAATAAAAATCTCCTTGTGATAATGATCTTGGAGTCCCTGCCTAAAGAGTTTGATCAATTTAAGATCAACTACAACTCCATGAAGGAAAAGTGGACACTCAATGAGCTATACCATAGGGTTGTCTAGGAGGAGGAAAGGTTCATGAGGCAGAACAAGGATCAATCCTTTCATGTTGCCTCCAAAAGAGAAAGCATGACTGGCCAAGTTCCCCAAAGCCTCCAAAGAAGCTTTTTAAGAAAGAAGTGCCAAAGTATAAAGGAAAATAGGTTGGACAGTCCCGAGGAAGCGCAGTGGATGAGAATATGTGCTTCCATTGCAAGAAAGGAGGTCATTACAGGAATAACTGTCCAAAATACCTCAAGTGGATGATGAAGAGAGGTACAAATAAAACTACTTTTGTTGATGGATTAAATTATGCTAATTTCTCTTGTACTTCATGGGGGATTGACTCAGGAGAAACTGCTCATGTTGCTAACTCTATGTAGGGATTTAAATATGATCCAAACTACAACAAGAGGAATAAGAAGGCTTAAACTAGCGAATGGAGTTGAAGTCGATGTTGAAGCAATAGGGTCACTCACTTAGGAGCTTCACAACGGATTTAGTCTTCATTTAAATAATGTTCTTTATGTACCTACTTTGAGTAGGAATTTAATTTCGATCTCTTGTTTAGATGATGAGATGTAACATTGCTTGTTTGGTCACAAACAATTTATTTTGAAATGTTGTAATAAAGATGTTGGCCTCGGTGTTAGACGAGGCAAACTATATATGTTATCTCTCAATGATTATGTGCTCCAATAATGTTTCGAATAATGAAAAGAAATGGAAGGGCACCAGTGCTTCTTCGAAATTGTGGCACCTTCGTTTAGGCCACATTTCAAGCGGGAGAATGGAAAGACTTATTAAAAATGAAGTACTCCTCCCGTTAGATTTTTCGGATGCAGACAACTGTGTAGACTGCACTAAAGGAAAATATGCGAAAACAATTAAGAAAGGAGTCGTAAGAGCCATAAGGGTTCTCGCTCCAACTTATTCACACTGACATATGTGGACCCTGAAAGTTAAGTCTATAGATGGTTTTGATTCGTTCATCACATTTACATACGATATCTTCCGGTATAGGTATATTTACCCCATACATGATCGAGCTGAAAGCATTGGACAAATTCAAAGTGTTTAAAGCCGAAGTTGAGAACCAACATCCATGACTATTATCCATTGGTCATGGCCAACCAGAACCATCATTATCCTTTGGCCGACCCATAGGTTAAACTCTTAAGACATTGACTTGAATCTAAAAATGATAACGGTGAATCAGTTTATTCCTACACACTACCTATTGGAGCTGAACAAAGAGAGTAATGTGCCAGTCAAAGAAAAATCGTCTGAATTGGTCAAAAGAATATGGCCTAGGAATCTAACACTGCAAGATGCTTCTGTGAAGCCCGTGCAGGCAGAAGAAATTTCCACAAAGGTTGATCAGAAGGTGCAACCCAGCATCAATGCCGAAGCGCAGGAAACTGCAAGTGCGGGGAGCTTGCAAGAATGCGACAAAATCACAGAGGAGCATCGGAAGAAATTCCAAGGCAAAGCTTCACAATCTGCCCGTGAAATCATCTTATTGGAACCTGATGCAACCGTTTGTATTCAGTCTGCATACAGAGGGTACGATGTACAAAGATGGAAACCTTTGGAGAAACTCCGGAAGATCAAGAAAGTACATGAGCAAATGCAAGATTTGAAGAAGCAGCTGAAAGGCCTTGAAGCTTCTTCAAAGCAGCTGGCAGTCAAAGAGCAAGTTGATGAGACTATCATGAATTTACTCTTGAACCTTGACGGCATTCAAGCTATGTGTCTTTTCATCGTGATTTATCTTTTCATACTTTTATGTAGTTAGATCATCGACATCATTAAACTATGTTGGTTTTAACCCTTGATACACTTGGACAAGGTTTGCATCAGAGTGTGATAGAAGCTAGGAAGTCTAGCTCGAGATGTTTTGCTGCAGGAGAAGCTTCATTCTTTGTGCAAGCAGCTGTCTAGTGAGCCTAATCACTTAAGGTGTGAGAAAGAGGAACCAAAAGGAACTGACACTGACAATGATATCAAACTACAGCCCATGTCTCAACAGCAGAAGCATCTGAGGAACTAAGTTTCATTTTCTTCTATATTGTTTGCTAATCTTAGTATGGTTTCTTTAATGGCACAAAGGATAATCTAAACTAGTTTGTTCTGCCGTATGTTTGAAGGATGCAGAGCCACATGAACATGATCCGCATTTTGTGTCCGTAGCACTCACTCTACGAGATCAACCAGACGAAGACAGGGGTGCCAGCACTCAGAGCCAAGTTGTAGATACTAATAGTATGGAATGTGTTAGCACTGCAGTTCCAGAGAACTTCGTGCAATCCCCCTTGCCGGAAGAAACGTCTCAGTCTGACTGCATGTTTGAATTTCTTCAAACAAAATCAACTAAGACTGCTCGAAGCACAAAACAAAACTCCGAAAAGGTCGAGCTGCTCACCTCGGATCGGAAGACCGGCGTCTCGCTGGTAGGAGGAGGCGGCAGCAACGAGTCAAAGGAAGGACACCGCAGCGGCGCTGATGCTGAAAGGAGCTGTCGGACAATCCCTCTTCAGACCCAGCGATGGGGGAGGGCGCAGCAGCCGACCTGGCTGGGCTCGAGCGACGTCGGCTCCTTCCGGCGGGCTGGGGCAGCGTCCGGCACTCTAGCAGTGGTGGAGTCCGGCAAGCCGGAGCTGCAGCGACTGAATATTGGATGTGGGAGCTTCCGGCGAGCGGAAAATGTCTGCAAAAATTATCATGGGCTACACCGTGGATACTGTTGTAAATTTCAGCAGTCCCCTCATGGTATGCAGCATAGTTTTTGGTACCAGACTGAACTACTGTTGGTAAAACACATCAGCCGTGAATCATGATGGGATGCTAAATCCAGCTATAACCAACTTCTTTCTCAGTGGCAGTTCTTCTTGTTTGACTTCTCAAACTTTCAAGCACACCCCATTTATTCGTTGCGCCATGTACACTGATGAGGTGCAGATAAGGCATTTTTGTACAAGAATTCATGGCGATCAATTGACTTGCCGCATGCTCTGCTAACTTATCACTGCCACTCAATCTGCAACTGCTGAGGAGAGAAGTCCATATTGCTGAATCAGGTTCAAATGGCATCGACTTCACTAATCGTTCCGCCTCCTCATGCATGCCTCGCCTACAAAATAGATCAACCATGCAAGCATAGTGCGTTATGGTGGGCGCAATGCCATAATCACATGTCATCACACTGAAGAGATGTTTTGCTTCCTCCAATAGGCTCATGTGGTTACATGCAGACAGTACACCAAGAAATGTGATTTCATCAGGATCCACTTGTGCAGTCTTCATATTCTCAAACATTTCAATAGCATTCTGACCGAGACCATTGAATGCATATCCATGAATTATTGCATTCCATGTAACCACATCTCTCTTAACCATCTGATCAAAAATATTTTGTGCTGCAATCATTTCGCCACATTTGCAATATAAGCTAATAAGTGAATTCTGAATTAGCAAACATAACCCAAGTCCAAGCTTGATAGTTGTGGCATGAAGCTGCTGACCATGAACCATCATAGAATGATGTGAAAAGCAGCTCATGAGGCTAGAAACAACCGACTCACCTGGGCGCATATTTCTTAATAACATTTTCTTGTACATCTTAAGTGCATCATCAGTTAAACCATTCTGAGCCAGCCCCGTAATCAAACAACTCCAAGTCACTGAATCATGAGAAGGTGATTCATTAAAGAGCTTGTAAGCTTCAGTAATCTTGCCTTGATGAAGAAAACCAGCTATCATCACATTATAAGTGACAACAGTCCTTTTGTGCATCCTATGGAAAAGGTCCAGTGCATCATCCAGATATCCTTCTTTCATGTATCCAAAGAGCAGAGCTGTGCAACTCACTACATCTATTTGGGGCATACTGTAAAACATACCTCGTGCTTTATCAAGCATTCCGTTGTCTATAAACCATGACATCAATGCAGTAGCTGCCTCGACATTCTTCTCAGGCATCTTTGAGTATAGCTCAGTAGCGTCAGCAATTCTTCCATCTCTAATGTAGCCATTAATCATCGAGTTCCATGAGACCTTATCTCTGCCAACCATGGAGTCAAAAAGTTCTCTAGCCTCATCAATCTTGTCCGCGTAAATAAAGCCAGATATGATGGAATTCCATGAACCAACATGCTTCCTGTCCATTTTATCAAATTCCAACCGCGCCTCTTCAATATCTAGGAAGTTACAGTACATCGCAACCAACGATGCCTCAATAATCAGGTCAAGCACGAATCCAGACTTCACAGAAAACCCATGAATACATCTGCCTCCTCCAATACTTTTCAGGCCAGCATAGGCATTCACAACCTTAACAAGAATTGCACATGTCACATGCTCCCCATTCCTCATCAAACTATTGAACAGCTCAACTGCCTCTCTGAATTTCTGGTGGTGGACAAGCCCTCCTATCATGACACACCACGACACAGAATTCTTCACGGGCATCGAATTAAACAGTTCCAGAGCCAGCTCCATCTCATGCGCCGTAATATATCCTTTCACCATGGCCGTCCAGGACACGACATTGCGAATCGGCATCTGTTCGAAAACCCTGCGCGCATCCGCTACCCGGTGGTTCATTGCAAGGCCTGATACTAGAGCATTCCACAAGGCCACATTCGGATTGTCCACACTGCCGAAGACCTGCTCCAAGCAGCCGAAAACCCCGCAGTTGGCGTACATCGTGATGAGCGAGGCGCCCACGAACACGTTGTTCGTGCAACAGGTCTTGAGCGCGAGCCCGTGGACGCAGCGTCCCAGATCCAGAGCCTCCAGCCGTGCGCAGGCCGACAGCACGGTCGAGAACGAGGCGTGGTCTGGGCGGATCTCCTGCCGACTCATATCCAGGAACGCCCCTGCAACCCGGAGGTGCTCGCCGGCCCGCGCGTGCGCGGCCATGAAGGTGTTCCAGGACACCACGTCCCGACGCGGCATTCTGTCGAACACCTCCCGCGCGGCGTTCCCGGAGGCGCCGCCGAAGTTGTCACCATAGGAACAGAATAAATGCGCGCACCCTGCGTCCGGAAGCTGTGCCGGGGTAGGTCGGTACGCCGCCGTTGGGTGGACGCCGGCGCGCCGCGCCGCGACGCGCATGTCGAAGAAGCTCCTGCGGCTCTGCTTTTTTTTTTTTTGAGGGTTGCCTGCGGCTCTACTTGGTGCAGTGTTTTTCTTCCAGTGAACGCCGTGACAAGCCATACAAGGCGAACCCCGGCCTGCCGCAGCCCGATATCGCGAGACTGGGCCCTTGGCCTGCTTGTCCGCGGGTCCGTGCGAATTTTGACATCACTAAGCAAATATTAGTGCACTTCTTGATACTGTATTGTTTTTAGTAGATTGCTCACCACATATCCCATGTGGCATATTAGTGCACTTCTTGGATTTTTTTAATTGGTTGAGTTGTTTAAACCCTCATGTCATCATAGTTCTTAACTCCATATACTTCCTCCGTCTCAAAATAGATGCCACGGATTTGTCAAAATTTAAAGCATATATAAATATAAATAAAATACTTAATCTAGCAATTAAGAAAACAGTGATACATGTCTACCACAGAACATATATTAATTAGTATTCAAGTCAATTTTAGTGTATACATACATCCGAATTTAGACAAACTTAAGTCAGTTATTCCTAGGCGGAGGAGTAACTAATTTCCGATATTTATAAGAGTAGAGCTCATTTGATTCAAAATAGTTCAACAGGGAATTCTGAGGAGTTTGATCACTAGGAATGTGTTCTAGGCATATCGTTCGATTCATAGATTGACACACATAGGAATTTTGCCTAAAGATTACATTGCACTATCTTTTGGTGGAAGATTATTTTTGCACTTATTACTTCTTTTGTTTATCATGTCATCTCAACTGCCTTTTATGCAATTCTTTAAATTTCCTAATCATGTGTTTCGAGAATAACATGATGTGGCACCGTATTCCTGTGTTTCGAGAATACTACAAATCAAAGAGGCTACAACATAAAGCAAAGTTGGCAGGCTTTCTTCGACAAAGTTTCAGGGTGAGAGGATCCGTCATCAAGAGTTACTTATTTCTCGTTTCTATCGCTTTCTAGAGTTGTCCACGGGTGCATATTTGGACGAATCCGCAAGCATTTTTGCTATCCTCGAGGGTATGTAACCTTGGGCGGATCTTATCCTAACTGACACGTACGTTCTGGGTGAAAGAAGAATCTAAGGCTTTTGTACAAGGTGGATTGAGCCCCTCTCTCCCGCACCGCTCTTGCCCCCTCCTCTTCTGAGTTATCTTCTAGAGAATTCGGGCTGCCCTCGAGCTCTCTCCGCCGGCGTTTCTAGTCGGAGAAGGTGGAGGAGTGGTACCGGAGTAGACAGGGTAGGTACTACTAGTGGCCTTGTGTCGGTTTTGGGCTATATGCCTGGTAGTTGGAGGCGTACCTCGGATTTTGGTAGCCAAATCCGACAAGGGTTAGGGTTCCTCCATGCAGGGATGCTCCTCTAGTCCGAGTCAGCGGTGGACGAGGGAAGGGCCATAGTCTCCCCTAATAAAGTTGTTGTCCTCGGCGCTCTTGCATTGCCTGTGGCGTCGTCTCCCCTGGCCAGCCATGGTGGCGAGGGGGGAGGCGCACCGTGGAGAGAGGTGGTGGTGGTGTTCTGAAGCTGCTCATGGTCGGCCTTGACGGCGAGGGGGAGTGGTCGACGGCCGCGGCTTCTTGCATTGCCAAGAACCTCGAGTTGACCTGTGTTGGAGGAGTCGATCATTCTTTGGGTTCTTCGGGTCGTTCATCATATAGCCTGCCTCCTCCCACCCGTGGTAGGACTGGCGAGTCCGATGGTGGGCCGACTAGCACCGACGGCGTCGGTAAAGAACCCATTGTTCTGCTCCTCACGTCTTCTTATTCCTCCAGCGCGCGTAGTGGTTGCGGAAAATGGAGGCAACGACTGCGCGAGTAGCAGCGTCAGGCATCAGTGGAGCTAGGAATCAATTTTCTGAAGCACCACCTCGGCGGCGGGTCACAGCCGTCCGGCATCCAAGGCCACTGCTTGGCCTATCTAGAAGCCGGTGAAGGGTTCCAACCATTACTCAACCTCCTCTGTGAGGCCCCCTCTCGAGGTTATTTGCCACATATCTCGTCTGCGTGGGAGCAAGTGGTTTCGTCTCCTCCGAGCATGACAACGGCGTGGCGGACTTCCGGCTCGGTGGTGGAGGTAGAGAAGGACTGGATTGCTTTCTCTAAGGTATTTTCTACAAATATTAGGGACCTATGTGTAATTTCTTATTTCATGGGTTCCTTTGGTACATCCGACGCTTGGAATTAATGTGATGCTTCGAGCCCTTGGGGAAGCTCCTTGTTAAAAAAAATCCTAGCTGACACGTCTTTTCGTTTTACAATGTTTCAAGTAGAGAATCAAGAGAAAGTGCGGAAATGTCGGTTTGAGCATCCATCGAAGGTGCAGCAGGGTCCACGAGCGAGTGGATCCATTACTGACAGTGACGCGTCTTTCCGTGGAGTTAAAGTTGAGGGCTAGTTTTCTTGTCAGCATTTGCCATGCCAGGGGAGAGAGAAAGAGTGGTGGCTGCCTGAGTCGTGCGTCGTGCCAGCTAGCGACGGTTCGCGCTGTCAATTTTCCCGATATGAATGCGCGTGGAGCAGCCGATGGATGATTGGAAAGGGAGAGCTGTGCTGTGCGTGCATGCACACCGGAGAGGGAGAGGTGCCCAGACCAGCAGACCAGACTTTGCCACGCCCAGAGCAGACCAGACCAACCACAACCACCGCCGTTGTACAGGTACCCATCCATCCATCCGAGATCGAGCCAGCCACCATCAATCCGGGAGCATCTCCGGCACCGGCAGCACTGAGCACAAGCAAAAGAAGAACAGTGCCCCCCGCCGGATCCGATCGTCTCGTACGATACGAGGCTGGCTGGAGCCACTCCTCATTCCTCAATCATGAATCGTGATGACACGATTGGCACGTACGTACACTGTGCACGGATACCCCGCAGCGCAGCGCCCATGCCCATGCCGCCATTAACGCGCGCGACGCATCGCCATCGACCGGCCGATAGTAATTCCTCGCGAGGACTAGGACACTCGCGCGGGGCTCCGTTCTCCTCCAGTCTCCGGCTCTGTTCCGTCGTGATTCGGACGTCCGGTGGAGATACCCTGATGACCCGATGGCAGCTCAGCCTCGTCAACCCCTCGGCCTTGTCCTCGTCTGTGCGCGGTCCGTTCTTTCGTGTGGTGGGCCTCTCCCGTCTCGGGATGCTCGGTTCCGCCTCAACCTAGGGACCTCACCAAAACGTGTGGTACACACAGCATGCGGTGCTGCTGCCTACGTAGCAGGTGGCACATTACGATACCACTAGCGTCTCTCTTTATTAATTGTTATGCCACATCATTATTTTGGCTAGGTGACATGTATGATACATCTTACAATCCTACCGCTAGGACCAGTCTAACACGAAAATCCCACGTCGACCGGCAGGGCTGCGCCCGGTCGGCGTGCTCACTATGCCAAGCTGTAGTGCCGCGGAAAAAAAAAGTATAGTAGTACAACTATAATAAAAACTATAGATAGATAGGTTTTCGGACCAGACTAGCGAGCTGACAGGCGGCGGATCGCGCACCGCTATAGACAGGCGGAAAGTCGCCATGCTAATACCCTAAATGAACATCACACCATAGCGGCGACGACCACCAACTACGAGAATCATAGATCAAAAGAGCCAAACGACCACCGACGATAAGAATTGTAGATTAGAAGTGCCAAACCTCAAGCAACACCTACGGAACACGAACACCTGCTAGATCCCATCAGAGGATCCATCGGGAAGACAACTTCACAAGACCTCCGCCGGAGCGTGGAAGCCTTATTCTAATTTCAGAATATCACTGGGTGGCTCATTGTTTTGTTCTGAAGAAGACACTGAAACTATCTGAAAAGAAACAGGACCCTCCCGCCGGCGTCCGCGGCACCTCCAAGGCCGCCGAAGGTCGGACGAGCCGGCGGCGGTGCCAACAAGGGGAACCAAAAACATCCATATGGAAAATTATTTTGGCATTGAGATTTTTTCTAAGGAAACACTCAGACTAAATTTCATAGAAAAATATAACATCCATTGAAACATTTTTCAACGATCCGATTTAACTATCGCAGGTTTAGACATTTAGGAGGGAGTAATGTAGTTTTTTTATACAAGGTTATAGGACAGTGACAAACACTTCAATGGGAAGTCGGTATGGTAAAATAATTTTTAGAAATTATAACACTTCTATTCTGCGACACATGCAACCAAAATTTCTTTTAACTATTATAGTAAATAACCGCGGACTCCCCGTTTCAATCATTATAAACGAAAAATACTCGCACCTTCCGTGCACACACAAACGAAGAACATGGAAAGGGTCATCATTGTTGGCATCACAAAACCAATCAAATCAGCATCGCAACCTAACGCCAGGTCAGATAGATTCTCCCAGTAACTTCGCCAAACAAAACAAAAGGTGAGATTCTTCCACTAATTAGAAATCTGGACCAGTTTCTACAGAGTCAAGTTTTTGCATGGCCAGGAACTGTTCTCCAGAGCAACCGAGCGCACAAAGTGATAAATTTTGCCAAACAAGAAATGGAGGACCGCTTTAGCTAGCACTGGAAAAGCAGAGACTTGGAATCAGCTGGAACAACTATAATGAATCTGACAGAGAGAATTCTGAAGCATGGGGTTTCAGCACAGCAGTAACACACATGTTTTCAGGGAAACGCAGGAGAGCTGCGATTCAGCAAACAGGAGGGGGTACTAGGTAGGAATGTACAAATCAATCAGGCTGTTAACAAGGGATCGCCTCCACAGACAAACACACACCCGGTCCAGCTGGGCTAACTTAGTACACATTATTTATGAATTGCACACATCTTCGCTCCGGCCACACATCCAAACACAGGTCAAAAAAGCAATCCAGCTTCTGCATTCTTCTTTTCACCAATTAAATCAGCATCACACCACATAAACATCCCGCAGTGATCCTTGTCCCATATAATCGCAAGTCCCCGCTTTCCACTGTCCTCCAGAAGTTACTTTGGCACCACCAGTGATTTCCTCATTCTCCCAAGGATCCCAAATCGGAGCATTTTCCTCCCACCAAACCATTTGAGCGCTGCGGTCTCCGAATCAGAATGTGTGTAGCAGAAGATGCAGGTGGCCAATCCCCGGCACAGAAAAATTCCTTCATCAAAGCATTTGTACTGCGTTAATAGGCAAGATCAGAATTTGCATTCCATAACCACCCATGCTTGCCATATTGACATCCAAAGCAATTTATGCGCTCTCGGCTGGGAACAACCCTGTGTACCCTTCTCCCCGTGCTCGCTTTGGTCGCCACTTTGTATGTGCCTTCACAACATCAGCTCCAGACTCCAGCTGCAGCAGATGGTCACACTGGATGGCAGAGCCTGGGCTACCATCAGCGCATTCACCTGAAACATTGGTAAGTGACTGCAGCACACTGTCACGGTCACACTCCTTCCTGTACTCCAGTGTCATGCTTGCAAGCTCATGCTTTTCCAGTATTGAAATTGGAGCACTCTGAAAAAGATGGAATAAAGCTCAGGAATCTTAGGCAGCTCTATATGGTGACAGGGAATGAGAATACTCATGTACAAAACACCAGACCTGATGCTCAAGAATAAGATATGCAAGAAACTTCTCAGTCCATGTATCGTGCAGGAAAGTAGCCATAACTTGTTAACTAAACACTAAAAAGTAGGGAAAAGAAATCACCTCAAGAATCCACCCAATATACTTCACATTGTTCACATGTTGGTTGACATCCAGGTCACCCCACTTCGGCTGTCGAGAGTAAAGGAGTTTCAATAAGAAATATTGTGGATGAGACAAATCGGTAAAATGAGTGGAAGTAAATAAGGACTTACAGTAAGCCCCTTCCTTATGAACTGTTTGGAAGCAGGGTCATCTACTTTGTTCCCTGGTTTAGCCAACTTTTCACCCTGCTCGTCTGTTATAGCAGAACGGTCATTGTTGAAGTGGGGGCCTATTTCACCTCTAACTTCATCTGGCATTTTTGAAAGTCTTCTTGTGTTCTTATTCAGCATAACCCAAACACTGCAAAATAAGGGTCAAAAGGGAGGCACAATTAATGTATGAAAATGATGTTCCAAACAGCAATAATCAAAAGGGCAAATGCACTGCAAACAGATGGAATCCAAACCTCGTAGCTCTTAAGATTGTCTGGCCTGAATTGTAGTCACGGACATGCCAATCTCGACGCATGCCATTTTTTCCAGCAGAAGCTACCCATGTATCAACTTGAACCATATCTTCCCTAAAATGATGGCAGATGAAAATATAATTAGTCATTTTTGAGCCCATAAAGAAATGTGTACAGCTACAGAGGGACTAGAAAAACTGCAAACTGAAGATGCTTTTCATTTTCTTCAACAAAGCAACCCTATAATTGGATCTCTGATCACTTCAACGAATGATAGCTAATGACATCAAACAAAAACTGTAGCATTAGATCAATCATGGTCTCGTTTACAGGAAATTCCACTGATCTAGATCAGGGTTTCTACATTTGGTAGCCCCCACAGCATTTACTGCATACGAACAAATCATTTAATCCAGCAATAAAGGCAACTTTTCGATCTCCTGAGGTGTACATGGCCACTTTTAATCCCAATAACAAAGGACATATGGGCCAGACACCACTTAATCTAGTAGCTTTGAGCCATTAATACATGGTTTTATCAAACAAACTAGATTCCTGCACCATGAACACTGCAGACTCCATGGAAACACAGTTGCTACAGATTATTCATCTAGAAATATTGTTGCTACACTAGTCTAACAAGCGTAACAAATGGTTTAAATGTGTCTCAACAGTGAAAGCCTATTCTAGGAACAGGACTTCTGATGCGAAAGAACCATTCTAAATTCTAGCAAAGAACTAAGCTAGCAAGCTTGTGCATCTACACAACCACAAACCAGAGAGTTTTCTCATGTAGGACGATATGCACCATACACGTGATTCTGATAGCTAAACAATCAACATAAATTATAGTGGAAAGAAGTCGCACAGCTGACAGTTTTTTACGTTCTTTCCCAAGCTTCAAAAACATCAATTTCTTATCATGTGGAAACATTCCATGAAGCATAGTTCTATTAACCCGCCCTTGTGAAAGACCACAAAGTTCCGCAAAACTAGGACCTGATGTGTCAACTTTTGAGTTGCTTGTACTAAAAGTGGGCAGAGAGCACTGTTTGTACTTCTCATATTATAGATTTAGGTTAAAGCCAAAATAGATATGAATTCTTCATAATTGATCTGACAGGAACATACCCACTAATTGTTCATATCAACAAACTCAAAGGGTGTACTATATATTAAGTTCTTAAATAGGAAAAGACATACTGTAACAGTTTAGCTCATTATCGCTACATTGTGTGATTTAAGATAAAATAAGAGCAATATGCAAGTGTGGCTTCAGTATGTGCCAAAAACGAGACAAAAAAGACCTCAGTCTGGTTAAAAGAGGACTTCCACAAAGAATGCACAAGAGTTGTTGCAGTTAGGAATTCAACTGCAAGTGAAAAAAAATAGGGGCTGCCAGGAAAATGACATCCACAATTATGGCTTGCAGAAAATTACCATGAGGGATATCGCTCTACGAGTAGCTGAATTTTGCTGACGACCCAAATCAAGTTCCGTTTACTCATCTCAGGCGTAGCACCAAAACCATCACCAAGGAGACCAGCAGTCTTCACATGGTTAAGGGCTGTTTCCTGTACCAGAAAGGAAATTAAATTACTGTTAGCCTTATATAAACTAATCGCATTAATAATGAAGCAGAAAACGTAAGGAATACAAATTAATGCTGCATACTGTCATTGTCTCACCTGCATATGATTCATTAATGTCTCTATAGAGGCTGTACGATCAGCACCAATCTCGTAGGACCTAATCAAAAAGTTCTGCCTAAACACCAGCCCATCCTGGATGATCCTACCAAAGCCAAATGTGTCAACAAGCATATCAGGTCTTTTCGGCTTCCAGTCAAGCATTGTCCACTGCTTCTCTGCGGCCAGGAATATGGTAGTGACAGCTGCAAGAAGCATGCTCCAGTCCGGCAGTTGGTTATAGAACGTCTTGGAAGAAGTGTAAGGCACCGTCTCATCCTTGTCAGAGTTTGTGGTCTTGAGGTTAACCTTACTGCCATTAACCTTGGGAAGCGCTTGGGCCCGAGCTTTCACTTGCATGGCCACAGGAGGTGTGTTAGGCTTTGCGACAATCCCACGGACACTCAAAGTCTCTGGTAAATCACCAGTTGTGCTCTTGGAACCTCTAGCCAGTGCAGCCGGGGAAGACCCTGGGTTGGGGAAGAACGCTGAGGCGGCAGCAGAGCCCGCCATGCCGCAACCGTTCAAGCAGTTCCGGATCCAAGATTAAGC
The DNA here is from genome assembly GCA_910589775.1 of Avena eriantha. Taxonomy (NCBI): domain Eukaryota; kingdom Viridiplantae; phylum Streptophyta; class Magnoliopsida; order Poales; family Poaceae; genus Avena; species Avena eriantha. Next base: position 83,413,453 of record OU342744.1, on the reverse strand, counting down.
TCCAACCTGGAGATGGAATAAACAAAAGGATTTAAGCTCCAACCTGAAGATGGAATAAACAAAAGGATGAGAGTTATGATATATATATTCATATTCACAATAGCTACTTATGTTTTCTGGTTTCCATCAATACACTCTCCCTTTTAACGCAATAATCAGTATTTTTTTTCTTTGAAATGAAGGAGATCAAAGGGGAAACAAACAATATGTGATTAAAATTTTCAGGTTTCACCTGCAGATCCAAGGTAGGTACAGAATATTAACCCATTTGAGTCAAGCGAATCCGAGTTCACAAACAGTTTTGTGCAAATTCGAGACATGAACCACCGGATCCGGCTGGCCCCATTAGAATGATGATTCTGGAGATGATCAAACACCCTCAAGTCCCTAAAAACAACGCTAAGGTACTATGTTGAGCGAACGAGAATCCCAGAATACACCAAAATATTCCTACTATTCGGCAAATGATTGCAACAAATTAACCATAACATAATTCCAGCATGCCCCTGTTGCGGGAATCATCAGCGCCTCCCCACCACTCGAGCCCTATCCACGTCCATTCCGCGGAAACAAATCCAGAAATCTTAAATAAATAAAAAATAAAACTACATTGGCCAGGGAAAACATGCCCCGAATCCCACGTTGCCCGCATGAACCCTATCGCAGAGACAAGGGACAAGGGGCCAAAACGCGTTTTGTCGCGTCGGTAACAGAAAAAACAATTCCCCAATCGGGCAGGGCGAAACAGCGGCGCCGTTCGCCAGATCTGCCGGGGGAACCCCGGAATGGCCGTGCCGGAATCCCGGACGAATCGAGACCGCGCCGCCAGATCGCCCCAGGGGGAGGGGGGAACTCACCGCGTGGTCCGCGGGGACGAGAGCCCGGATCACAGCAGACCCGCCGCCGGCGCCGGGGCGGCGCGCTCGTACCGCGCGCGGTCGGGGCGGCGACTGGAGAGACGGGATTCGTGTGGCGTCCCGCTGCGCTGCCCTCGCCACCTCACACCGGGAGAGAGAGAGAGACGGATAGAGGGGGAGAGACCGGGAGGGAGATTGAGTTTTTCTTTTTTTTCTCTCTCTCTAGCGCTGTGGTGTTGTGTGTTGGAGGCGGCCACGCACGACGAGAGGAAGCAGAGCCGTTAGAGTCGGGGCGCGAGTATATATACGCGCGGCGTACGGCTCACGGGGGCCGTATGTTTATACGGTGCGGGCGGAAAGACGGATGTGCCCCTCGGTGAGGGCGGCTGGTTCTGGTTCTGGTTCTGGTTCTACCGGTGGGCCCGGCCCGCGGATTCTCTCGTCTCGTCGTCGCCTTTTTTCCTTCGCTCTCCTTCTCGCAGCTGTCCGATGGTTCCTACACCGAGCGCCCAATCAGTTCCGCCAGCTGAAAATGGTGGGTTGAGAAAGCGAGGTTTCTTCCGGGACTCGACAGCTCACATGAACCAGGGAAAAAGGCAATGCCAGCTAGGCTGCCAAGTCTAATTTATACTAGTATTGAAAAAAGTCTCCACGTATCAAATTAATGTATAACAGTAGTATCAACTTGTCTTTTTAAGAATGGCAAATGCTTGCACAAGGCCATTACCGTTGCTTTATGTCTGGTCAAATTTATATAAACAAAAAAACCAACATCCTAGGAGTATTAAATTTACTTTATTATATTTATCGTACAATATATTTTATACTCCGTTCAATAACTTTACGTGACTAGAGTGAAACTATTGTCCACTCCGGTCAATATTAAATTTACTTTATTATTAGTAACAAAAAATAGTTAGGCAAGACCACTTCTAAGGGTTTATTTGACTCAAAGGAATTCATTCCATTGTATATTCATTCCGGAGGAACCAGATGCTCAAAAAATCCTGCAAAAATAATACTTTTAACCAAAGAAGCGTTTAGATTTTTTTCCTGAAAAGGATTATTCGTACTCGACTTTGGAGGAAAAAAATAGCTACATGCTGACCACCGCGACTCCAACCGCCGACCCTCCCTCCTCTCCTCCGCCCTAGTTGAGAGTCTCGTGTGAGCGACCGGGCCAAACTCGAGCCTTCTCCGGTGGCGTGACCGACCAAAGATGGCAGGGGGAAGGCGCTAGAGTAGATGGTAGGTTTAGTTTTAGGTTTTGCAGCTGTTTGCTACTAGTTTGGAGTAGGGCATGGGGTCTTCTGGCCAGATCTTGTGCACCCTGCGCTGGCGGTCTCTTCTGGTCGTGCTCCGGCAGTCGGAGGCGGTGAGCGACATCACTCTAGGGATCTCCGTCAATAATACCCAGGTTTCGTCGGCCTGTTTTGTGATCTACTCTGTGGCGGCGCTGTGTCTTTCTCCTTTGGCCGGCCTTGGTGGCAAGGGGAAGAGGAAAGGAGGCGCTGACCCGATATCAGGAGGCTGGCGGGGATTTTGCTCCTTCCTGGGGCGTCAGCACGGCATTAGCCTGTCTCTGATGGCCAGTTTTCTCTGCTCCTGAGGTCAGAGTTGGTCAAACCAAACTCAGAGAAAATCCCCTTCTTCAATAAGCGTCGGTGCCGCTCGCGCTGTGGTGGCCAAGCTCGACTGCAGCCCTTTTCGGCCGGCCTCGGTGGTGCTTTGTTGACCAAGGCAGAGTGGTGTTCGAGGCCTCAAGAGCATGCGGCCTTTGCATCAGATCCCGAGCAACGGCATTTGGTGGCCGCCGCTATCTCCGGCCAAAGGGTTGGCCCTGCTGCGCTTGACCTGGATCCTAGTCTGAGCAGTTTCTTCCTCCTTCGCTGGAGGATCTCTCCCGACTCCAGCACGGTGGCGATCGATGCTTCTCTGCCAAGTGGTTTCGTCCCCGGTGGTGCTAGTGACGGCCTCGTCGGCGTGTCATCGATAGTCGGCATTCGTCTTGGACTTGATCGCGTTTCTGTGTGGTGTTTTCTGTAAAACTTGAGGACCTGGCTATAATTTCTATCTCTGTTATGGTCGTTTATGTATTTGTACTCCCACAGCCTATTTAATGCATGCTCCAGGTCCTTCTGGACCTGTCTCGTTCAAAAAAGAGCTACAATTCCTTTTGTTATTCATGGGTTTCCCAGACCGAAATACTCTTCTGTTGTTTGCTCCTCCTCTGGTCTCCGATGATTCCTAGGAGTGAAAGGGCCAAAATGGCATGTAATAATAGGTACATCAGTTGTTTCTTTCTACTAGTTGTTGTTGTGATGTAAGATGAGAGAGGGATGGCGACTTTTGTGTCCTAATTAAGGTGTACACTTAAAAAAATGAAAGGTTACAAGAGGAACGACTAACATATGTCCTAATTAAATACCATTTTTTCGAAATGGGGAGCGGTCCCGGCCTCTGCATCAAGCGATGCACAGTGTCTTTATTTATTATTAGAACCACATTGTTTGGCAACGGCCATTACAAAGATTATATAAACCGGAACCGCCAAAGCAAAACACTGAGAAAAACGATAACTGTATCGCCAGCTACCCAACGAGATCTATCAAACCCTATCTACCTGTTTCGACCCCGCCCCATGGTCACCCACACTGTTGCCACTCGCCAAGAGAAGCTGGAGTGCCTTGGCGCGGCGGCACGAACTCAAGCAAAAGGAGCCCTAGAACCGCACAGCATATCCACGGAGTTGTGTCCCCCGCACACGCTCTGAATGACGTCGTCTTCAAAATCTTCCGCCAACCCGTCGTCAGCATGTAGATCGATGCGTAGACTCTCGCCACACCAGCCACCTACACCACCTCGGTGCCAAGCAGCACCACCCCCTCCACTCCTCCCGCCGTTTCCATCCAACGCTGCTCCACAGGCGATGCTCCCAGGAGAGAACGCAATACCTACACCGCGGCACCGCCATTGCCCAACCCAGAGATCTTAGGGTTTCCCCCGGAGTAGCACGAGTGAGGTCGACACAAGGTGCATGGCGATGCCTTCATCAAGGTAACGACGTGGTAACGCCGCCATTGGCTGCCAATGGCTCGGTTTTCACCAGCACCTAGGTCTCCCCGCCTCGCTGCTGGGACTAGAAGATGGATCGCGAGATCTGCCAATCCAGCCACTGGCCGGCCACCTTCTACGGAAAAGATGACCACCTCCACCAAACCCAGGGCCTCCGCCCCGGGCGCCCTCATGATGCAAAGTAGGTCGCAGAAGACCTCCGGATGACACCGGCCATCGTCGAGGAGGCGAAGACGACCGATCTAGGAACCCTAGATCTCGCCACCACCTGCCATCACTGCTATAGATCCGCTGGAGCGCCGCTGCCGTCAACTGGATCTCAAGCTACTGCCGCCATGGAAGCGACGCGCGCGAGGGTTGGGGCCCCGCCGCCGCTGGAGCTTTGTCCGGCGAAGAATCCGACGGTGGCGGAGAGGAGGGGGCGTGCGGGAGGGGGTGGCTGGCCGGGGGCGTGGGGGTGACCCGGTGCGGCGGCGGCGGCGTCGCACGGGGTCGGGAGCACTCACCTACAGCTAATGTGTGCGGCCGTCCTAACTAAATACTACCTCCGTTCTACAATATAAGCCATTTTAGCAAGCTAAAACAGCTTTCTGAAAAGAATTATATTATGAAACGAAGGTAGTATATGTTTCCGTGTTCGCAAAAATTCTAGTACAAGAGGAACCACTAACATATGCCCTAATTATTAGTCTCTCTCCCTAATCCCTCCCCCTTATCCATAGCAGCATCCATTTGCATTTGCATGGTGTTTACCAATGATAGCATGCGGCACGGCACCGGGAACAAAGTGCCGAGCTTCGTCCTCTCCAACCTCTTAAGCTTGTCGATCGCTACGCATCACCCATCAGGAGAGAGGAGAGCAGTGGCTGGTCGGTCGCCCATTGTCCGTCCAACCACCGCCTCCATCACCATCGTCTGCACCAACGTGGATCTCCATATACAGCACACGTACTGTACCTCGATGCACACACGTACGTACGCCCTGCGTGCGTACACGACTCCTAGCTCCACACGTTTCTCTCTTTCTTTTTCGCTGGAAAGAGGAGGTTCAGTTAGCTAGCTAGCTAGCTAGAACGACCGATTCTGTATCTGGTTTAGGCAATGGGTTAGCTAGCTAAGCCTGATGACGCTGCCTGCCATGAAGCTGAACACGGCAAGCTGCTGACAGGCTCACCGCACGCTTGCTTCCGGATGCTGACAGGCTCGGCGGACCGGACCGGGCTCGCGTGTGGCGCGCAGCGCGCCAGGTGATGACCGAGCGCCAGGGGGGCAGTTTGGGTATATATGGTAGTGGCTTCGAGAGCAGGAGGTTGCCCCCGCTCGGCGCTCGCCTAGCTAGCCTGTCAGACTCTGTCGTCTGCTGCCTGCCCGGTGGCCACCCTAGCCACGTGCCCCGCCGCGGCTTTCACTTCAGGCCCAACCAACCTCACCAAACAATACATCGTACTCCTCCTCCACATATTTCCCTCACACTACTACCTTGTCTACAAAACTGCCATACTACTACCATAATAAATATTTGTACTGTATTATAAAACAAAATCCCTTTTTTTCTTCAAGGGGAAAACCTCGGGCTGCGTCGTTGTCTTAGGGCAAGTATAATGATTATATCTTAGCAATGCCACCTTGAACGATTGCCGACGTGGAGAAGACATGAAAAAAAAAAGGGTCATCTTCTTCTTAGCTAAAAGATGATCACTTAGCATACACTTTCACACCATATATTTAGGATGTCTAGTTATCGAAGAAAACATAAAATAATCCACTGTACATCATCTTTTATCATTATATCTACATTACGTGGTGAAAATAAAATAAGATAATCTTATCAACTGGTATAATACACGCCCTTACTTGTAGAGGAGGCCTAGCCCCCATGTTCATTTCTACCTACCGGCTTGACTATACCTATTTCCCGGTGGAAAAAAGAGAGCATAATTATTGATGTGAACCTATACATTGTGTGATTAAACTACAGTAGCACCTGCAGTCTGCCTCAGTCATAGCCTCCACTAGGTTATCCATGTAGCTACATGTAGTTGTATGTGCCATAACGATTTGTTGAAGGGATCCACAATGTTATATATCACTTATTTGACCCCAAGACTCTTGAGCTTGACCTTAAAATATGTTAGTAATAAAGTCACAAACAATCGACAACACGGAAAGTGACACCGTGATAGCAGAATTTATAAAGAAAGAAAGATAGATACACTGTGAATCAGAGAAATGAAAACAACAAGCTCGCAAAATGAAGGAAAGCAACCTGCGATGGTCCGAGCAACGAAGAGGAGACTTATACAACCAATTACAAGATTGAACTAAAAAAAATCTCATGTATGAACCCCCAATATTAGCTGATAAAAATACGTGGCCAATCGCACATCAAACATCACCGTGTCCAGGGGAATCATCTTCTGAAGCTTAGTACCACTAGCGCACATGATGATAAGTGGGGCTCAATTGCCTGCTAACCCGTGAGGAATTCATCTATTAGGGGATGTGTATGGGGAAATTTGATCCATGCCATCTACTATGCGAATATACTTATAGTTGTATGCATTTAAGTTGGTATTTTTTTGTATGTAAGATTTGGTAGTATTTTTATATCTATGTTACATGGCGGAATTAAGGTAAGACGGTCTTATCAACCATTATACACGCCCTTAGTTGTAGTGGAGGCTGAGCATAATTATTGATGTGAACCTATACATTGTGTGATTAAACTACAGTAGTACATGTGGTCTGCTTCAATCATAGCCACAACTAGGTTATCCGTGTACCTAGATGTAGCTGTATGTGCCATGACGATTTGTTGGAGGGATCCACAATGTTACATATCACTTATTTGAACCTAAGACTCTTGAGCTTGACCTTAAAATATATTATTAGTAAAGTCACAAACAATCGACAACACAGAAAGTGACACTGTGATAGCGGATTTTATCAACAAAGATAGATAGATAGATCATCAATCATAGAAATGAAAACAACAAGCTTGGAAAATGAAGGAAAGCAACCTCCCTGTTGTCCGAGTATTGAAGATGCGACTTCTACAACCACTTACACGATCAAACTGAAAGATTCATTCAAGGCTTGAGTCTTGTTCGACCTTTGTCGATGGCTGGTAAAAATATATCACCAATCACACATCACACATCACCGTGTCCCCATGGAATCATCTTCTCAAGACTAGTACCACTAGCACACAAGATGGTGGGTGGGGCCCAACTCCCCGCTAACCCGTGAGGAATTCATCTATTAGGGGATGTATATGGGCAAATTTGAACACGTCGTCTACTATGATAATATACTTGTAGTTATATGTATATAAGTTGGTATATTTTTGTATGTATAAGATTTCATAATACTCTATCTAGTTAATATTTATGCTATGAACTAATATACTTTTACAAGATGTACTGTACACAAATTATGTATTTTGATTTTTGCGTGCCAACAATATAACATCACACCAAGCTATGAGAATATCATTCGTCGATTTGAACCCGTTCATCGTGTTTGAATTACTCGTGGTCCGCTTCAATAGTAACCTTCATGAGGGTCCTGCTTGTACACACCATGACGAGTCGTTGGATGGATCAACAATGTTACACTAGAGATCACTTATTAGACCAAAGACTCTTATTTTTTGCATATATATACTTGACCAAAGACTCTTGAGCCCGACCTTAAACTAGATTAATAAAGTCTCAAACAACCAGCAACATAGAAAATGACTTTGATAAAGAAAGGTTGTGAATCAACCAAATGAAAGCAACATGCTCCCAAATTAATGGAAATGGACGCCCAATTGTCCGATTAATGATGATGGGTATGCTACATGCAACTACACAATTGAACAAGGTTGGAGTCTCTTACAACGTTCGTCAACAACAGTTGATCAAAAGGGTGCCACGAAATTAGGCCTCAAACATAATTGGCATCCCCACATGATATCTTTTCTACCCAGGTACCACTAGCACACGACGAACATATTCAAAGCATAGGTAGGAGAGCTGCATGTTGGTCGATGTATCTAGAGCTAGCAACACCTTCAAGGGGATAAAGGAGAGAGGGGATGACAAAGCGGAAGAGAAAACCAAGACCTACCTGGAAAAGCTTACAGTTACATGGTTGTTTGGATTGTGTTTTTGGTTATGACCAAAACACTGGGCTGGTGTTTGGAGGGCGAGCGGCGACTCTTTGGCACGCAAATGCATATGGTCCTTCATAGACTCTATTTCATTTTGACAGCCAATTCGACGAATCTATGAGCAAGCAAAATGGCTAGTAGAATTTTTTCTACAGAAACCAAAGTGTTTGAGTTATGCCATATGGACAACATTAGAACGCATAACAAGAATGTGCCATCTATTCAAGATCTTCTCCTCTTGCCTTTTCATTAAAAATCTCATGAATTTTCCCCAAAATTGTTGAAATGGTTGATGTACACCACTTACTACTCTCTTCATATAATACATCATCTATAAGATTTTGATGGTGCCATGCAAAATACAACTCGTTGTCCTCGTCCTCGGTCTATTTAGGATTTTTTTAAACTTTATTTGTAACAAAAACCAAGTAATTAAGCCACGACCTTTTCTACTTCATTTTACATAAAGAAAGAAGCGAGCCCGACGGTGGCCGATTTGCAACAAATCGGGGCAGTGGCTAGCGAAATCTCAATCTTCCGGTCGATTCCGGCGACAGCGAGGAGCGGCGAGGGACAGAGAGGTGGGATCGAGGGCGGCGCGGGGTCCGGGGTACCGGCGGCGGGTTCTGGTGGTCACCGGAGGCGACGTCAGCATGAATGGGGGCGGCGGGGTGGGAGGCCGGGTTTTTTCTCTAGCGTGGTTGACGACTCTTATATCTCCGCCAACTCCTAAAATTTCTACTCTTCTAACGGTTATACGAGGTTCGGTTAGATTCGCGTTAGAGGAGCGAGTAAATGGGTAGCTTTTGCTCCTCTAACCGATTCTTTTGAGGATCACATGTCCTAACTGCGCCGATAGTAGATGCGCCATTCTCTGCCCGGAGTAGACAGCCATGTGTTCTGAGTTCTGACAGCTGACACAACGGAGGTAGCTAGATCGACCGAAGGGGGTGAATAATGGCGGATTCATGGTCACTCGCCTGAAACAAGGAACGAGTGGTGTGATGAGTGGCGCAAAAATTTAGTGCTGTCTACTGGATAGTACAGCTTTACTAGAAACGGCCCATGCGGCATAATTTTGCTCCTGGATATATCAGTTTTCATATATACTGTATACGGTATACCAGGAAACAGGTGTATGTTCGGTCAGGCTTAGACAGCATTGACTGGTGTATAGTTTGGGCAAATCTCGTCGATCGATCGGCGGTAGTAAAGCACCGCATATTCAGAGAGGACGTACATACGTATCCGGAAACCGTTTAGATTGAGCGCTCGTTTTGATCTTATATACATGTCCACGTACGGAACATAAATCATCGGTGCAGGCTGCTCATGCACGACCGGCCCACCGGCCGGGGTTCATGCTCTCTCGATCGGTTAGCGTTACCAGCGGTACGTATTTTGACTTCCTAGACACTCGCTCGTAGTAAAAGCACACCAGGGCATATACTACTCTACTACTTTTTTTTTAATGTTCAGCTGGTAATTTCCCCACACGTACTACTAGTAGTAGTGTTTTTTATTTTTCACAGCCAGCCTGGTTTTTCACGAGCAGGCAGTACATTTTTTGATCTTGTATGTATGTCCACGGAACATAAATCATCGGTCCAGGCTCATGCACGACCGACCGACCGACCGGCCGGGGTGCTCTCTCTCGATCGGTTAGCGTTACCAGGGGTACGTATTTTGACTTCGCCTAGACACTCTCTCTTCTTCTTCTTCTTTTTTTTTTTTTTTTTTGCGGGTAGCCTAGACACTCGCTCCCAGTAAAAGCAAACCAGGGCATATACTACTCTACTTTTTTTTATGTTCAGCTGGTAATTTCCCCACACGTACTACTACTAGACTAGCAGTAGTGTTTTTTTTAACAGCCAGCCTGGCTTTTCACGAGCAGGCAGTACATTTTGCTGCTTAAATTTATGCAGTACTACGTACGTGTTTCCTCCAAGGACTGGACATGTACATGCATGGGAGGTAATGCTTCCGTTGTCCATCGTACATGCATACGGTACCCCACATGGGATGATCTTACTGTGTGCCTGTCAGTCTGTGTCCGTAATGGACTCACAGCTAGATCGATCCAGACACCCAGCAGCTGCGTGCATTCATGTGTTTTGTTGATTTCACGGCTAGCTGGAGAGACGAGACACCGTGGATTGATCGGCATCGTTCTAACGGCCTGGCGAATCGGTCGGAATATGGCATGTACCATGCATATGTAAGATACCATGAGAGCATTGGAGATGACACCGAGCACGGACACGGGACACGGTAGCCCCAGTAGTAGAGTGGAGGAGTGGCAGCGTCATTAACGCCACGTTTGGAGCCTTGTCCAGATCAGGAAAGGCCGGCCGGCTGGCTCTATATTTTGCGGGGCTCTTAGACGAAATTGATGTCATGGGTTCTAAGACTAATATATGTACACATATCTAGAAATATTCTGTATCTAATTCACTTGCAAAATATTAAAAGTTAACATCCAACCATATATTCTTAGTCGAAGACATATATAAATTATTATTAAGCAATTAAGAAATTAAATGTCATATTACGACAAAAAAAACTAAAAGAGTAGCAATGTGGCTGAGGCAAGGTCACAGACTCGCTGGTATACATACGAAGAGCCGAATAGACAGATCAATTGCAGACAACTTCGACTATGAGCGTGAAATCGATCACATCGTTGCGTAGTTATGTGCGTTTTCATATCTCCTACTCTTTCTGATAGGCCCATATGTATTTTCTCTATTTTTAAAGCCCAAAATAATAAAACATGTACATTTGTATAGTCTAGAGGAGGGCCCCCTCTCAGTCGTGGGCCCTAGGCGGTGGCACAGGGTCACCTATGGTCAGATCAAGCCATACCGGCCAGCCGGCGCTCAAAACACCGAGGAAACCACACGCTCCGCATCGCCTTGCTCCATTACCGAGTATAGACTAATGACGTTTCCATCGGCACGACTTAAATGGTTCTGCCGCGTTTGAACCGGACCGACCGGATCTGAACGGTGGACGCGCCCTCTCCAGCGGCGCGCGAGCCATCCGGATAGACCCGTCCGGCGCGATCGATCGGTGCACCAAATTAGGGTGGCAGATGCGTACCGAGTGCATGTCCAGGCACCGAGCAGTGGGACCAGTATGTAAGCGACATAGAAACCGCTCGGGAAGTTGTTCTAGCGCCTTTTCCGCCACTATTGGCCCTTTCCCGCCCTCATGTTGGCTATATGTTGGTTGTTTCAGCATTGGCCATGGGCAGCTTCCTCCTCTAGCCGAAGCTCCCACCTACATGTAGACCAGTTGTATCGGGTGGGCGCTCCGGCGGCATCCCATCTCACCGGTATGGTGCCCCATTAGCTTCCGTTATCCAACACAAACACAATGTACGGTTCACAACTAAACAACTAGATAAAAATTTCCATTCAAATTTAGATCATTTTACAAAAGATTTAAAGGAAACAACTAGCTAAACTATATTCGTGGTGCGACGACGGCGACAATAATCCTCACAGCCGTGGCGCCGCATGAAGGCTTCGATGTGGCCCAGGCGCGGCGGGTCAACGACACCCAACTCCTTTTCGAGAGAGCGGTAGATCGCCCTATGTGTCCAGCTCCTCCTTTGCTCGTACGGTTCCCGCGTACGCCAACTCGAGTTCTTGTCATCGAAGGTGCTGCGGCAACATGACGGCGTTGAGGACATCCCAACCCAACGGTTAGCCCGTCGTGCGGTTGACAGCCGGTTCGGCAGGAGGGACCAATTTGGGCATGCGTGAGTGATTTCTCTCTTTGTATCCTGAACTATGATGGTAAGTATTGTCATCATACACATGGTCCTTCCCAGAATAATCCCCTAACCGAAAGTGAACGGGAGTGTGTTGCAGGTTGCGCTTACCCCTTACCGTCCGGTGCTCGGAGAGCATCCCAATCAAGACCTTGGTGATGGATTTCTGAATGTCCATGATGGAGATGTTCACTCGCAGCATCCATTCTCCTAGCTAACAAGCCACGGAACGCAAGGATTCGGTCATGGCCTGCATGGATTCAGCGACAAGCGCGCCCTGGGCCTTGAGCTCCGCCGCTAGATCCTGCTCCATCATGAGCGCCACCGGATTGATCGCCTCCGACGAAGCACGGGACTGCCGCTAGGGCGGGATTTTACCGTTCACGGACGGATGATCCGCGAACAAGACTTCGTACTATTTTCTTTTTAATACGTGTCTCATTCATATATCATAAAGATCATAGTACAAGCCATGTAAACATCGACCTAACAAAACTGAATAGACCATGTTACAATGTAAAGTGCTTACATGACTGTCCACTAGTAGTAGTAGTAGATATACACAGCTTTGCTACAAATGGCCCATGCCCCCTGGATCAGTTTTCACCTGATCACGTACAGTGCGTCGTACGCCAGGAAAACAAGTAAGTGTCTGTTGGAACAAATCGGTCAGGAATTGATACCCATTGACTGGTGGTGTATAATCTCGGGAAATCTCGTCGATTGATTGGCAGCAGTAAAGCACCGAATTTTCAGAAGCAGCAGCTAGCATTATACACAGCACCTTGTGCGCGGCACATATATATAGATGATCATCTTGGCGCATTAGCACGTCGCACCACCGGCCGGCCGGAGTGTGTCACAACTAAGTACCTGGGCGTTAAGTTTTTTTTTTAGGGTTAGACAAGGCGCAAGCGAGCTGAGATGCGCATGGCCCAACATGACATGACAAATGGGCCCTAGGCCCAGAAGGTAATGTCTACATGACAAATGGGCCCTTGGCTGTTTATACAGTACTAGAAAACTTGGGTGCAAGAAGCCTAATAGTGATAGAATTAGATTACAATCTTAAACTATCTAATATTGCCAAACCGTGACATACTCTAATACCCACCCACCCACCCCCTTCCCGCAGTTAGATCGGTAGTGACACGAACAACAGGAGCGCCGTGGACATTCTGACTGGAGCATAATTCGAAGTCACGGACTGGAGAGGATGCCGATGTCGATGTAGCCGGGAGTGGGGCGTTGTAGTCGTGGTCGTTGGTGATGTAGTCGCCATTGATGAAGTCAATGAGGTTGATGTTGTCATGGTGTTGTGGTCGAAGTCGTTATTAAGCCTTGGATAAATTCACCATAGTAATTGAGATTAGACGTAGCTGGAGTTGGAGTAGTAGGTGTAGGCGATATGCCGTGCCGACCTTGCCAAACTCGGGAGGGCGCCGGGGACGAAGGCACGTGTATCGAGAGATTTGAAAGGCACGTGGTCGTTGGTGGTCGTTGGTGATTCGTGAATTATGTTTTCTAGCATCTAGTTCGAGAGAAGCATCGGTCAAACAAGCAGGCCGAGATACGCACGACCCAACATGAGATGAAAAAATGGGCCCTACGCCCAGAAGGCAATGTCGACGGTGCAAGCAGTTATTGTTAGTTAATCTCATCTGTCTTAGTCTGAATAAAGTGTTCGTTGTGGGCATCGTGAGTTCTGACACGATCGATCTTTCAGTGAATAAAAGGAAGTGAGAAACAGAAAAACTGCAAGGTTGCACGCAGCACAAACCATTATCGCCCTTCTTGTTTTCTGAATTCTATTTTCTACCAGCTAGTTCGAGTTAACGCGACCTACGGACCGAGTCAAGGCGAGGAACTATCGAGTGATTAGTCAAGTGTTCAGATGAACTTGTATCTCTTCCTCTCTCCACCACGAACCGAGTTCATCGGATTCTCTCCTATCAGTGTGACGCCGTTGTGTCGAATCTGTAATTCGTGAGTAATCGAGTAGGGCGGTTACAGAGTGCTTCTGGTACCAGCAGTGCAACTGTGGACTTAGTAGTTAGTACACTCCTCCTAGGTAGGTAATTTCTCCATCCTGTACGTACTAGTGTCTAGTACTACTGTAGCGGTAGTAATGTTTTTCTCACCGCCAGCATGGCTTTTCACATGCTGCTTCTTAGAAATTTATGTTGTACCGCTTCTTTTCCTCCAAGGACGTGGGAGGTAATGTGGTGGTGTCCATCGATCGTGCCCCACCCCGCCATATCGATCGATCTTACTGTGTGCGTGCCAGGCAGCCAGTAAGTGTAATGAATAGTACATCAAGATCGATCCGGCAGCTGCGTGCATTCATGTGTTGGTTACTATTCACGGCTAGCTGGAGACACACCAATGGATTCGATGGACATCGTTTTTAGGGCTGTCCAGCGCTCTACAAAACCTGGCGAATCGGTCGGACCAGTATGAGAGCATGGGAGATGACACCGAGCACGGAGTGGAGTACGTGGCAGCGTGATTAACGCCACGTTTGGAACCTTGTCCAGATCAGGCAAGGCCGGCCGGCCAGCGCTGAAAACACCGAGGAAACCAACACGCACCGCATATCGCCATGCTCCATTTCCGAGAGAGCGTGGTTGGCAATTGCATAGCATTTCCGAGGAAGGAACTTTGCCTGGCTTTGCGTGCTGAGCCGGAGAGAGACAAATCTCCGTGAGGAAAACGATCAAATAAAATGCAGAGACCCCGAGAGCTCACGTATGGACGTGCTCAGTGCAGCGGAGGTGCACGGCAGCTGGCCGCGTCTTCTTTTCTAGAGAGATTCTTCCTTTTTATTTGAGGGAAGTGAGATTTTGTTGTTGTTGAAAATAGCGGCCTATGCAGCCTGCAATGTTTGGACGATGAGATTTGTGGCCCAGCATCGCTAGTGACATGCCCAAACCCATCTAGCCGAAGCCTCAAACCTAACCTCTCCCGCTACCTTCGTCCCGACGCTCTCTCCGGCCTCGGGCCCAACACGGTGCTCTCTCCAGCCTCGACCGCGGGGCCTCCTGTCCGGAGGGTGCTACACTGGAAATGCTACCCCCGTCTCCGCGCGCGTCACACATGCAGTTCCAGGTGTCTTTCTGCCGGAAAGGATATTAGCCGCCTGTTGGTGGCGCCCGTACCTGGAGCCGCGCACCCACTGTGCCTTCAACGTCAGCTCCTAGGGCGGCCCACCAACAACAGAGTGGAAGAAGATGAAGCGTGTCGGCAGTCCTCGCTGACGTCGGGGACGACGCGGCCACGGCGCCCCGACGGAGGTGAGGCGAGGACCTCGTCAGAGAAGGGGACGACGCGGTGGGCCGCGGTGTCGCTGAGGGAGGAGAGGAAGAGACCTTAGGGCTGGGGTGCATAGGTACTCGCTGGACTTAGGGTTAGGGTTGGGGGTGTCACCGGCGACTAGGCTTAGGACTGGGGGTGCAGGTCGGGGGGTTAGAGGGATGGCCGGCCGACCGGGACCTCGCCGGAGACGGGGGTGACGCGGCAGGCCGTGGCGGAGACGAGGCCTGGATCTCACCGAAGACAGGGACGACGCGGCTGGCCGCGATGTCACTGTCGGGGGTAAGGAAGAAACCTTGGAGGGGAAGGGACACTGGCCGGTGAGAAAGAAGATGGCCGCTCCGTGTACTGGTTGGAGGAGAAAGAAGATAATACGGTGGTGGGCCACAACCCACGATGGGGAAGCGAGGGTCGCGTGCGTCGGCATGGACAAAGACGCCGCTACGGAGCTGTGTTTAGCATGACCCCTTTATGCTGTCCACTAAATAAAAGTGTCTTTCTGCTCGTTTTTTGGGCTTGCTTTTTCTGTTTCTTTCTGGTTCGTTTTTTTTTGTTTGCTTATTATTTCATTTCTATTTAATTGTCTTTAAAATTATAAGTTCTATGTAGTTTTAAAATTGTCCATAATTTTTTTTAAAATCATTATTCTGTTCATGACATTAAATTTTTGTTCACGGTTCTTTAGAAATTGGTTTGTGATTTTGAAAAATTGTTCATGACTTCTCTAAAATTTATCTCATGATTTCGAAAATTGTTCATGGCATTCAAAATTTGTTCCTTCTTTTCTAAAAATTGTTCATGAATTTTGAATTTTGGTTCATAAATTTCGAAAATTGGTTGATGATTTTTTCAAATAGTGTTCATGAATGTCTAATTTTGTTTCATGCATTTCAAAACATGGTTCATGTTTTTTTCATAAAAAAGTCCGCGCGCAGCTTCCTATATACTAGTACGTGTCTAATCTGAAAACAAAACTGAGCATTAGCTAGCACGCGTTTCTATATGTGAGAGTAATCTATACTAGTATGTGTCCAAATATTTGAAAACCAATTTTGGAATATTTGTGAAGATTTTCAAAACCCATGAACAAATTTTAAAAAATATATGGACATTTTATGAAAATCATGATTTGTTTTCTAAAATTCACGAACCAAATTTTAAAAAAAGCATGAACATCCTTCAAAAATCATGAACTAATTTTCGAAATTCGTGAGCCAAATATCGAAATTCATGAACACTTTATAAAAATCTTGAACATTTTTCAAAAATCATGAACCTTTTCAAAATCCATATTTTTTTGAAAATCTTAAAGTTTGCTCGAAATTCATGAAAAAAAATTTAGAAATCATAAATCAAATTTTGAAAAAGCGAACAAAATTCAAAAATCATAAGCCTAATTTAAAAACCATAAACCAAAAAATTGAAAAACATGATTTGTTTCAGAAAATAATGAAATTAAAAAACAAAACAAAAATAAAAACAGAAAATAAACAGAAAAAGAATGAAAAAACAACAGCGCCGCAAAACTAGGTCGGCTCAACAGTGGTAGTGCCTGTGCGGCGTGAGCCGTGCGCTCTTCCTGAAGCGGCATCCTCATGGTCGCTCTAATGCGGCCCCAAAAGAGTTTTTTTTACTTTTATTTTATATTTTTATTGTAGTATTTCCTTTTTTGTTTTGATAAAAATTTGAATATATCTAAACATATTTCTTTCAAAATATTATTATTATTTTAAATAACATACAATTTCTATTTTCAGACTGGACATCTTTTAAAACAAAATATTTCTAAAATCTGAACATTTTTAAAACTATATATTTTTGAAAAACTGAATATTTTTAAAATCAAGAAACATAAAAAGTAAAATAAAGAAAAAACATAAAGTGAAAAGAGAAAATAAAAATTTGTAAGAAACCACAAAAAAAGAGAAACTTGTACGTGGAAATGGGCCGGCCCAAGTTCGGATCCTCCCAGTAACGCTTGCTTCTCCACTCCGTCCATGTCCGTCCAGGCACAGAGGGTCAGGGGGCCGGAATGGATTCAGCTGCCGTGTTGAAGAACTCTGCGAGGGCAACCGTTGCAGCCGTTGTGAGACCGAAGGCGTTTCGGGAAAAAAACTAAAATATCTTATAATTTAGAACAAGTGTACTAGTAGTTCCAAAAGAACTGGCCCCTGCTCCCTAATCGTACGTGCTCCTGCATCGGTTTTCACCTGATTAGTGCGACGTACACCAGGAAAACAAGTGTGTGCGGTCAGGTATTGACTGGTGGTGTACAATTTGGGGAAATCTCGTTGATCGGTTGATCTATCGGCAGCAGTAATAAAGCACCGAATATTCGCAAGGGAAGATCGCATGGCCTCTTGGTTGTTTTTGTCATCTCTGACGACTGTAAACTGTTTAGACAGAACAGACGGCTGTCGTTGCTTGTTGGAAGCAGCACCGTTATACACAGGGGCTGATCTTGTGCGCGGGACATTTAGATCACCTTGGCGCACTAGCAGTCTAGCACACACAGACAGGCCGGCCTGATTACCAGCCAGTGCATGTATTGACTTACTGCATTCCTAGGTATGTAAATTCTCCATCCCGTACGTACTAGTAGTAATGTTTTCTCACCGCCAGCCTGGGTTCGTTTCCACGACCAGGCAGTGCAGCTTCTTGATTTTGCTCCAAGGACATGCATGGGATGGGAGGTAATGCTGCTGTCCATCGTACTACTAACTCTGTTTGGGATTATTAGTCCTAAGGGTCAAGTTGCTAATACCAAGACACTCTATAACTCTCTTTCATTAATCTATGCATGTACCAATAGTCTTACATGCATGAGAAAACTAAGAGAAAAAGGAGAACATACATTAGACAAGAGAGACTAATAAATGTGATAACCCTTATAATCATAAACAATATACTCTCGGGACCTATAATTTCAAACGGAGGTAGTACCTCACATCAACTGATCTTAGGCCTTTCACAGTGGAAGGTTTCTTAGCACGTTTTCATAGGAGTAGTTAAATTTAAGAAACAACTATGACAATTGAGTGCTTTTTAGTTGATGTTTCTTAGAAAGGTTATATTTAATGATTCTAGTCTCATGCATGTAAGTGATTAGACTATCCAAGTTTTTTTTGCCTATAATAGCGTGCAGAGGTTGTATCTTAGCAACCATCTCTTTCTTAATTAAATAGCATGCCACATCATGTGTGCCTGTCAGGCAGCCAGTGTGTGTGTCTGTCAGGCATCAATATCGATCCGGGATGCAGCTGCTGCATTCATGCCTGTGTTAATTTCACTTCACGGCTAGCTGGAGACACGCCGCCATGGATCGATCATCGATGGGCATCGTTGTAAGGGCTGTCCATCGCTCTATGAAACCTGGCGAATCGGTCGGAATATGGCATGTACCGTGCATGTAAGATAGTATGAGAGCATTGGAGATGACACCGAGCACGTACGGACACGGTAGCCGGTAGAGTGGAGTACGTGGCAGCGTGATTAACGCCACGTTTGGATCCTTGTCCAGATCAGGCAAGGCCGGCCGGCGCTGAAAACACCGAGGAAACCAACACGCACCGCATAATCACCATGCTCCATTTCCGAGAGAGCGTGGTTGGCAATTGAATAGCATTTCCGAGGAAGGAACTTTGCCTGGTTTTGCGTGCTGAGCCGGACAGGGACAAATCTCCGTGAGAACAAGTTCAATAATATAGTGAGTTGTTGGCTATAGTGACACGTCATCTATAGCCAGCTCTATAGCCGATATATACAATAGTTGAAAAAGTGTACTACTTAATCAATATGTGGCCACATGTCAATCTTATAAAGTGCCTAGGAGCACGTGCTAAAACTGACTCTTAACTTACAGCCGGCTTATCTTCTCTCTCCTCCACCTCACCCAAATTATACCATTTTATCTCTTATAGCCAGCTGACTGTATCCTATTGTGGAAACGATCAAAAAAACAGAGACCACAGAGCTCCGTATGGACGTGCTCAGTGCTGCGGAGGTGCACGAGCACGACGCGACGCAACACCACAGCTGGCCGCGTCTTCTTTTTAGAGAGGTTTTTTTTGAGGGAATAGAGAATCTTCATAGTACTACTTTCTTTCTTCTAGGTAGCGCCCTCCGCAGCCTGGAAACACTAATGGCCGCCCGCTGCGGCGCTCGGGACGCACACCCCTGTTGGGCCGGCTCATTCAGCGTGGTTATGTCTTTTTTTCTTTTGTTCATTTTGTTTTCTTATTTCCTTTTTCTTTTTTAAACTTTACTTTTCCCTTTTTATATAAGAAAAATGTTCATTATATTTTGGAAAAAAATCATGTTTTGAAAAATTGGTCCATCATTTTTTTAGAAAAAATGGTTAATGATTTTTTTGAAATTGGTTCACGGTTTTTGAAATTTCTTTCATGATTTTCAAATTTTGGTTCATGAGTTTTCGAAAAAATCAAGATTTTTGAAATTTTTGTTCATAATTTTTGAAAATATTCAAACAATGTTCACTCTACTCAATCATAATTATAAAAAAATCATAGTTTAAAAATAGTTCATGTTTTCTAAAATTGGTTTATTGTTTTTAAATTTTGATTTATGATTTTTTTTTAAAAATGGATCATGATTTTTGAAATTTGGTTTATGGTTCTTAATTTGGTTCATGATTTTTTGAAAATTGGTTCATGATCTTCGAAATTCGGTTCATGAGTTTTCAAAATTGTTCATGAATATAACAAATCATGATTTTTTTTTAAATTTGTTCATGACTTTTGAATTTTTGGTCATGACTTTTGAAAAATCTCTAGGATTCGAAAAGTGCGCACTGCTTTTAAATCATAATTATAAAATATTCAGAGTTTGAAATAAGAAGAAAGAGTCGCGCTCAACTGGGCCGACCCATTTGCTGTCCGGGGCGCGCGCAAGTAGCACCGCGTCGAGGAGCCTTTCCCGGCAGCACCACCCCGAATGGCAATTAGCAGCTCCCTACGCAGCGTGCAATGTTGGGATGATGAGATCTTTGGCCCAGCGCTCCAATGACATGCCCAAGCCAAGCTGTCCAAAGCCTCGAACCTAACCTAACCTGCCCCCGCTACCTCCGGTAAGTGATGCGCGGATGCCTGCCTAGTCAGCCCGGCCTCAGTCCAACACGGTGCTCTCACCGTCGTCGACCCCGCCGGCTGATCGGAGCAGGCCTGTGTGCATACCTATATATGCATAGTTCCAAAGCACTAGTTTGCTGCGTCTGTCTTGGAATACTCTCTTCATTCTAAATTATAAGATGGTTTAGACTTTCATACGTATCTAGCGCAAAATGAGTGAACTTAGACACAAAAAATCGTCTAGATACATGTGTTTTAGAAAAAGACTACAATATTTTATATTTGAAATCGAGATATTTGTCCATATTTTCTGTTATGTAATATGAAAATTACTATCCTGTTTGAAAGTAGATACTGTTTTATGTAACTGTAAGCATGCGATGTCTACTTGACGTTATGAGCATTTGCAGCGATTCAGTATTAAAGCATGCTTCCAATGACCTAGAAAGCTTGGGCAGCGAATATTTGTTTTTGTTATTGGTGGTGCCACTCGATCCGAGGTATGCAGTAACATTTCTTACTTTCCTCGTTACACTAGTAGTAAAAACCTCACCGCCGGCGCACGGCGAATATACCTATCCACCGGGATAACGTTTATTATCGCCGGTGAACATGTATTCGCCGAGGGTAGGTAGTCTGTTCACCAGTGGTATTATTAACTAGAGTAAAAAAACTGCGCGAAATATACTGTATATACACCAGAATATACACAGAAATACCAGAATGACAGCAAAATGACAAATAATTCTTTGTACTTGATTTCTCTACTCCCCATTTATCCTTGCAGAAAACAAGTATTTTATTGGCTCTAAAAGGCTCTTCGACTGCATTAGTGCTGGTCAACTAGAAACGGCTGCCGAAGACCCGGAATCCCACCAAAATTTGCATGTGATCATGGAATGTATACACAAGTGGGGGTAGATGCTCCAGAGATGCAATGGATAGCACCCGGTTGTCACCTGTCTCATTAACGTCCATTCTTAAAATTTCTGAAATAGACCATTTGTAGTTTTGAAAAACATAGAACGTAGAAATTGCTTGAAATCCTCCCAAAGAAATGTTGTACCTATGACACCTCTGGCTGTCGTGCTTATCGGGCCACATACATCACTATGTACTAGTCTCAATAAGTCGGACGCCCTTTCACAACTCTTTGCAAAAGGTGTCTTGGTCATCTTGTCGAGTAGGCAGGATTCGAATGTCTCGAACGGCTCCAAGTCGAACGAAGTTAGGAGTCCATCATAATGGAGCTTCTTCATGCGTTTCCAACTTATATGACCAAGTCGTGCCAAAAATAAGTCATATTCAGATCATTTAGTTTCAACATTTTCACATTTATATTATAGACAGATTCACCATCAAGATTCAAAATAAATAATCCATCCTAAATGGATGAAAAGCCATGAAAAACATATACAGGAAGTAACCAAATGTCACATTCATCATCGACAAGCACACGAGAGATTCATAACAGTACAATATTACTCAAGTTCTAAACACACACAATATATATAGATCCATGTCGAGTTCTAAACACTTCGTCTCGATGCAAAAGGACGTGCTCTCATCCTCTTAATTAGCTTCCCTGAGTGACGACGTACCACCGCTCATGGCCCACACGACGGCCACCAACTTATTTGTCCCCTCTCGACTTTGAATTAGGGCTACATAGTTTATCATTTTATTCTATCGCCAAAGACGAAAGAAAAAATTATTCCACGATTCATATAACAATATCGCCAATGCTATACGAATAGTGAAGTAATATCTTTCCTTTCGACTTTACAATGAGATATTTGAAACTACATAATTCATCATTTCATTTAATTCACGCTATCTAATCTATTTGTATCGCCAAAGACAAAAGAAAAGAAATAATTTCACGATTCATATAGCATGGACATGATATGTCCAACGGTAAAGCACGGAAAGGATTCGGTCTCTATGGTAACGACTCATTTCGAGTTTGGTGTGTCGAAAGGAGTCGTTCCCGTGGATCCAGAATTCTTTCATTGACTTACCGTTGAACATATTATGTCTTATGTATATGAATCTCGAAAATATTTGTCTTCTTTCGACTTTGGGGCTACGAGATGAAATAGTATTAACTAACACAATGTCGCCATGCTATACAAATCACGAACTATCTAATATCTTCGTATCGCCAAAGACAAAAGAAGAGAAATACTTTCACGATCCATATAGCATGGGCATGATATTGTTGGAAATATGCCTTAGAGACAAATAATAATAAGGATTATTATCATATTTATTAAAGTTTATGATTAAGTTTTATATCTATATTGAAAGGAAACATCAATACACGTGTGATATATAAACAACCAGGGGTTCCCGGTAAAACTCTAGTCACTGGTTCTTTGGTCAACAGATGATCAAGATTTCCTGATCATGTGGCATTTATGCCAGTTGGAAATAGAGTCATTTTATTCTATGAATGAGATGATGAACCAATGCCCAACCTAAACATCATGACCGATCATGTCACGAAGTTCAAAGTTATGATGATTAGAATAGACCTAGTAGACTATTCCTTAGACCGTGAGGCTATATCAATCACTGTCTCCCGAGAGTGCTTAGATAGCATCAAACGCATTTGGTAATACAATGATCATAAAGATGTGTTCAGGTATTCGGAGGAACCGTAGGGCAATATATGTCAAGAGAGGGATTTTTCCATCCGCGTGAAGGAAAGATACTCGAGGGCCCACTCGGAGAAGTTATATCCAATAGTTGTGCAACGTGTGATTTGATCACATGGATATCACTTGTCGAAACGAGTCAAGTAGCATTGTTCGCTAACGAGATTAAACACGACATGGTGATGTCATTGATGAGATATCGGACAATGCAAGTATCAAGAGACAAAAGGAATAAGACACGACAGTCACGGTTCAAACGACGAAAGATCTTCGTGGAATGCACAGGGATCACATGGCCATCCATGTCCCTCTATCGTTCATTGGTCCGGGAGTGTCCCAACCATGTCTGGAGTGTCCCCGAACCGTGGGGTATCACACTTAAGGGCTTGGTGATGATTAGAAAGTGTTTACAGGATCGGTAGAATCACCGAAGAAGAGAAGAGAGAAAACCGGAAGGGTTTCGTTAAATCTGGAGGATGTCCGGAGTGGAGGTGGAAGGTGTTCCATAGCCACGGAGTTTGAATGATATGTGAATGAATGTTAAATATTGATTTAATCATTTATTCATAATTATTTAATAAAAGATAAATCAATTAAAAGGTCAAAAGCCTTAATGGGCCAAATTCCGGAGGTCGAAGGGCCCATGAGGGAAAGGCAAAAGGAGAAAGGCGGAAGGGGGTAGCCGGCTGGGCCTTGGCCACCTGCGTGGGGCCCATTAGGACCGGCCGGCGGCTGCCCCTTCTCCCCTCCTTTAGTCCCACCCCAAGACTTTGAGGGAGGTAGTACCTCCCTCTCCCCCTATATATAGTGAGGTATTTTGACCAGAAAAATACACACAATATTCAATAAAGGTTTCCTCACTTTTGGGGAGACCTACAATTGATATTTCTCTATCTCTCTCCCGTGACCGTGGTCCCAAGTTCGGACTGTGCGAACGCGAGACATCTTCACCGCGGAGCGCCATCACGCTGCGGGATTCGGATCCAGGAGTTCTACTTCTATAATTGCTGCTGGATCGGGGAAGCGGGACTCATCGCCAGGAACCGGATGCATGTAACTCCCTGCAAGGTGCAATATTTGAGGCACTAGGAGTCGTTGGAGCCGTAGGAGTGCGGAACTTCATCACGACCTTGAGGTCAGCTTCAGCTCGTCTACATCAACCACGCTCTCCTGAGCGTTAACAATGCTTTTCGGTCTTGAAGGGTAAGTTTGCCAAAAGCCCCTCCCATTACTGTATTACTAATAGATAGGTCTTGGCAGCATCAGGGGTTCAGGGGTGTAGGGTAAATTTTTATTGTTTTCATACGCGAACCCCTACAGTGGTATCATCGCTAGATCTATGCGTAGTAATGCTAGTACGGGTGGAACACACGAGATGTAGCGTGTGGGCGTTGATATTTTAGTTGTTACGCTCCCACATGTACTTATGTATACCATTGTAATGCTTGATGAAACGGCCCTCAACCGACTTTACGCGTTTATTTACAAGACTGGTCCATGCTTGACATACGGCTTGTACCATATAAAGCGGCTTTGGGGGGTGTCTGTCTCTCTCGCATTAGTTGGTATACCATTTACAATGGAGGGCCCCGAAAGGGGTGTAGTATAGATAACTACTCGATCAATGTTGTGGTGAAAGTTCGTAGGTAAGAACGGTTCTTGTGCGAAAGTCTATTCAACCACGTAAAACATGCAAATATAAAGTAGAGGCGTCTAACTTTGTTTTGCAGGGGGCGTTGCTTTATGATATGGTTGTGGCAAAGGTAAAGTAATTACCTTATGTTATGAAGTAGTAATAGATAGTCATGGAGGTGATGGACTACCACGCCAGAAAGGCACCGGTACCCTGGTGTCTATGGCGCCGGAATCCGGTGACGCCAGATAGAGATCACGACGTGAAGGACCATATCACATCGTATTTATATTTAGTGTTATTATTTGTATATCTTATTGTATGCTAGTATTAGATACTCGATGGTAGCCTAATAAGATGATCCCTATTAAAATTCCAATGGTTGTGTTCTCCCTTAGTGTGCACCACCAAGAAAGTTCTTCGGTATGAGGCAGCGCCGTGATGATCGGGTGTCAAACATATCTACGTTCATATACAGTGGGTGTAAGCCATGTTGCACAGCGAATACACTAAGGTTGAGTTGGCGAGCCTAGCATGTATAGACATGGCCTCGGAACACGGATGGTCGAAAGATCGAGCACGAGTCACATGAATGATGTGACCAACATTTAGCATCCACCCTAGGACCCACATTGATAGCCGTGACGTTCGGAGGAGATGTGGGGAAAAGGGATCGTGTAATCACTAGAACCTTTCAGGGGATAGGTGTTTTTAGTGGAGTTATTATATTAACTCATTTAATTATAAACTTAGTCTAAATTCCTTTTTGCAATTATAAATGTAGAAAATGGTTCTCCTCGAGATTACCTTCCCTATTGATAATTGATTAAAAGGAGAAAAGCTCAAATTGGATGGATCCAACTTTTCTATATGGGCCATGCGTCTCCATGATCTCCTTAGCAGGAATAACGTGGCCGACTACATGATCTACGAGATGTATTTGGAGCTACCCTATTTTCATGAGACCCAGGAGCAGCGGGATCACCGTTGCTATCGTCGTGTGATGGCCATATTCATATCAGTGACGATGCGCCTCAGAATGGATGATGGGGTATGGCCGATTTGGGAAGTCTTAATCCCCAAACGGTCATGGCATAACTTAGATCACATTTCGTGAAACAAGTGCGCATGTGGGTGTATGAGCTGATGGGAGATTTCCTCTCCATAAATATGGAGGAGAACTCTTTACTTGACGATCACTTGGTACGCATATATGATGCATACATGAGTCTTGCATACTTCCTAGACAATTGGTTCGCAAGTTCTTTTGCAATAGGCGTGTTGCTACGATCGCTACCACCAAGCTACCAAGCACTTGCCACGATTTGCATTATGAGAGGCGATGCGGAAACACAGGATTTCCACGAGTTCATATCACATTTTAGGGATGTGATGGTTGAACCCGTTGTCGTAGAGGTCATCGATGATAAAGGTATATATTTGATATACAATTTTATAAATATTATAATCTTGCAAACACATGTTGCAGTGTTAAGTATATTTGATACTTGTTTTGTTTTGCTGAAAACAGGTCTTTCTGCATGAGAGATGCTTGCTGGAGAGGAGGTGATATTGCGTGTTGATGGTGAGCATGATGATGATGGCCAACGACACTCTCCCTCGACGTTTATCATTTAGTTTAGGGGTGGAATCGAGCCGAGCCGAGCCGTCTCATGGATCGGCTCGCCAAAGCTTGCAAAAATCGAGCCGAGCTTAGGCTCGGCTTGGTGCTGGGAAACCACTACAAAGAAGGATCGCGGCTTGCGGATCGCTCGGACGGCTCGATGAGTCATCCACCTACCCCTAAAAATATCCCAGTATCCTACCTCATCTCGATTTCTCCTCGCCCCAACCCTTTTTGGCTTTCTCCTCGCCCCCATCTTCCTCCTCCCCGTCGCCCGCCGCCACCAACACCGTCTGCCTCCTCCAGCTCTAGCTCCAATCCTCCTCCTTCCCTTCTTCCAATTTCCATGGCGTGACATCTGTATCTGCTTCCGAACTGATTCATCGCGGCCTCGTCCAGCTAGGGTTAGGGTTAGCCCTATGACGGCCGACCGGTCCACCCGCCAGCTCTAGCTCCGGCCCGCTGTCCGCCGACAGCGACGCCGCCTAGCTTCAGGGCCTAGCCCAACTACGACGCAGCCACGTAGGCATACCTCACCTCAACAGCCAACAGGCTAGTCAGTATGTCAGTAGTACTCGGTAGCAGAGTAGCTGGGCGAGAATATAGTAAGTACCCGTGTAAAGGAACTGGGAGTACCCTCTTAGAGTTGCAATAGTAGTCACCGAAGTGTTGGCCCTTAAAATAATGTTTATGGATACTTGTACTAAGAGAATTCGATCATAGAAAAAGAGAATTTTTCCTACATTTCAATGACCGCATGACAGCCGTATTTTGCCAAAAAGTAGAGGAGATGATACAATACCAAAGTACCACGTGACACTTTGATTGGAAAGAATTGTATTATAGGTAGAGTAAGGTGCAGGTCTAACCCTATGCTAATTGACATGAATCGTGATTCCTCCAGGCAAGAAAGAAGTGGCAGTAGCATCATTGTTTCTAACTTGTAAAAAAAGTTCTACATCTGATCTTAGTTGGAATTTGCAAAAAGTGTGTATCAAAATTCAAGATGAATTGTAGCTAAAGCAAGATCAGACATGCTAATATGGTATCAGTTAGAACATTCATGTGTATATCCTTCTTCGATGCATACATTCCAAAATCTAGGGATTGTCGTGGCAGTTAACAAACTGACAAGCAACAATGGTGGGGTGATTAACTTCTAATGTATGCCATTGTTATGATTATTAATACCTTGTGAGACTTTTTAGAGTATGTAATGAACCTATGTATGCTCAATTGTCGATTATAATTGTGAATCGTCAGATTTGCATCGAGCCTTCGAGCCGACTTGCGAGCTTCACCGAGCTAGCTTGTCGAGCCTCAAGCCTAAGTAGCAAGGATTAGGCTTGGCTTGTCCGACCTCCGAGCCGACCCGAGCCTGAGCCGATCCTTGTCGAGCCCGAGCCAAGCCTCGAGCCTCGAGCTTTGAATCCACCCCTAATTTAGTTTATGGTTTTGAATAGCTATTGTAATCAAGAGATTGCGACCTATTTTTTAGTGTGTCTCACACTTCGTGAGATGGTTATTCATATAAGTTTGTAACAAACAGTTGTTCCGCTTTTATGAATGATTTCTATTCGTGTTCATATCTTGTTCGATTATATGTGAATTATCCTTGTTGTTGAAAGTAATTGATAATGAATGAACACTTGTAAAATATTGAAAATGCCTTGAAAATTACCCAACTTAATGATATATTCATTTTGAATGAAACAATTATTTAAATTTGAAGTTATACTGATAATATGTGAAAGACATTCATTTTCTTGTCACATATGAATCATGCCTAAGTTCGGTAGAAATAACTTAAAAACAGGGTATTGCATGAATACAAAGTGTTTGATGAATTATTAAAAGAGAATACATATTCGATGTATTGTAGTTTGACAGAATGGTAATTATCATTATATGATTGTTTAAATTGTGTAAAGAGTTTACGAAAAGAAAAATGGGTATGATACTATTTGATATGATCAAAGTATTTCATCATCCAAGGGTATTAAAGATAAATTAGAATCTAATTACTACGATTTGATCAATAGTAATGAAATTCAACTTTATAAGATTGGCAAAAAGAAATTGTGAAATGCAATGCGTTTGAAATGTCAAAGTGCAAAGCATCACAAAGTGATATTAGATATCAAAGTGGGTGAATAGATGGCACCGAATAAATCGTTGTAGTGTAGATGTAAAGACCATTAGTCAAAAATAGTTAGCACTCAATTAGAATACTTAGTGAACCATCTAAATTCATGAGATCGGCGCCATATCTTGTATGAATCGTCGTCAAAGTTTGGGGTTGTTCGATATAACCAAAACAATAGCGAATAAGTCCTTGTAGAGTATTCATTGGAAATTATGAATACGATAGCCATGTCTAGAACCAAAAGGAAAGCAAAACTAGTATTGCTTGGATTTTGGTGCATTCTCGAGAAATTTTATATTTAGTGGTATTTCTCGATTATGAAGCTTTTGGCAGATACACGATGAGGATTCAAAACCCTGCATCAGAGTGTTGAGAAGTGCAACGGAAAGCGTTCCTGAACAATTCTCTTCATAAAGGAAAGAATCAATGATAACGATCATTGTGTTTTCTTCACTAGTGTTTTCACTACACAAAGCAGGATTCAAAATGTACCCCATATGTCGTATGGAGATATTTGTGAACCATTTCTCATGATTACTGAAATATGACATACCTACAAACTACTAAGTATAGAATGGTAAACAAAAGTTATGAGAAATCCTAAAGATAAAATTTATTTGAGATTAGAAAGCAACGTGTTGCTGAATCTTAACAAGTAAAAGGGGTTATTGGATTTTCCCAAATGACTGCAAAGCCATAGTGGAAAAGGGGGTGAATGAAAAAAGCACGATTTGTCAAGTATTGGACAAATTCAAATGAATTTGATTCAGAAGTGCTGAAAGTCTAGTGGATTTAAAACTAGCAAGGAACTAGTGTCTCAGTAAATCTCTCAGTTTGATAATTGATCAAAGGATTTCGAAGTTGTTCAAAATAGTGAGTGGATATGCAATTTGCATGAAATTGAGTGGTATCTACGAAACTCTTCCTAAAACAATATGTGAATGACATATTTTTGAGTGGGAGCAATATAAGTCTCGAACTCAAATATGTCGGGAACACATTTTGAGTGGGAGCAATATAAGTCTCAGATTCAAATATGTAGGAACGTATTTTGAGTAGGAGTGATGAATCATGCTCAAATATGTTGGAAACATATTTTGAGTGGGAGCTTAAAGGAGTGATTATTAAGTGTGTATACGACACATTAAGAATAAAAGCGCAAGAACCAACAAATAAATATTTATAGGGATTAGAAGTTGATAATAAGTATATTATGATAGTATGTAGTATTCCTAAAAGGGATTCTGAAAAGAGTTTCAGAATAGAAGTTAATTAAGGAACTGGTCCTTGATAACTCAAAATTAGGAATAGAATTAAGTCTAACATTGATGGTTGAAAGAAAGAAAAAGATGATCATCATCCACTATGTTGGGACATAGGTTCTATCTTAGAAAACCATGATGATAACTTAACATAATATATGATCCAAGAAGGAACGTTTGAAAAGTGATTAAAATCGAATCACTGAATGTTGAGCTAAGCTTGTCCGCAGTGTCTAATAAAGAATTGTAAACATGTTTTCCAAATCCATAAAGGATGACATATCTTAAAGCATAAAGGGTTATGTTATAAAGGAATATGTTGGAAACTCCTGTATCAATAATACCAACTAAAGTCAAGTAAGAAGCGAGGTGAACAAAACATCGAAAGTTGCACAAGGTGCACAAGTGTTTCGATGATCACATTTATAATAATAGATAAGGGTACAATCTAAAGTGATGTATAATGTTATGGCAGGGCTAGTTTGCTTTTAACGAAGAATGATGTGTCCTAGGACACATTGCCCATGAGAAATCCCTCGAGGTTGATCTAAAGTCACGGTAGGCTCCTGGAAACCAGCCTCGTTTTGCTGCCATAACGACGATGCATACACAAAGATGTTATCATGTGATGATAAAGTATTAATGTCAATCAAGGTGACACTAGTAAGTTGCAAAGGATTTGGGACTGTAAAGTACAGTCCCAAGACTCAACCTCTTCCATCAGCAAGCATGTTCAGGGTACCGGGATATATAGTGCCAATGATTAAGAACAAATGCAGCTAGTTTATTTGTACTCTAGTGCAAGTGGGAGATTGTTGGAAATATGCCCTAGAGACAAATAATAACAAGGATTATTATCATATTTCATAAAGTTTATGTTAAGTTTTATATCATGCTATAATTGTATTGAAAGGAAACGTCAATACACATGTAATATATAAACAACCAAGGGTTCCTGGTGAAACTCTAGCCATTGGTTCATTGGTCGACAAATGATCAAGGTTTCCTGATCATGTGGCATTTATGGCAGTTGGAAATGGAGTCATCTGAATGAGATGATGAACCAATACCCAACCTAAACATCGTGACCCGATCATGTCATGAAGTTCAAAGTTACGATTATTAGAATAGACCTAGTAGACTATTTCTTAGATCGTGGGGCTATATCAATCACTGTCTCTCGAGAGTGTTTAGATAGCATCAAAAGTCACTTGGTAATATAGTGATCATAAAGGTGTGTTCAGGTATTCAGAGAAACCGTAGAGGCAATATATGTCAAGAGCGGGATTTGTCCATCCGCGTGACGGAAAGATACTCGAGGGCCCACTCGGAGAATTTATATCCAATAGCTGCGCAGCGTGTGATTTGATCACAGGGGTATCACTTGTTGAAATGAGTCAAGTAGCAATGTTCGGTAACGATATTGAACTCGACATGGTGATGCCATTGATCAGATCTCGGACAATGCAAGTATCGAGAGACAAAAGGAATAAGACGCGACAGTCACGGTTCAAACGCCGAAAGATCTTCGTGGAATGCACAAGGGTCACGTGGCCATCCAGGTCCCTCTGTCGATCATTGGTTCAGGAGTGTCCCAACCATGTCTGGAGTGTTCCCGAACCATGGGGGTATCACGCTTAAGGGCTTGGTGATGCTTAGAGAGTGTTTACAGGATCGGTAGAATCACCAAAGAAGAGAAGAGAGAAAACCAAAAGGATTTCGGTAAGTCCAGTGGATGTCCGGAGTGGAGGTGGAAGGTGTTCCATAGCCACGGGGATTGAATGATATGTGAATGAATGTTAAATATTGATTTAATCATTTATTCATAATTATTTAATAAAAGAGAAATCAATTGAAAGGTCAAAAGCCTTAATGGGCCAAATTCCGGAGGGAGAAGGGCCCATGAGGGAAAGGCAAAAGGAGAAAGGAGGAAGGGGTTGGCCGGCTAGGCCTTGGCCACCCGCGTGGGGCACACTAGGGCCGGCCGGTGGCTGCCCCCTGTCCCCTTCTTTAGTCCCACCCCGGGACTTTGAGGGAGGTAGTACCTCCCCGTCCCCTATATATAGTGGGGTATTTTGACAAGAAAATACACACAATATTTAATAAAGGTTTCCTCACTTTTGGGGAGACCTCCAATTGATATTTCTCTCTCTCTCTCCCGTGACCGTGGTCCCAAGTTTGGACTGCGCGAATGGGAGACATCTTCACCGCGGTGCGCCGTCGTGCTGCGGGATTCAGATCCAGGAGCTCTACTTCCGCATAGTTGAATATTACAAACCGAATTGAATAGTTGAATATTACAAACCGAATTGAATGTAATAAATCGAATTGTTTGCAAGAAAATCAATGAAAACAAACACAACTAATTGTCATGGAGACGTCAAAGATGCTCGATCCTGGATAGACACACTCAGGCACAACAGGGTCTACATTTGAGATGTACCTAAAGTCATCATCCATGTCTCTCTCATCTTCGATGATCATGTTATGCAAAATGATGCAACATGTCATGATACTCCAGAGGACCTCTGGTTTCCAATACTCAACAGGTCCTTGAATAATGCCAAAGCGCTTCTAAAGCACACCGAAAGCTCTCTCCACATATTTCCTTATTGCCTCTTGCTCTGTGGCAAAGTGTGATTTCTTCGGGTTATTGCAAAGATGTCGGGGATTGTCTTCACAAATGTGGCCCATGGAGGGTAGATCCCATCAGCAAAATAGTAACCCTTTTTGTATTGATGGCCTTTGATCGCATAGTTGCATTGAGGAGTTTTACCCTTCAGAAGCCTTGAAAACAGTGGTGACCCCGACAGCACATTGAGATCATTGAGAGAGCTAGGCAATCCAAAGAATGAATGCCATATCCATAGATCATGTGAGGCAACTGCCTCGAGGATAATTGTTGCATCTTTGCAGTGGCCTTTGTATTGGCCTTTCCACTAGCTGGACAATTCTTCCAGGTCCAATGCATGCAGTCAATTGAACCTAGCAACCCAGGCCATCCCCTTTCTTCGTTTTCAGCAAGAAGCATGTCGGTGTCTTCTTCATTGGGTTCCCTCAGATACTCTAGCCCAAAGATCTCAATCACAGCTTTAGCAAACCTTCTCACGGACTCCAAAACTCTATCCTCTCCAATGCAAACATAATCATCAATGGCGTCGGCCGAACAGCCATATGCATGTACCCTCATGGCCGCCACACACTTCATCACCAGGCTAGCACTTACCTCTCCGTAGCACTCCTCCGAAGCTTGAAAAAATCATCATGGGCTTCGACAGCTCTTGTGATGGTGCGCAACAAGTCTTTTTTGCATCCTAAACCGGCGCTGAAATTGCTTGTCCGTATAGGTGGCATCGGGGTTGAAATAATCTCGCATGATCTTTTCATGGCCCCCGGCTCTATTTTGGTTGACCCATGCACGACCGAACTGAGATCCCCTCCTCGGCGCCCGAACATCTTTGTTCAAAATCATAATCATTGCCATTTTCAAATCCTCGTCTTCATCTTCTTCCTCCTCGGACGAAGAATCGTCGAAAATCATCTCTGGCAACCTCTTCATCTATAGCCGAATGCTATCGGTCATGAACAAAGCCGAAAAACAAACCCAAATATCATACGGGAATTCAGTCGAGTACCTTGTGCGCGGCGGTGGGGCAGATCACAGCCGGAGCAGTTGCGCCGGCCAAAATGGGACTCGATGACCGGGCGGTCTAGAGGACGGACGAACGACAAGGTCGTTGCCGACAAACGCCCTCCCGGCGGCTGTGCAACGACCGGACGGCCACGAACCAGCGTTTCTTCCGCCAGGAGAAGTTCGTCAGAATCCGACCACGGCCACCAACTCGATGCCCGTGGTCGCTCTACACCGCCTCCTTCCCTTCCCAAGGATTTTCCTGACCGAATCGACCTCGACGTGGCCAGAGACGAACTTTCTTTCGGTTCCGACCGGAGGCGGATTCCACCTTGATGCGGCGGCTCTTGGGGCGATTCTGGTGACGGCGAGCAGCCGCGACAGAGGCGGATGGGGGAAATAGGGTTTCGGTGCTTCGGGAAGGCGACGGAGGGAAAACGGTGGCCGGCGGGGGAAACGTCGGCGGGAATGGTGCGGCGGGGAGACAGGGCAGTGGCGACGGGGTGGAGGAGAATAAATATGCGAATTGTGGCCTCCGACGCGTATATTTGTGAGTCGCCGAGGTCGATTTCTAAAAATATTTCTCCACTAAAGCCGTCTAGGAATGGGTTAGAGTCGGTTCCGGTCTTTAGAGGAAAAAATATACTCCTCTAATGACCGAAAGAGGATGGTTAGAGATGCTCTAAGTGTGTCATCCGGGATTGATCTGATTCCTGCAGTTTTGTTTAGATTTCAAACGTTGTTGTTTCCCTTTGTATTTGCATCACTAAACCTTGTAATCTCAGTCTTCCTTTTAGAAGGTTGTTGAAACTTCACTGCCTAGGATGTTAAATAAAGCCTCACCTTTGCCAAAAAAAAAAATCAACAAAACAGACAGGACACAGCTTCAGTCTAAAAAAAATTCAGAAGACAACACAAACCGCCCAACAACCCAGGAAGAAGACAACACAAACAACCCAACAATACAGGAAGAAGGAACCTGAGAGATTGGGTTGAATCGTACCCAACAATCAACATGACGTCAGCTAATTGAGAATTAGCTTAATTCTCAGTCAACTGAGTAATAGAGATCCTAGAACGTAGTAGTACATGCATAACGGAAGATAGGAGCGCGTCACTAGAACAATGGCACCGGCACGGCTTTGAGAGGTGTAACCAAGTTGAGAGACGTCCCGAACTTGTCCCTGACATCCACGTCGCACGGCCGCATCCCCGCGGGCAGCCTCCACTCGAACGCATGCAGCAGCGACGCGAGGATGAGCATCACGACCCTCGTCGCCATCGGCATCCCAGGGCACACCCTCCTCCCCGCTCCGAACGGCATGAACTCAAACCGGTCCTGCTGATGCTTGCCCCGGAAATCCGTGTCCGCGCCGGCGAACCTCTCCGGCACGAACGCCTCGGGCTGCGCCCACGCCGCCGGGTCACGCATGACGGCCCATAGGTTGACGATCACCATGGCTCCCTTGGGCACGCTGAAGCCCCCGACCTCCGCGCCTTCCGCCATGGCTTCGTGCGGCATCAGCAGCGGGCTTGGAGGGTGGTGCCGCATCGTCTCCATCACCACGGACCGGAGGTAGGGCAGGCCGCCCATGTCGGATTCCTCCGGGTGCTGCTTCGAACCGAGCGCTTGCTGCAGCTCCGCGCGGACTTTTGACATGATTGCTGGTTGTCGTAGCAGCTCGGCCATCGTCCATTCTACCGTTAGGGATATCGTGTCTGTCCCTGCCACAAAAAGATCCTGGACACACAGGAACTTGGTTGACTTAATGAACAGTCTCTATCAAGCCATTCTAGTACTATCATAATAGCTTTTCTAGCGGCCGTTTAAATTGAACTTCTAAAAAGCTTTATAGTATTTTAGAAAGTAAGTACGTACCAAAAGAAATGACTTGATCGTCTGAATGGTGAGCTGATCCACGGAGCGAAGCTGCAGCAGCACATCCAAGAAATCCTCCTTCCTTTCACCTCCGGCCTTGAGACGAAGGTCGATGATGGGGTCAAAGAAGTCAAAGAACCTTTTCAGACGGTCAGCGGTACGCCGCCGCCGGCCCTGCAGGTCCAGCGAGGCGAGCAGCGGGAAGAGGTCCGACAGGTTGGGCTTGGTGATCTCCTCAAGGATGTCACCGATCACCGTCTCCAGCTCCTGCGCCCGGCCGACGATGACGTCCGCGCTCAGGTCGGCCACGTCCTCCGAAACCAGCACGCTCGACACGAGGTTGAGCATCCCGGAGCGCAGGACGCGGCCGAGGTCGACCGGCTCGCCGGCGTGGCCACGGAGGCAGCCGACGAGCTCCCTCACCTTGGCCTCCCGCACGGCGCGCGCCGCTTCGAGGCCGCGCGCGGAGAAGAGGTGGGTGGCGGACAGCGCGCGGAGCCGCCTCCAGAGCGGGCTGGTGGACGGCAGCCAGATGAGGGAGCGCTCGCTGTGGCCGAGCGCGCGCGCGGCGTCGGTGACGGACCGCGCGGCCAGGAGGTGGTCGTACCTCTGCAGCACGTCGCGGGCGCACGCGGCGGAGGAGGCCACGACGGCGGTGGTGCTGCCGAGCTTGATGGATATGATGGGGCCGTGCACGCGGGCGACCCTGGCGAGGGCCTTGTGCAGCTCGCCTTGGACGTCCAAGATGTTGCCGAGGAGAGGGATCGGTGTCGGGCCCGGCGGGAGGCGCTGCTGCTGGCTCGGGCTGCCCGTCTTCTCCGTTATGTTCTTGCCTAAAAGGAAGACCATGTAGAGGACAATGGAGGAGGCAAGTGAGGCATAGAGGAGCCATTGCATGTACGAAGCTTCCATCTTCGATCCCCCGTGATCGTGGAAGCGCGATAGGGGCTGGCTGTTTGTGTGATTGATTGAACGCCGGCTCGTTGGTCTTTATATAGGCGATTTAAAAAAAAAATACTTTTAATGATTTTGGAAAGTATTGCACGAATTTAAAAATTTATAAATCTAGCACATATTCGGTTTCAACCTGGCCGAATGAGCCACTCGGCCTGGGCCTCACCAATTCAGCTCCATTCAGCGTGGAGCACGCCTATTGCATGTGGCCGCGTGGGACCGCGGACCCATGCTGGCCGATTGTCCCACTCAGTCACGTCCAGGCCAAATCAACCATTCGACGAGGAGCACACCGACTACATCTGACTAGCGCGGACCGCACCGGCCGCCCCCGCTCCTCTCCTTTCTTCCTCACGTGCCCACATTCTTCTTTCTCTCTCCCAGCGTGAGTGTTCATCTTCCCAGCACCTATTTTGCCCCGATTTCTCTAGTTTTCCAGCAAAACTTCACTCTAAAAGCATTAGAGTGGTAGGGCAGCCTGATCTACTGATGGGTTAGCTCAAAATTGATTCGGTGGTGGTTTTTCGGAAGAATGGTGGTGGTATGCCATTGGAGAAATGACAATGGTGGTTGTGCGGTTAGCTTGGTACTAGGGGTTGTATGAGATGCGTCGTGTTGCTTGTCCGGTGAATCGAGGCTGATGTACCGAGTTGTTTTTCACGCTTCAAGGGTAGGCTCAAATCCCTCGATAATCATAGTTATTGTATATGGTTATGTGGCTACTCGGCTGTGGTTAGTAGGCTATTAGAATATTTGGCAGGTGGATCGGTGAAAAAATTGTCTCGTGGTTTAGTGAGTATTTCCAGCCGTTAGGCAGCACATTTTATTAGAACATTTGTATTGTGCATAAGTGGGAAAATTTGACCGGTGGTTTAATTAGTATTTTCGGCCGTTGGTAAAATTTGGCTGGTGGTTTAATTAGTATTTTTGACGGTTAGTGAGTACATTTTATTTTGTTTTACATGGTTATATGCACTGTTCCTAATTTTTTGATTTGTTCAAAAATGTTTTTATGTCAGTAGAGATGTCCAATTTAGTGAACTTCGTATTTTACTACGGTCCTGGTACTAATCGAATAAATGTGTATGGAGCTGTTTTGAGTGAGTTTGAGTATACGGTGTTGGATTTGACTGCCCCTCAAGCATGAAGTGTTAGTCAGGTGAAGGAATGGTTGACAAGATGTTTAGGGTCTAACCTTGAAACATACACCGTTAGTGTGCATGCATTGTGGACAAAGTCAACGACGAACATTTTCTGGAGTTTGAGACATGTATAGCATAATAGGGACTGGTTGAAGTGGTTAAAAGGTTGTGAGGACGGGCACGTAAACCCTATCGCTCTAGTGCTTCTCGTCCTGAAGGAGATCAATCCGTCTAGAGATGATGATGATATGGTCCTGGTCATAGTGCTGAATCTAGTTACGAGATATACTCTATGTCAAATGCTGGATGTGGTGGTTATGAATAAAAGTAGAGCAGTCAGGTAGGAGGAGGATGTGGTGGTTATGAACTAGGTCAGAGCAGTTAGTCAAGAGGTGGAGGAGGCGATAGTGGAGAGGCAGATGCGAACGAGGAAGGTGGACACATGCAGGACTCAATGGAAGAGGAGGATTACATGGATGGTGAAAGTGGTGATTCTGATGATTCTGATGGAGAAGGCAATGGAGAGAACCTGCCGATTCCTGCAGCATGGAATCAACACACCTCGGATGGAATGACCGTTAACGACGGTCATGATTCTGCATGAGAATAAAATCGCCCAGGGTGCTAGATATCCAGACAAGAAACATTTGCAAGATGCAATCATTGCTTGGGCATTGTCCATATAGAGAGTTTTCAGTACAACGGTGTCCTCTAAGAAATACTTGACAATGGAATGCGTGGATATAAATTATTCAACTAGGATGTATGGATATCTCCCTAAGTATGACACAAATTGGTTGGTGAGCGACTTAGTGATGCACACATGTGGGATTCCATCTATCCTTAGATATCATCGTAACCTCTCCTCCACGCTTCTGGCTCGGTTACTTTACACGGAGATAGTGGTACCACTTGTTGAGAAGGGAGGAGGCTGCAACCACATTAATGGTATGAATAAAAGAAAAAATGACGTAAAAAGGCATATTCATCATCCTTTCAGAATATATCGGAGGCGTCTTGTGCGATGAACTAGCTTGACGGGGAGGGCTCTGGTCATAGTTGGGACACATGAAAATTCCATGCCCATCTTGTCAGAGAAATCCTTACTCTCCTTCACCTTGGCAAGATGGCCGCACCAACACCTCTCCGCTCTCATCCCTGATGGCAACCTTACATCTTTCATCTTTCTCGGCATGTAGTGAGGGTCCGAACAAGGGACACTCATGGTGAAATCAAGGGGAGATACAAAAAGAATGAACTGATAAAATGATGAATGAAAATATATCGGTGGCCTGTGTTTTATAGAAGCAATCAAAAGATTCGGCGGGAGAAAAAGGCGGGAACCGGTAGAGAGAGAAATCGGTAGGAGAAAATGGCAGAAACCGGTGGCGGGAGAAATCGGCGGGAGAAAATGGTGGGAGAAATCGACGGGAGAAAAATGGCAAGATGTAAGTTTAGGTTTAGGCTAATCACGTGACATTGCATTAATCATGCGGGATTTGTTGACGGCTAAGAACATTAGAGCAATCGGCCAGGGCCTGACCGAATAAAGCAATCGGTCTAGGCCTGACCGAATGCAGCTACCGACCTAAGCTTGACTGAATGTAGCGCCTGACCGATTGCATGTTGGTTGCAAGCCGATGGCCCATTCTGTCAGGCTCCGGCCAACTGAAAGCCATTCGGCCAAGCCAAAGCCGAGTATATGCTAGATTTGTAAATTGTCAAATTCATGCAATACTTCTCAAAATCGTTAAAAAGTGTATTATTTGAAAAAATCACCTTTATATAGTGGAACAACTCTGACAAGCCACCGGAAATTCAATTTTACTGGGTACAGTGAATTCATTGTTTGAAAATATATTTTGAAATGTCAAAAACTTTAGAAAAAATATTCGCAAGTACATCCAGACATTCTATCTCCACACACAAGTTTTTTTTGGAAAAAGAACAGTTTTGTGTGACGTATAAAAAACAAATTTGGATGCTCCAGCATGACTATTCTTGTTTGTCTTTTTTAAACAAGTCACAAAAATATATATTTTTAGAAAACTTGTGTACTAACTACTAACACAAAATGTCCGGATATACAGGTAAAATTTTCATTCCCATTTTTTAACATTTTGATTTTTTTTTGCTACCTCCATTTCAAGGAACAAGACGCACGCGCACTTTAAGACAAAGTTTGACCAAAAAAATTGAGCAACAATATCTTGATTATATTGTGCATAATTAGTACCATTGGATTCGTATTAAAAACACGTTCCAACGATGTTAATTTTGTACCAATATTGTTTATATATTTAGAATAATTCTTGGTCAAATAAAAAAACACAAAACGAGGACGCCTTATTTCTTGGGACACGGAGGGAGTATATATTTAATAATAGGGTCATTGTCACCCGTGATGCAAAACACCACCCCCCAAACAATGTGTCTAATTAATGATCGGTGCTAGTTTATATGTCTATGCCCTTGAGCGGGATCTTTTGGCTCCCGAGCACCGGTGGCCATGCTATTTCGGAAAAATTAAAATCATATTTGTAAGTTCAAAAATTTGACAAAAATATCTAGGTGTAGCCAATGATTTTTCCCACAAACATGCAAAATATCAATTGCAAATACCTTATATTTTGAGCTACACAGAAATGACAAGGGTGTAGATCTGTACATGCGTTTTTCAAATCCCAAATTTTGTCAGATTTTTCAATTTTTATGAAGCCTACAATACAAAGAATTTCGTGTTGCGGTTTTTCTTGCTGTGTGGGATACAACATTTACTATGTCTAGAAAAAATTCAATTTTTTTAAAACTCGTAAATAAGATTTTTGAATTTTTTTAAATGAAGGGATCACTAGATCCCGGGAGCAAAGACACTTTCTACCCTTAGACATGTCCCTAAATGTTGCACTTAGTAGACAATGACCCAGGAGAAAATTGTATATGGAGCATCTGCAACACACAATGTGTTATTTTAACGAGCAATTTCATATACATGCCGGTAGTTGAACTACTTCCTTATAAATATTGTACCAACCGATCAATCATGGGGAAGTTAATGTGTTAGACTCGGTTGATAATTGATATATTGTTCAAGTCTTTTTCTCAGTCATTACAACATTGCTAATAGTATAAACATTGCATAGGGAAACTCTCCCACCTTTGACTCCTCGAAATAGGATTTCACGCCTGGGGAATCTTTCACTCTACCTCCTCTGACTAAGACAATAGAATATTCCTACGAATTACGACATTCGCCATGAGTGTGAGCCTGTTTCTCTCACACACAAAATAAAGAGAAAAATAGAATAGAAGCTAGGAACTACTCACGTAGGACAAACTCTGTTTATCTGCTAACGCCCAAGAATCCGGCTTTGACTTGATACTCTCTCGAAAATGGATGTAGGTTGGTCTTTTGTTGAACTCTTTTTGTCCTTCATTGCTACATCATCACCAACATAAACATTACAAAGGGAATCTCCCCACTATTTCTTTCACACAAAAATAAAGAGAAAAAAAAGAATATAAGGTAGGAACTACTCGTGTAGGACAAACTTTGTGTACTTGCTAAGGCCCAAGAATCCGACCTTGACTTGATACTCTTGAAAAGGGAGGTAGGTGTAGTGGAACTGCGATGAAAGATATGTGTGTTCCACTATCACATACCTATCAAACAATCAACATAGGACATGTTCCGTTGCCCACATATCCTCAAGCCGGGCCACTGGGGGCCAAATTTTGAGTGCAATGAAAGATATGCGTGTTCTGCTATCCCATCTCTGTATACCAATCAACATAGTGAAGAAGGTCATTGATTTAAGATGCTATTGTCCGGTGAATCTTGTTCATGCTTGCATAATAGCAAAACCCGCAACTAGGGCAGCCGGATTGTGCTAACTAGGGGTTGACACATAACTCAACACTTGGAGCCCAATCCTGAATAACCTGGCACATGAACCCGTATAGCCTCAAGCATTTTCTCACATGTCAAATCTAAGAGCCCAAAATTAACTCGTATGATTTGGGATTTTACTCCAAGTACACAAACAACTCTCATGGCCCAAACTAAATAAGAAACCTTAACCCAACCTAGCAAAAAAAGTTTCCATATATAGACTTTTTTTTATCTTTTATTAAGCTCTTTATGTAATTCATTACTAAATTACTAATATTATATACATTGCCGTGGGATCTCTCCCACTTTTTTCTCTCACAAAAAAATAAAGAGAAAAAATAGAATAGAAGCTAGTAACTGGAGGTGGTGTTTTGGCTTTCAGGTGCAAATGAACCTATTAAAAAATATAAATAAAATAAAATTAAGATTGTCAAAAAATCTAAAAAAAAATACGCATATACATCCGGATATTCTATGTCCATGCAAAAAAATTCAGAAAGAATGAATATTTAATGTGACTCCTGTAAAAAGGACCTTGGAGCACTGAGATTTCTCTTTTTATATTGGACATCTAAAATGTTCTTTTCACCCACAAATTTATGTACAAACATTTAGTGTCCAGATGTACATGCAAATATTTTTTCTAATTATTTTTACATTTTAAAATATGTTTTCACACACTTGGTTCATTTGCATCCTTGAGCCGAATTAGATCTCCGCTAGTAACTACTCTTGCAAGACAAACTCTTTGCCATGGACAAGGCCCAAGAATCCATCATAGACTTGATACTCTCGAGAAAATGGAGGTATCATGTAGTGCAATAAAACATTCCTTCACTATCAAGCAATGGGATGACATGTTTTATTACCCACATATCCCCCAACCGGGCCCTGGAGGTGGCCAGGTGGGGTGGGGGGATCTGGGGCACGCGATGAAAGATATCCCGTCATTGTAAACCAATCAACATAGTGAAGGAGGTCATTGCTTTCAGATGCTACTGTCCGGCGAATCCTGCTCATGCTCGCATTAATGGCAAAACCCACAATTAGCGCAGCCACATTGTGCTAACTACGGGTTGACACAAACTCACAACTTGAAGCCCAAATCCCAAAAAAAGACAAATGTACATGTATGCCTTAAGCATTTTTTTTCATGTCGAATCTGAAAGACAATTGGGCTTTTACTCTGAGTACACGGTCAGATGGCCCAAAGTAAATAGGAAACCTTACCCCAGCCTAGCAAACAAAATATGTACCACACTATACGGCACACTCCACCTCCTCCTTGAGACCTCAACCCTAACATCCGAACACACAACAACCCTGCGTGGACACGGTCCCGACCTCTAATCCTGAATCCTTGTGTGCGCAAGTATTGCGTGCAAAATATTACCCACATGGGAACATTCTAACTGCAGGACCAAAGGCGGGATCCTCTTTCACGTGGCAAACTATTATTGCAGGCTTATCAACTTTCAAACGAGGCTACATATGGAGGGTTGGCAATAGAGAAAATATAAAAATTTGGGAGGACCGTACCCTTGGATCCCCTCAAGCCATACAAGACGCCTTATATCAGAAAGAGGAGCAGCGGTGTATACAAAAGTTAGTGAGCTAACCTCGCCAATTACAGGATTCTAGGATGAAGAGCTACTGCAAACTCTGTTCAGTCCTGTGGACGTAC
Source organism: Avena eriantha (assembly GCA_910589775.1). Lineage (NCBI taxonomy): Eukaryota > Viridiplantae > Streptophyta > Magnoliopsida > Poales > Poaceae > Avena > Avena eriantha. Next base: position 83,370,681 of record OU342744.1, on the reverse strand, counting down.
AAAGAATCTTGGAAATTCCCATTAATCACCAAGGGTTAGATGATTTTATATCTTGGCACTACACCAGAGATGGGCGGTACTCAGTTTAATCAGGTTACCACCTACAATGGCGTCACCAATTTGGTCCTACGGCAGGGTTGATGGCTCTTCCTGGTTCATCTGCAACGAATCCAGTTTGGAAGATTGTATGGAAGTTGAAAATCCCCGTAAAAGTCAAAATTTTCATTTGGAGGGCGCTACACGGTATTCTCCCTTTGAAAAGTATTCTGGTAAACCGTCATGTTGGAACATCAGGTGAATGCCCAATTTGTAGAACAGGACCTGAGGATGTATTGCATCTTCTATTTGCGTGCCCGGCAACTCAGGAGTTTTGGAGGAGTTTGGGTCTGGAAAATACAATCCACGAGTCTACCCTAGTTGATCGTTCTAGTTCTGCGGTCCTTGAGCATATACTAAGAAGGCAAGGTAATTCAGTTGACGAGATGCCTAATCTAGGTATGAAAGAAATTGTGTGTGTCACGAGCTGGTACCTATGGTGGATGCCTAGGCGGCACACTCGTGAAGAACATGCCCCGCCTCTATTCAAATGTAAGATGTCTATCCTTGCAATTGTCTCTAATTCGGCGAAAGCCTCTTCTTGTTTGAATGTTATTCCAGGAGTGCAATGGAAGAAACCTGACCCACGACAACTAAAACTCAATGTGGATGCATCCTTCCACTCGGATTCCCGTTCAGGCTCCACGGGGGCTGTCATTCGCGACTATCAGGGGAACTTTGTGGCAGCATCCTTCCACTCACCGGCGAGAGCACAACCATGGACGACATGAAGCGGTGCAAAGCCGCTATTGAGGGATAAAATCTCAGGAGTTGTCACGGCCCCGCCAACATATTCACAATAGCACGTCAAATTAGTACACACACGTGCATGATTACTACTACAATCTCCGTTAATAATTATAAGTGGTTTTATTACATATTCCAATATGGACTAAGTACGGATCAAAATGAGTGAACCTTCGCATTGAAACGCGTCCAGATACTAAAACATGGCGAAACTGATCCATATCCTTTCAGCCTCATTTAGAACAACAAATCACCAACATATTTCAGAGAGCGGGAAGGGAACCAAAGAAAAAGGTTTTCAGCTCACAACGCATGCGCCATAACAGATACTACAGAACTTTGTCTATCCAAAGTGGCATTCTCTTGAAACTGCAACTACATTGCCTAGCTGTCTAACAGATTTTGCGTCGTGCAGACTAAGGTCAGAGACATTTCTCTAGGAATGGCAGCTCAGGGAACAAGAATCCCATCATAGGTGGCGCGTCTCTGGCAGCGTCTCGCAATGCTAGTACAGGGAGAAGAGAGTCTCAGTGGTTCTTGACAGTCACCTCCACCTGGCACCTCCCAATCTGATCACCTCTTCAGTTCCGGAATCCCTGCGAGCTCTGTCATCACCAGCGTCGTCCTTTGCGTTTGACGCGTCGCCATATAGATCCTTCAGCTTTGCCAGGTTGGACGACTCTGGCGCTTTACCAAATGGGCTAGAGCGATGGCTGTCGCCATTGGCTCTGCCGCGGCTTGGACTCCTGCTCCTGCTTCTGCGGGCGCTCGAACGTCCATTTCGGTCAGAGTCCCTGTCCCTCCTATCACGGCCTCGTCTATCAACATCCCTTTCTGATGAATAGCTCGAGCGGCGGTAATCACGGTCTCTGTTATCCCGGCTCTGCCGACCCTGCTCCCTATCCTTGTACCTGCCACGGTCACGATCTGAACGGTCCCTCTCAGTGTCACGGCTAGGCTCACGGCTTTGACTCCGGTGCTTCCTGGGTGGAGATCTTGCATGACCACCGTCATGACTCCTTTCCCTTTCTCGTATTGATGGCAATGTCTTTCGGACTGGGGATGAGTCCCTTGTCGATGCACGATGCGGAGCACGCTGGCCAAAAGAGACCGACAGAGAAGCCTTTACCGAAGGTGGCCTCCGGGCAGTATCATCTGAACCAAGGCGGCTAGAATCCCCAGTTATCCCTGACTGTTTTGTCGGGAGCTTCAACTTCTCAAGATGGGCAGTAACCTGTCGCAAAATTAGGACAGGCACTCGCGGAAGAAGGCTGTCAAAGTAGTACTGCAAAGAACAATAAATGACAAGGACAATTAGTTCACCAAACATGTGAATGATATTTCTCAACTGAAGCTATCAGAATAATGGCCCAGCAAAGAAATACTAGACAATAGCACCCAACTTTGTCAAGAAACATAGAATGATAACTTCATATTATTGCGAGTTAATTTGCTATGTTGACTTTGGCATACGAGCGTGTAGGCTTGGGGCTGAGGTGTTCATAGTTTTTTTTTAACCAAGGGCAAAAGCTTTGCCCTATTCATTAATTAAGCAAGGAGTGTTCATAGTTAGTTATAGCCAAAGAGTAACAACAGCTCAACAAACCAAAGAGTTCACCACCTTCTTTGCTCAACCAACATACTAGCAAATAAAAGAACTAGCAACTCAATCTGGTACACTACTGGACCATGTTACTAGGATTGAACATGAGAGGCAACCAGTAAAGAGCTGTTTACTTGAACTTGGTCATCCTAAAACTAACTAGGATTGAACATGGGAGGCAACCAGTAAAGAGCTGTTTACTTGAACTTGGTCATCCTAAAACTAACTAGGATTGAACATGGGAGGCAACCAGTAAAGAGCTGTTTACTTGAACTTGGTCATCCTAAAACTAACTAGGATTGAACATGGGAGGCAACCAGTAAAGAGCTGTTTACTTGAACTTGGTCATCCTAAAACTAACTAGGATTGAACATGGGAGGCAACCAGTAAAGATCTGTTTACTTGAACTTGGTCATCCTAAAACAAAGTTCAAAAGCTTCCATTTATAAGATGTTTATTAAACACTGGACCTCCTTTTTATTCTTTATAGGGAATATTGGACTTGATTCTCTCAGTAAAATATACCCATATATCTTTTCTAGAGAATATAGTATGGGCAGAAAAGGAAATATTGCATCTTGAGCCGAGAAAGAGACAATACATCTCCAACAGAATAAAGGCTCTCAAAAGCACGCATCAAAGTTATGTGCAACCAATCCTTCAACCAGTTGACAATATGAAACACTAGTGGCAAAAGGAAAAGGAACATTCGAGTAACATATCATGACAAACCTTATACAAAGTGGTTACTGGTGGAAGAGATGATGTCTCCTCTTAAAGCAACTCCACAATTGAAATTTCCGCTCAGTATGCCAAATCAACAGGTGAGATTCAACAAACAGTAGTTGCATTTAGGTTCAGAAAACAGTATGTGAATCAGGTATGCCCTCGGATGTGGTTGGTAACTAAAGAAAACTGTAATAGCAACTTTGCAGTATAGTTATGTCGAATGAAAGAAATGGGAGCACAGTTTAAGAGATATACCTGTCCAAGGATGACATCACGCACATACACGCCCATAGTTGTCATTTTGCCATTGGATCCAGGGGAAAACTCCTGAAAGAGTACATTATATAATGTAGAGGTAAGCTGCGGTACAACTAAAAAGAACTGCAAAAGTATTAACCATTTTATAAGAGACACGTAAATTTCAAGAATTGATATGCAAACAATTTGCACCTATTTATGCACATGGCTAAACATTGGTTTTATACATGTGCAAATTGCCATGTCTTAAAGAAACAACTAACATGTGCAAGTAATCTCTAGTAAAGGAACGGTGGATTCTAGAGAGGAGAACTATCAAGATGGCCTTACACACAATCACCTCACTATCTGGGCTTCCTTTATTTCATTAAAAGAAATTCTTTCTTCACTTTATCCATGTTGAATGACAAGAGAAGGACCATCTTTTTGTAGCTTTCATATGCAATACGTTTACTAAAACTTCTGGTTTGCACAAGTGTTGTCCTTAACAGTAGCAGATGCATGACAAAAACAGAAGATCATTTAGCACCCACTTCAACACTGAGGATTGAAAATTTTACTTCAATGCAAAAGGCATATTATCAGAACTAGGACTTGTCATCTCGCTGCATAATTTATGGTAAAAGAATGCAACAGAAGCAAATATCTAACACAAAAGAGACAATACCTCATCATCTTGAATGTAGGGCTCATACCAACTCCATAAGGACTTTGGATCCGCAAGATAACGAAGGTAGAGAAACCCAATCTGCAGTAAAAAAATAACTATTATTAACGAGAGCTAAATCAAACATTTTATGACAAAAGAATTCCTGGTTCTGCAGAAAGCTAGTGTCATGCAAAACTTTGAACGTTTGTTGCTTCCATGGAGATTGTACTACCTATCAAGGATCTATCAGGACTCAAAAACATATTTCCATGTCATCCAATTGCATTTACTGAAACAACCACAGATACATACACTTATATTCATTATTTAACACCACCATCTTTAGATACGACTAAATTAAGTGCTTTAGAAATTTCCATACATTCAGTAACCCAACTTTGTTGCAGTCTTCAGGGGACGTACGATTGTAAAAAGCAGAGACACACATAAACATAAACATTATTACGAGAGCAAGAAAAGAAAAGGCAAAATTCCTTACTTACAGCTCTGATGTAAGGGGAATCCGGGTGCTTGAGCAGGCCGTGCATCTGGTTGATGGTGAGCTTCATGGTGAAGAGCTTGTAGAGGAGGCAGAAGGCGGTGGATGGGCCGCGGCAGTTGCCGGTCATCCACGGCTCGACGTGGTCGACCTGGTGATAGATCTCGTCGATGACCTCGTGGTAGGTCTTGATCTTGTATAGCTCCTTGAAGTAGTCCGAGGAGGTGATGTTCATGGACAGCACCTTCTCCATCAGCACCTCGATGGGCCTCCCTGATGTCTGTATCTCCATTTTGCCGCGCCCCCCTGAAACCCAACATCACGCAGATTCAGCCCTAAGTATTTCTGCTCGACTATTCAGCCCTAAGTACACGATGTCTCTAAGAAGCCAAAAAGAAACAGGCGCTGTATCGACGCAAGATGGGAAAATTTTCAGCCGGAGCCGAAATTTCCTGCGGGAAGCGATAGGTGAGAGCGAAGCGCAAGAAAGATTCGATTTTTGTTCTATGGCGTCAAGATCCAGACTACCGCGCTGGAATCGGAAGGTTTACCTCTTGAGTTATCAGCTGGAGGCGAGGGGAGCTGCGGGCGCGCCGCCGGAGAGGCGCCGGAGGCGGCGCCGGGGGCGCCGTGGAGACGGGGGTCCCGGCGAAATCGCGTCGGATTGGGGATTTGGTAGGACGGGGGACGGGGGACGGGGGGGGGGGGGGGGGGGGGGTGCGCGGAAGAGGGAGCTCGTGGCTGGGGTTAGCGGCGAGGACAGCTCTACCGAGTGGACAGTGGCCGTATCGCGGCCGTCCGTTGTTGGATCCACAGAGTCAACGGCCGTGTCGAGCCCGAGTTGTTTTTTGCTCGGTCAGACAAACTGGCCCTGCATGGCGGCCCGTAGGATGGCACGACGCAGTGTGATTGTCCTGGCCCGAAGTAAGTCCCCCTGGCCTGTTTCTGTCTTTGTAGCCGAAAGAAAAATATTCCACTCCTTTTTTTTTTCTGTTTCCAACTTTATCGCCAAACGGGAATGGGAAGGAAATATAAAAACCGAAATGGAATGAAAATGAGAACTTTTAAGTGGAACAAAACGGCATTTTTGGCAGGATAACCATTGGAACTAAGTTTCTTTTTCCATATATAATACAGAATTTTCCATTTTAATGTGGTTGTAATGGCAATGTTTGGTCTAGTCATACAAGGCCTCTCTGTGTGAAACATGATCCACCCAACCAATCCTAGTACCTAACTATGTAATTCATTCGGCCTTCTCCCCTAATCAAGCAAGCACACGAGCACAACCTAAGGTTGGGGACACCACTATGTCGCCATGTGGCATTGCTTATTTGTATCTGGTCATCTTGACGGTATATGTTTCCATACACATTTCAGTTGTTAGAGCTCTCATACCCATCAGATCCAGAATCTAGGATGGGCAGGGGAGAGTCGTAGTCGACCATTTCAACAACAAAGTGAAGCCGCTCGAAGAGCACCAACATGCAATGTGGAAAGTATGGTGGTTGCACGACACCACACCATATTGTCGTTGATGAAGTCAAGAAATCCAAATCGCATGACCTGACCGGACACAAGATGGCCTCCGGTTGTCAGAGATGATCCTGCCTTGATCACGACACAATCGGGGGCTTGCCCTATGGTGGGCATCAACTGTCGTGAGGATTCCGCTGTAGTAATCATCAAGGATAGGGAATAAACAGGATAGTAGGGCATTGTGTGAGAGAGGTATCCGAGGACGAGATGCGCACAAGGTATACCCAGGTTTATGCCCCTGGACGGGGTAATATGCAACTTATGCAGGGGCTCTTTGCCTCGTATGATTTTGGTTACAACCATGGAGAATGGTGTAAGATGTCTTGCCCGTAGAGGCTGCCCGAGTTGTGCCTTATATAGGATAATGCAGTTGAGTTACATTAAGACCCAGTTCTTTTGTTGGCTTAAAAATAAGATGCCCCCTTCACAACTTGTCTCATAAGTTGCCGATCTTATAACTTGAGGCTTCTAATTTAGTTACCCCTTGGTTAATTTAGAAGTCTCAAGTAATATGTTGGGCGACTTATGAAAGAAGTTGGGGAGGGGACTCTTATTTTTTAATCCGAAAGAAGAAATGGGCCTAAGTCTAGGTGGGTCAGTTATAAGGTATGGTTTTGGTTACAACTATCGGGAATGGTATGAGATGTCCTTCTCGTAGAGGTCGCCCGGGTTGTGCCTTATATAGGATAACTCAGCCGAGTTACATTATATCTATGTGGGTCAGTTACAAGTAGCATATGCTTAATTGTTTCTAATAATACTTGAGTAGTGTGTTGCCGATTAGTAACTCTTGTCTCGATGGCTGGTGGTAACGCCCAGATTGATTAGAACTCTAGCGGTTTAGTCGGGTGATGCTTCGAGAGTGGGGAACACCGAGTAACGATTCAAGGGCTAACTCAGCAGAGTGAACAACTCAAAGTCATTATAGTCCGGGCGGTCTAAAAGAAAATTAATTGGGTTGTCTTCCGAAAAGCGTTTTCTTTAGCGTCATATAGCTAGGCTTTCATATCTTGGCCTTTAGGAGGGGGACATGTTATATGAGTAACGCTTCTTGATTCCCCCTTATCATTATTAGAAAGAAAATATGATAACAAAATACCAGGATCACATAGTGTGATCAATCCAAACAAGATACTTAACACTTTAAAGCATAATAGAACACACCATGAAGCATGAATCAAGCAACAACGGACCCTAACTTTTTTCTATGCATTGAAATTTTATATATGAATAAACTACAACAAACAAGAGTATAACAATGTATATTATTAGTTCATACATGCAACACATAATTATTATTAGTATAAAATGGACACTTATGACCTCCTCTTTCATAGTAGTTGCAAGCATGAGAAGCAAACTTAACAACATAGCAATTGGGATAATGCAACTTGGAATTATTAGGAACATAAATATGATCATTAGGTTTATTATGATAATTATAAGCATTCTTTCATCTCTCCAAGTAGTTGCAAGGACCAATATCATCATCAATCTCATGGTTACAAGTAGGATTTCCATAGGATAGTTGTAAACCATGCATATAGTTCTTACACAAGGTATATTTCTCCTCTATTTTGTAAATAGGAGAATTCAAGAATATAATAGAACTCTTACTAATAAGAGTATCATCATGAATAGCAAGTATATCATTTTTATCCTCCCATAATATAGTAACAATTTCTAAACATGGAGGATTATCAAGCAAGACAGGATCATCATCTAAAGATTTATCATATGGCATACACAAAACACACTCATTATTGTTAAAGTCATTATTTGGAACTTCAAAGTTGATAATATAAGTATCATCATCAAATTCATCATAATAACAAGTTGCATAAAAGACTAATGAGATTCGAGTTTGAGAATTACTAGCATATATGGGAGATCCCCATTCTTCTTTTTCTTGCTCCATTTGCTCTTTATTCTCTATCTCCTTTTGGGGGGATGCATGTACATCCCCAAGCTTTTGTTTATTACCATATTCTTCTTATTTATCATCACTCTCCTCTTTTTAGGGTCCATGGAATTTGCAAACTTAGACTTTTGCCATCTTCTTCCTACAAAACATAAGTACTTTCTATGGCAGCAAGAATTTCTTTAGCATAGCCAATGATATAAGCATTATCACTAAAGTTCTCTTTGCAGTGTGCAAGTAGAAAAGTACTTATTTTATTAAGATCACGAGCTACAACACAAGATTCATACTTTTTATGAATAAGGGAATCCACCTCATGAGCTCCCCTGAAGGCAATAAACTGGTCAAGTAGTCTCATGTCAAAGTAATCATGATGCTTACCATGGTATGAGGAAATTATAAGGCTATGACTACATTTGCATTGATAGTACAGATGCTTATCATTTTGTTTTGTGCAACAAAACACATTACATAACTCACATATTTGTTTACCAATCTTATTTAAACAGTCAATAAATCCTTCGATATGTGATCTTTCTTGAGAAAAGATATAATCTGCTTCTTTTAATAATCATGTTCCTCAGTTGATAGTTCATCCATATCATCCATACTAAAAGTAACACTAATTTTTATGTATTTTTATATAAGGAAAGTAAGTACAAAACTAGAAGTAAACTAGACTAATATGCAAAACTAAAAGCAAACTAAAGAGAAACTCACAACCAAGCAAGTTAAAAAACAAACTTACCCAAGTTTAGATGATTGCAATATATAAAACAAACCAAAAATAAAACTAGATGCAAAATTAAAATTAAATCTAATGTGTAGTGCACACAAGAATAGAAGCTTAAGCGCTACGCGTCCTAGCAATGGCGCCGGAAAAAAAAACTTGATAACCCCCAAGAGAAGGGGGTCACTATAATACCTCTCAATGTGGAAGTAGGATGTCGATCTGCAAGAGTAAGAAGCAAAAGCTATTTATTCTTGTAGGGGATAGGTGCGGAAAACAAAAAAAAATCCTACGATGTAACCCCCAAAACTACCTAGGATCTATCTATGTAGTAATGCGGTAACAGCCGATGCGTATAGAATACATACCCTTGTAGACCGTACGCGGTTAACGTTCCGCGGGGAACATGGTTGAAGTAGTCGTACTCGTAGCCGACCTCAAGGTCGCGAAGCTCCTCGCAGGTCACCTCTTGCTCCTTCTTCATCTTCATCGTGCAGCAGTTTCGGCTCACGACATTTAAGCGCCCCAAGTGTTGCGCCTCGTGTGTTCGTACACATCCGGTGCACGATGAGACCTCCGGCTCCCTGATCCCACCGGGAGTGCGGAAGTTGATATCCGGCTAGGAATCCCTACAGCGCAACGGCTATTGCAGGTGTGCCTCGATCGCACAATCCAGACTTGGAGCCATGGTCACAAGGGCTAGAGAGAGAGGGAAGGAGGAAGTCAACCAAAGGACTTCTCCAAATATTGGTGTGTTCTAATCCCACCCATGGGCACCCCTTTATATAGGCGGAGGGGGTGTGCCCTCCCCATTAGGTTAGCCATGTGGGACTATTAATAAAGGGAAAATATCAGGTATTTTCGTCCTGGCCGAATGGGCCAAAAGTACTCAGCCCAACAGCCAAAAAGAAAATAGTTGATAAAAAGAAAAAGGGGAGCAGCAGCCTGAGAGGAGGGTGGCCGGGTGGGCCTTGGCGCGGCCCACCACGCGCCTGCCTCTCTCCCGCGTGGCGGCGGCCTGGCAAGCCAGCCCGGGTGGGCCGGTGCCCCCCGCGGCCCAGCTCGCGCCCGGTGGCGGCCAGCGCCCGCGCCCCGCACCGCCTAGGTGAGCCGGCTCGCCCCGGCGGCCCAGCTCCCTGGCGCCCGCGTGGGACAGGTCGAGCAGGCCGGGCGCAGCGGCTTGCTGCTTCTGCTGCTCGCGCGCAGCACACAGTATATGTCGCCCGCTCGCTGGCGCAGCCCAGCAGCTTGCCGCCCAGTGCGGCGGCTGCTATCCGCCGCCCACTTGGGCTAGCTGTTTTCTTTTTCCATTTCTTTTTCTCCGAACAACTTCGGATCTCTCCGCGGAACGATTCCGGCTTTCTCTCTTTCTCTACTGTGATTTCGTCTTATGAATGATCGCTCTCATTGTACCCTTAAGTGTATCCTCTCACGGCTCGGGAATGCTCTAGACATGATCTGTATCAATGATCAATAGAGGGACCAGGGATATCCATGTGACCCCTATGCATTCATGATGACAATGTCGTTTGAACTGCTAAATATAGCATCCTCTTCCTTTTGTTTCTCGATACGACTTGTTCGAGATATGATCATTGGTATCTCATACCTTATTCAATCTCGTTCACAACAAGTTCTATTTTCTTGTTACCGTGATATTACATCCCCGTGACCAAGTCACATGTTGTAACATTTATAGATGTAATCTCACGAAGCCGGCCGTATGTATCTTTACCCGTCATGTGGGTGAACAAATCTCGGTCTAGCAGTCACATGTCATCAATTGTTCCTTCGGAATATCCAACGTACACCTTTATGGCCACCGTATTACCAGATGACGGTTGATGCAATCAAAGCAGCCTCTGGAAACAGTGAGTAATATGAGTGCACGGTCTAAGGAAAATGAGTCTAGGTATAGCTGTTGCAACAATGAACTATATGACTTGATCGTGTTACAATCCTTCGAGGAATGTTGTAGCATCCCAATTGTCTAGCAATTGTAATGCTACTTGGTCTAGTAATATAATGGCTACTTCCTACATATAATTGTTGCATCATAATTATATCATGCTCATGTCATCATGCCACCTTGCATTTGAGCATCATATAAAAACCTTTCTTCATTTGCTTCTTATCTCATATGCATTATTAATTGTATTTGCCTCTTAATATATTGTATTTGTTTCTTGATAAATGCTTGATGCCCAAGTTGAGTTGGGGGCATATCTTTTATTCCAATTCACCACTTTTCTTGCCACCACCTCATATTTCCACCATCCTAGTTAATCATGAGCTATTATTTTTCTTTTGGGCATTTAATCTAGCTCATGTGGGTTGGGTTGGATCCAATTCTATTTTTTCTTTTGCTTGGCCTTTGCTCCATATTTTGGAATGCATAAGAATAATGCCATGTTATTTATTATTGTTTTCACAAGCATAAACATGGACATTAATTATTATGCATGGGCCATGCAACAGTACCACCACCTTTAGCCCATTTGTTTTTCTCTTTGTTTTAGTGGTTCTTTCTTTGTGGGATCATCTCTATCTCTCTCCACCATCCCCATGTTCCCAACAACACCATTTCCCCCATCATGCATGATCAAGTGGGACCTTTTCCCATAAACCCCACCTCTCTCCCTCTTTGTGTTCTCCTCACCATCACCTTGTGCTCAACTACAAAACCATCTCTCCACCCTTTTTTACCTCTTGGCTTGATCTTGCATAGGACCATGTTAAAAAAAACCTAATACTTGTTTCTCCCTATCTCTCTTCAAACCCTAACCCCTTTTCTAACCTCTCTCTCTCTAAACCTAGCTCTAGTCTAAACCCTACCTTACCCTAACACTCACCTCACCACCTCCTCTCCCCATGCCGAGGCTGGCCCCTCTCTCTCTCCCTGCCATGAAGGCCCACACCGGAGCTACCCCCTCTACCCCAATCCTAACACGAGCCCTCACTAAACCCTAGCCGAAGCTACACCCGAGCCTCCCCTCTCCTCTCTCTTTCTCTCTCACTGCCGAGCCTGTCCCACCTGAGCCTGCCCCTCCTTGGTCGCTCCCTGGCCCGCCTGGCAGCCCTACCCTGCCCTGCCTGACCGCCCACGTCGAGCACATGAAGAAGGAGAGGTGGTCAAGACACCTTTTTGCTCTCCCTTGATCCCTCACGCCATCCTTCCCTCCCCCTCGCCTTTATCTCTTTCCCCACGCATCCTAGCAGCCCCAGATCCCCAGGGCCTGCCCTTCCTCGCCCCTCTCCTCCCCAGCTACCCCATTCCCCTTCTTCTCCAACTCCGGCCGCCGCTCTCGGTACCGTCGTCCACCTGCGGATCGAGGAGGCGCTCGCATTGCCGCGGTTGTCGGGGAAGCCCAGTGTGCTCCACTGCATCGCCCTGTAACCGCAGACGTGGAGGAGAATCCCCAGGACCGCCAGAACCATCGCCGCTCCACCGCAAACCCTAACTCCGGTCTGCCAGCTCCATCGCTAGTCTGCTGCTTCTCCGGCCGCGCCAACGCCACCGACACAACTCCGGTGAGGCACCTAACTCCCCAGACATCTTCCTTTCTACCGCCGCGTCCTGGTCGCGCCGGTCGTACCGTCGAATGCTCTCAGTGCGCCGACGTGCGTGTGTTTTCTGCCGCCTCCGCGCCACGCCACACCTCACCTGGGCGCCTAGCCCTCTCCTGTCAACAACACCCAGCCACCGCGCTGGCTCTGTTCCTCTGCGCGCACGCCCAGGTCGCGGGATCGAGTCCCCGCCTCGCCGCGTCGCGCACCGCGCGCGTCCGTCAGATCCGTCAGAGAACGAGAGGAAGATCCACAGTACGTGTTCCCCTTTTTGCACTTACACCCCTGCGTCTTTTGCCGGCTCAACCCGCGGTCCAGCCCGACCCCAACTATCTGTGCCTGTGGGCATTTTTCAAAAAAGGACTCCGGTTTTCGTAACCCTTAACCCGCGCTCCAGTACGACCCTACCTGTCAACCTCTGCGGGCTCAGCCGCTGGCACGTGGACCCATAGTCGCTGGCCCCACCTGTCATTCGCAGAGGCTAGGTAAAGCCACGGTGAGAAAAATCTTTTCTGTGCGCGTGTGCTCCAATCAGCAGCTGCGTCAGCGACTGGGTCTATAACGGGCTGAGTAGCAAATGTTTTCTGCTTTTCTGTTTTTAATTAAACTTTTCCAGAAATTGTTTAAATTCAAACTCAAATCTATTTTTAAATAACTTTAATATTATAAATCCAAATAATACAAATGATATATGTTTTTGAATCAGAAAAATGTGAGGATGTCAAATATGCCATTCAAAATATTATTTGAGCACTTTAAATTTTCGAGATGATTAAAATTACAATAAAATGCCCTTTTCTTAATAAATTAATAACTTTAATTCTATAACTCCAAATTTGACAAATAATATGTCTAAATCGATCAGCGCGACGAGCCCGTTCTACCTATGCATTCCTTGTTCTAAATTGAAGCATGCATCAGGTCATTATTAAAAATCAGAACTGTTTATGACAATAAAACTTGGCTAAATAATTAATAAAATGCTTTATTCTTGTACCACACCTCACCATTGTCATGCTACTTTAATGCCATGTAAATTGTGCATCATTCATCATGGCATGCTTGTCACATTTTAATTCATATGCTTGTGCACTTTATTTATGTTGGCCCTTATTTGTTTGGTTCTCCTTCGAATAGACGCCCAGCAGGAGAATTATCAGGAATCACAGGAGTTCTACCCAGATCCATCTCTCGCTTCAACTGAGCTACCAGGAAAGCACTACCACATGCTTGCATACATATAGTATCTATTGCCTCTATCTTATTCTTGCACCATTGAGTCGCGGTTGCATTAAATTGAATCCCAAGTACTGCATAGCCTTTACTTTTAAACCCCACCGAAGCTTGTTCCTCCATCCCATGAGCCATTACTACAGGAGTGGTTTGAGCCATGCGAGTCGTAGAAAAGCATGTGTAGGGTATGTGAGTGTCTGATGCATAATGAGGTACCTAAACAACATAACCTGAGTAGTAATGGGATAACTAATGAAAGAGGCACCGGTGAGCAATATCTACTATTTGGTTTTTCATGCTCACTTGTGTCCCGTAGGACCCCGAGTACTTGATTCCTGTTCCTTGACTATTCGCACTATCCACATCCGGGAGGCCTTATGGACCCCCCCCTGAGCCAGAGCTTGATTCATTCTTATTTCTTGGGGCCACAAAGTAGTTTGGGGCTTTATTACTATCCTATACTTATGCCATGTTACTGCTTTATTTAAGATTGTGCGTGGAGCACCTGTACTGTTTTGGAGCATGGAATGTTTTCGCGGTATCGACAATCCCAATCACACTTTCGGGTTCCCAGTCGTTTACAGTCATTGACACAAACCTTGGGTCCGTCTCGGAGCCGGCCAACGTCATTGCGGGTAGCTTAATGGGGTGCCCCCTGAAATATTTTTGAATCCTATGATCGCTTTGTCGTGAATGCCTCGTTGGGTTTTGAGTTGGTTTTTCCGAGGTTGATCGAGTGTGTGTTGCTATTTGTGCACCCCTGCAGGGTAAATCTTTCTGAAGCCGTGTCTGCAGTTATGGACGACTTGGAGCACAGTTTCTCGATCATAGACAAGTCTAACTAAAGTACCACTTTTAAATTGACTAAGTACCTGACTAGTAAATAGTGCAATACTCATGGAATGGTTAATAAAACTGCCAACGGATGGGGGTTGTTCGTCCGCTTCCTCGTTGGTAAGCGAGGAGGAGGATGGATCTGTTAATTATACTGTTATAACTGTTGTTCTTAATTCACGGACATCCGTCTATCATTGGTTAGGCGGATGGTTAGCGTGTATCTATAGACTTGTTAGTTGTTATCTTTTGCTGCAATTGCGTCACCCCAGGTTGTGTCCCCTTTAGTGGCATAAAGACTTGCTGAGTACCCCTAGGGTCTCACACGATAAATTGTTTGATTCAGATGAACAAGTGTACCCGCAAGATGGATACTGGGTGGAGGAGACAGATAATGTTGGCAACGATCACTCGGTGTAGATATTCTGGGAACGGGGATCCATGGGATCTGTGGGCGGGATGTGTTATTTATATGGCATCTTATGCCGATTTGCTTCTTATCCGTACTCGGATCTTGTTTTCCGCTTCCGCCTAATACTCTGTTGTTTGATGTATGAGGAGCTATCCTAAAAATATTATCTCTATCTAGGATATTTGAATCTTGTCGTATGGTGTTGCAATATTTTATATTTCTTTTAGATGGAATGGCTCTGAGGACTGTTGTATGTGGCTTGCATACATACGCACTTGTGTATGTAGTTGATCCTTTCGCCTGCCGATTATGCCGCTCGTTCTTGTCCCGATGCTCTGAAAGTGGTTAGGACGGCCGAAAGGTCTACCGTGAGTGGCCCCGGGCCCCACCGTAATATTTTAACCACTTTCGCTCATCCAGGCATGTAACTAAGAGCGTAATTCACCGAGATAGTTACAATTGGTATCAGAGCCATCCCGCCCTTCAGGGTCTCAGCCAAAATGGTCGTTGTCAGTCTAGCAAATATTTTTGGTAGTTATGTATACTAGGGAAAAACAAAACGTGAGAGTAGGACTGCTTCCATTTTTCTTCTTACCCACCCACCCACCCTTTTCTGGTAAGGAAGTGTAACGTTTTCAATTCTCTTCTGAAAATTCAAACTAGGATTCACGTGTTCTGGGTTCCGTAGTACCATAGGTTATATATGTGTGTGTGTGTGTGTGTGCGTGTGAATTCTTTGTCTATCTGTTGCATCCAAAAGTCATCTCTATCTGCCTTTTGGTTATCAACTGTTGGTACATTCCATACCGACAGGCCTTTTGTAAACCGACGCGATCTATCTGATTCGTTGTATACCGGTGCGATCTGTTTTACTCTTTGTTATCCGACGTTATCTTGTTTGGGGTGTTCGTTTTCGTAGTTACTAATCTTTAGGTTCATCTTAAGAACAAGGTGTTGGGATATGTGTTTTACTGATTCATGTGCGGAGTAATGATTTGAGTGCGGAATGGAGTCGCGACCATACCACTACTTTTATCATTCGCTCTTGTATATTGAATTAGTAGAGTTACTATTCTTGATTCGTTAAGTGGTTTTGCGCATATAGTGGTATTTTAATGCCGAAATTTGCGGAAATTTTTTCTTTGTTAGTTATGTACCACACTCCTTGTTCAGTCGTGTGCGTTATGTTTAATATCTTCTAGGTGCCTTGAACTTGGCTGATATTTTAATATCATCTCAGTGATTTGTATCCTTTAATCTTGGTTAATTCCATTTTGGTACTATTTTGGATTATTATTATTCTCCATTATAGTACTGACTTGTGTTTTATGTCAATCACAGGATGGCACCACCACGCCGTTCTGAGGAGGACATACCACCTGAACTTGGGGCTGCTTTGGCAAGTATTGCCAATGCCTTGGGAACTATGCAGCAGAACCAGCAGCGCTTCGAGGAAAGCGTGGGGAGGAATGAGTTTGTTCCGTTACCTCCACCTCCCAAGCGAGGAGACATCAAGAGTTTTCTCAAGTTCAACCCACGCCAATTTGAGGTGTCTGATCAGCCACTTGATGCGGATGATTGGCTGCGTGAAGTGTCAAGGTTGCTGATGACTGCGGATGTTCCCGAGCAAGAATGGGTCAAATGTGCCACTCACCTTCTGAAGGGAGATGCAGCTCTCTGGTGGGAAAATTACCTCAAGGCAGACCTCTCTGGTTTTCAGCCTACTTGGGAGCAATTCACTGCGGCGTTCAAAGAGCAATATCTGACAGAAATTGTCATGGAAAGGATGAAGGAAGTGTTTCTCAACCTCAAGCAGGGCACTGACAATGTCAATAGCTATATCAGAAACTTCATGAACCTTTCTCGGTATGGTGGCGATGAGATCTCTGATGACAAGAAAAAGCAGAAGAGGTTCAGGCAAGGACTTAATGCATCCATCAAATATGCAATCACTCATGCAAGGCCGGGGTCTTTTCTAGAACTCCAACACACAGCTCTGCAGGAAGAAGCAAGTAGGCAAGTGTTTGAGGAGTCAAAGAAACACAGCCGCGATGCAGCAAGCTCTTCTGCTATGACAGCTCCTTCTAAGTGTCGTGTCTGGGTTCCTAACACCCCACCGTCGCTCCCTGCTCCACCAAGACCGTCAAGCTACATAGCAAGGCCACCAAACTCCTTCACTGCGGCTCCCAGGGGCTACAACCACAACTACCCTGGAGCGCCTGGCGGAGTCCCTGGCTATGTTGCTCCACGTCCACCTGGTGCTTGCTATACTTGTGGAAACACTGGGCATCAGCACTGGAATTGTCCTATGAACAACAAAGCTCTTCCACCACCACCTCCAAGACCTGCGGCAAGTTCTCCTATGGTTCGTGCACCTCCACCTCGGGCTCTCAACATCAACACTAAGCCTGGGTCTACGGTTGCTCGTGCCAACTGTGTCAACGTCGCTCAAGCTGAGCATGCACCTGGAGTTGTGATGGGTATGCTTCCTGTTAACTCAGTTCCTGCACGAGTTTTGTTTGATTCTGGTGCATCGCATTCTTTTGTGTCTCACAAATTTGCAAATGAGCATGAGCTTGTTATAGACCAGCTGGATAAAAAGTTAATGGTTCTTTCTCCCGGGGCAAGATTGTTATCTACCAAGATCAGCCATGACAATCAAATTGAGATTGGTGGCTCTTTGTTTCCGGCTTCCTTAATTATTCTGGGTAATTCTGACATTGATGTTATCTTGGGCATGGATTGGTTAACAGCAAATGCAGCTGTGATTGATTGTGCTGAACGTTCGGTTTTCTCTGAAAATTCCTGAAGGCCATATAGTCTATTCTCCAAGTCTGACTCCTACAATTCAGCTTTTCTCTTTGGTGGCTCTGAATGATGATGCTATGGAAGGTATTCAGAGTGTTCCGGTCGTCCATGAGTTCCCAGATGTCTTTCCTGAGGAGTTGCTAGGTATGCCTCTGGATCGTGAGGTTGAGTTTGTGATTGAACTTGAACCTGGTACCGCTCCTATCTCCAAGCGGCCTTATAAAATGGGTCCTGCTGAATTGGCTGAACTCAAACGCTAGCTGGATGAACAAGAGAAGTTGGGTTTCATTCAGCACAGTACTTCTTCTTGGGGTAGTCCAACCATCTTTGTGAAGAAGCGAGACAAGACTGATAGACTTTGTGTTGACTATCGGGCACTCAATGCTAAAACCATCAAGAATAAATATCCCCTTCCGCGGATTAATGATCTCTTCGATCAGCTAGCTGGAGCTGTGGTATTCTCTAAGCTCGATTTGGGAAGTGGATATCATCAAATCAATATTTGCAAGGAAGATGTTCCTAAAGCAGCTTTCACCACTCGCTACGGCCTGTACGAGTACACGGTCATGTCTTTCGGTCTCACCAACGCACCTGCCACCTTCTCGAGGCTTATGAACTCGGTTTTCATGGAGTATCTTGATAAGTTCGTTGTGGTCTATCCGAATGACATTCTAGTCTATTCTAAGTCTAAGGAAGAACATGAAGAACACCTTCGGTGTGTCCTAAACAAGCTTCGTGAGAACCGCCTGTATGCAAAGTTCTCCAAGTGTGAATTCTGGCTGCCTCAAGTCACCTATCTTGGTCACGTCATCTCTGCCAAGGGCATTGCCATCAATCCAGAAACTATTAAGACAATTATGGACTGGCTTCCACCCATAAATGTCAAAAAAGTCCGGAGTTTCCTTGGGTTGGTCAGTTACTGCCGTCGCTTCGTTCAAAATTTCTCGAAGATTGCGAAGCCTCTTACCGATCTCCTGAAGAAAGGCAAGAAATACCTTTGGACTCCTGCATGTCAAGCAAGTTTTGAAACACTCAAAGAGAAGCTCACTTCCACACCAGTCTTAGTTCCTCCAGATACATCAAAGCCTTTCCAGATATTCTGTGACACCTCATTGCAAGGATTGGGTGCGGTCCTTGTGCAAGAAAAACAAGTTGTTGCTTATGCCTCTCGGCAGTTGAAGACGCATGAGATTAACTATCCTACACATGACCTCAAACTCGCAGCAGTTGTCTTTGCTTTGAAAGTATGGAGGCATTACTTGCTTGGCAACCGTTGTGAGATCTTTTCCGACCACAAGAGTCTGAAGTATATCTTCACACAACCTGATCTCAACCTTCGTCAGAGGAGGTGGATTGAAACAATCAATGATTTTGATTTGACCATCAACTACACTCTGGGCAAAGCTAATGTCATGGCCGATGCCCTCAGCCGAAAAGCTTATGTCAACAATCTCATGGTGGAAGAACAACAGCCCCTCTTGTGCGAGGAATTCCGCAAGCTCAACCTTGAAATTGTGGATCAAGGGTATCTTCTAAACCTTCTGGCAACACTGCTCTTGGAAGAAAAAGTTCGCTCCATTCAACTTGGTGATCCTTATACTAAAAAGATCATCTCCAACATTCAGCTTCCGAAGTATGAGTCTTTCCACGTTGACGACCAAGGCACTCTTTTCTTTGAACACCGGATGTTTGTTCCGAACTACCCGGGTTTAAGAGAGCAAGTTCTCAAGGAGGCGCATGATTCCGTTCTTTCTATCCACCCTGGCAGCACTAAGATGTACATGGACTTGAAAGCACAATATTGGTGGCTTGGGTTGAAACGATATTGTGCCAAGTATGTCTCGGAGTGTGATGTATGTCGCAGAGTTAAAGCTGTCCATCAGAAACCTCCCGGTCTTCTACAGCCATTGAAGCCTCCGGAATGGAAATGGGAGAAAGTAGAGATGGACTTCATCACTGGTTTTCCAAGGTCGCAGAAGGGCAACAATGCAATCTTTGTTGTCATCGACAGGCTTTCTAAAGTAGCTCACTTCTTTCCCGTCAAGGAAACAATTTCTGCAATTCAGTTGGCTGAGCTCTATATCAACAGAATTGTCTCTCTGTATGGGGTTCCTCTTGAGATCAGCTCAGACCGTGGAAGCATCTTCACTTCCAAGTTCTGGGGAAGTTTCCAAAATGCTTTGGGAACAAAATTAAACTTCAGCACAGCTTACCACCCTCTGTCGCAAGGACAAGTTGAAAGGATCAATCAGATTCTGGAAGATATGCACCGTGCTTGCGTTATCTCTTTCGGCATGAAGTGGGAAGAATGCCTTCCTTATGCTGAATTCTCTTACAACAACAGCTTCCAGAAAAGTCTAAAGATGGCACCATTTGAGGCTCTCTATGGTCGCAAATGCAGAACTCCAATTGGTTGGTCGGGCGCAGGTGAAAGAATATTGTTTGGCCCTGACATTGTAACTCAAGCGGAGGAGAAGGTTCACATCATTCTTGAAAACCTGAAGATTGCTCAAAGTCGCTAGAAGAGCAATTATGACAGGAAGCACACGGACATGGAGTATGTCCCGGGTGATCTCGTTTACCTTCGTGTCACTCCCATGAGAGGCACGCACCGCTTTGGTATCAAAGGAAAGCTGGCTCCTAGATACATCGGTCCTTTCAAAATTCGTGGAAGAAGAGGAGAAGTTGCTTATGCTCTTGAGCTCCCTGAAAAACTCAAGGTCCATGATGTTTTCCATATCTCTCAACTCAAGAAGTGCTTCAAGGATCCCGGCAGGACCGTGGACCATGAACTCATCAATCTCCAAGAAGATCTGTCTTATCAAGAACACCCCATAAAAATTCTAGAATTCACAGAAAGAAGGACTCGCAACAAGTCCATCAAGTTCTGCAAGGTGCAGTGGTCGCACCATTCCGTTGATGAAGCCACTTGGGAACGTGAAGATGAGCTCCGTGCCAAGTATCCTACCCTCTTTGAGTCTTCTTCTTCTTCCTAGAATCTCGGGGCGAGATTCTTGTTTAGTGGGGGAGAGTTGTAGCATCCCAATTGTCTAACAATTGTAATGCTACTTGGTCTAGTAATATAATGGCTACTTCCTACATATAATTGTTGCATCATAATTATATCATGCTCATGTCATCATGCCACCTTGCATTTGAGCATCATATAAAAACCTTTCATTTGGTTCTTATCTCATATGCATTATTAATTGTATTTGCCTCTTGATATATTGTATTTGTTTCTTGATAAATGCTTGATGCCCAAGTTGAGTTGGGGGCATATCTTTTATTCCAATTCACCACTTTTCTTGCCACCACCTCATATTTCCACCATCCTAGTTAATCATGAGCTATTCTTTTTCTTTTGGGCATTTAATCTAGCTCATGTGGGTTGGGTTGAATCCAATTCTATTTTTTATTTTGCTTGGTCTTTGCTCCATATTTTGGAATGCATAAGAATAATGCCATGTTATTTATTATTGTTTTCACAAGCATAAACATGGCCATTAATTATTATGCATGGGCCATGCAAGAGTACCACCACCTTTAGCCCATTTGTTTTTCTCTTTGTTTTAGTGGTTCTTTATTTGTGGGATCATCTCTATCTCTCTCCACCATCCCCATGTTCCCAACAACACCATTTCCCCCATCATGCATGATCAAGTGGGACCTTTTCCCATAAACCCCACCTCTCTCCCTCTTTATGTTCTCCTCACCATCACCTTGTGCTCAACTACAAAACCATCTCTCCACCCCTTTTTTTACCTCTTGGCTTGATCTTGCATAGGACCATGTTAAACCCCCCCTAATACTTGTTTCTCCCTATCTCTCTTCAAACCCCAACCCCTTTTATAACCTCTCTCTCTCTAAACCTAGCTCTAGTCTAAACCCTACCTTACCCTAACACTCACCTCACCACCTCCTCTCCCCATGCCGAGGCTGGCCCCTCTCTCTCCCTACCATGAAGGCCCACACCGGAGCTACCCCCTCTACCCCAATCCTAACCCGAGCCCTCACTAAACCCTAGCCGAAGCTACACCCGAGCCTCCCCTCTCCTCTCTCTTTCTCTCTCACTACCGAGCCTGTCCCACCTGAGCCTGCCCCTCCTTGGTCGCTCCCTGGCCTGCCTGGCAGCCCTACCCTACCCTGCCTGACCGCCCATGTCGAGCACGTGAAGAAGGAGAGGTGGGCGAGCCGCCTTTTTGCTCTCCCTCGATCCCTCACGCCATCCTTCCCTCCCCTCTCGCCTTTATCTCTTTGCCCACGCATCCTAGCAGCCCCAGATCCCTAGGGCCTGCCCTTCCTCGCCCCTCTCCTCCCCAGCTACCCCGTTCCCCTTCTTCTCCAACTCCGGCCGCCGCTCTCGGTACCGTCGTCCACCTACGGATCGAGGAGGCACTCGCGTTGCCGCGGTTGTCGGGGAAGCCCAGCGTGCTCCACTGCATCGCCCTGTAACCGCAGACATGGAGGAGAAGCCCTAGGACCGCCAGAACCATCGCCGCTCCGCCGCAAACCCTAACTCCGGTCCGCCAGCTCCATCACCAGTCTGCTGCTTCTCCGGCCGCGCCAACGCCACCGACACAACTCCGGTGAGGCACCTAACTCCCTAGACATCTTCCTTTCTACCGTCGCGTCCTGGTCGTGCCGGTCGTACCGTCGAATGCTCTCAGTGCACCGACGTGCGTGTGTTTTCTGCCGCCTCCACACCGCGCCACACCTCACCTGGCTGCCTAGCCCTCTCCTGTCAACAACACCCAGCCACCGCGCTGGCTCCGTTCCTCTTTGCGCACGCCTAGGTCGCGGGATCGAGTCCCCACCTCGCCGCACCGCGCGCGTCCGTCAGATCAGAGAACGAGAGGAAGATCCACAGTACGCATTCCCCTTTTTGCACTTACACCCCTCCGTCTTTTGCCGGCTCAACCCGCGGTCCAACCCGACCCCACCTGTCTGTGCCTGTGGACATTTTTCAAAAAAGGACTCCGGTTTTTGTAACCCTTAACCCGCGCTCCAGTACGACCCTACCTGTCAGCCTCTGCGGGCTCAACCGCTGGCACGTGGACCCATAGTCGCTGGCCCCACGTGTCATTTGCAGAGGCTAGGTAAAGCCACGGTGAGAAAAATCTTTTATGTGCGCGTGTGCCCTAGTCAGCAGCTGGCCCACCCATCAACGACTGGGTCTATAACGGGCTGATTAGCAAATGTTTTCTGCTTTTCTGTTTTTAATTAAACTTTTCCAGAAATTGTTTAAATTCAAATTCAAATATGTTTTTAAATAACTTTAATATTACAAATCCAAATAATACAAATGATATATGTTTTTGAATCAGAAAAATGTGAGGAATTCAAATATTCCATTCAAAATATTATTTGAGCACTTTAAATTTTCGAGATGATTAAAATTACAATAAAATGCCCTTTTCTTAATAAATTAATAACTTTAATTCTATAACTCCAAATTTGACAAATAATATGTCTAAATTGATCAGCGCGACGAGCCCGTTCTACCTATGCATTCCTTGTTCTAAATTGAAGCATGCATCAGGTCATTATTAAAAATCAGAACTGTTTATGACAATAAAACTTGGCTAAATAATTAATAAAATGCTTTATTCTTGTACCACACCTCACCCTTGCCATGCTACGTTAATGCCATGTAAATTGTGCATCATTCATTATGGCATGCTTGTTTGCTTGTCACATTTTAATTCACATGCTTGTGCACTTTATTTATGTTGGTCCTTGTTTGTTTGGTTCTCCTTCGAATAGACGCTAGCAGGAGAATTATCAGGAATCACAGGAGTTCTACCCAGATCCATCTCTCGCTTCAACTGAGCTACCAGGCAAGCACTACCACATGCTTGCATACATATAGTACCTATTGCCTCTATCTTATTCTTGCATCATTGAGTCGCGGTTGCATTAAATTGAATCCCAAGTACTGCATAGCCTTTACTTTTAAACCCCACCGAAGCTTGTTCCTCCATCCCATGAGCCATTACTACAGGAGTGGTTTGAGCCATGTGAGTCGTAGAAAAGCATGTGTAGGGTATGTGAGTGTCTGATGCATAATGAGGTACCTAAACAACATAACCTGAGTAGTAATGGGATAACTAATGAAAGAGGCACCGGTGAGCAATATCTACTATTTGGTTTTTCATGCTCACTTGCGTCCCGTAGGACCCCGAGTACTTGATTCCTGTTCCTTGACTATTCGCACTATCCACATCCGGGAGGCCTTATGGACCCCCCTGAGCCAGAACTTGATTCATTCTTATTTCTTGGGGCCACAAAGTAGTTTGGGGCTTTATAACTATCATGTACTTATGCCATGCTACTGCTTTATTTAAGATTGTGCGTGGAGCACCTGTACTGTTTTGGAGCGTGGAATGTTTTCGCGGTATCGACAAGCCCAGTCACACTTTCGGGTTCCCAGTCGTTTACAGCCATTGACACAAACCTTGGGTCCGTCTCGGAGTCGGCCAACTTCGTTGCGGGTAGCTTAATGGGGTGCCCCCTGAAATATTTCTGAATCCTGTGATCGCTTTGTCGTGAATGCCTCGTTGGGTTTTGAGTTGGTTTTTCCGAGGTTGATCGAGTGTGTGTTGCTATTTGTGCACCCCTGCAGGGTAAATCTTTCTGAAAGCCGTGTCCGCGGTTATGGATGACTTGGAGCACAATTGCTCGATCATAGACAAGTCTAACTAAAGTACCGCTTTTAAATTGACTAAGTACTTGACTAGTAAATAGTGCAATACTCATGGAATGGTTAATAAAACTGCCAATGGATGGGGGTTGTTCGTCTGCTTCCTCGTTGGTAAGCGAGGAGGAGGATGGATCTGTTAATTATACTGTTATAACTGTTGTTCTTAATTCACGGACATCCGTCTATCATTGGTTAGGCGGATGGTTAGCGAGTATCTATAGACTTGTTAGTTGTTATCTTTTGCTACAATTGCGTCACCCTAGGTTGTGTCCCCTCTAGTGGCATAAAGACTTGCTGAGTACCCCTAGGGTCTCACACGATAAATTGTTTGATTCAGATGAACAGGTGTACTCGCAAGATGGATACTGGGTGGAGGAGACAGATGATGTTGGCAACGATCACTTGGTGTAGAGATTCCGGGAACAGGGATCCGTGGGATCTGTGGGCGGGATGTGTTATTTATATGGCATCTTATGCCAATTTGCTTCTTATCCGTACTCGGATCTTGTTTTCCGCTTCCGCCTGATACTCTGATGTTTGATGTATGAGGAGTTATCCTAAAAATATTATCTCTATCCAGGATATTTGAATCTTGCCTTATGGCGTTGCAATATTTTGTATTTCTTTTAGATGGAATGGCTCTGAGGACTGTTGTATGTGGCTTGCATACATACTCACTTGTGTATGTAGTTGATCCCTTTGCCTGCCGATTACGCCGCTCGTTCTTGTCCCGATGCTCTGAAAGTGGTTAGGACGGCCGAAAGGTCTGCCGTGAGTGGCCCCAGGCCCCACCGTACTATTTTAACCACTTTCGCTCATTCAAGCATGTAACTAAGAGTGTAATTCACCGAGGTAGTTACAAATGTCCAATCACAACAATCTCCAATTATATGATCCCATTGTCAGTCGGCATAAATGTCCATGATCTTGAAACCCAGATCATCTTCGTGACCAACGAACTAGTATGAATAGAGGCTACTAGGGACTTTGTTGTTTCATCCCACACCTGTGCCAATGTTTCTACTTGGCACAATTATAGCACAATATGAAACTATTATAAACTAATTGAGATATGACAATAAAAACCTATCTATTATTTGCCTCTAGGGCATATCTCCTTCAGTCTCCCACTTGCACTAGAGTACAAATAATCTAACTCGCATTTTACTCATATAAACCATATACCATATGCGTTTAAGATCATGCATGCTCATGGGAAACGTCATGTCCATGTTCTGTTTTACCAGATCATTATGTCTTTTGCAAATCGTTAATGTCTTCCTAATTTTGTCACTCACACCATTATCGTATAATGGGTCAAAGTATTTGTTTGGCGACAAAGTGAGACTCTGTTTCTAGTGTTTATGATGACGGTCGTTTTCACCGTTGTCATCTAAACTTCAAAACACACTTTGATATCCTTTGTGTGTATACTATAGTCATGGCAGCAGAACGAGACCGGATTCCAGGAGTTTACAGTGACTTTAGATCAACCTCGAGGGCTTTCTCATGGGCACTGGGCCCTAGGGCACATCATTCTATGTTAAAAGCGAACTAGCCCCGCCATAACATTATACATCACATTAGATGGAGCTTTTATACTTCTATATCTATGTAGATCATAGTGCATGAAATGCAACTATGTCACTTACATTGCTTCTTGCTACTTAAGTACAAACTTAATTCTGGTTCAGTGATCAACTCAGGAATCACTTAAAGACACATTCTTATAGTTAAGACTTTGTCATACCAACCAGAACTTTGGGTCACATTATGTCGAGTATACAACATGGTTATATGGAAGAACCTATGACTGAGGCATAGGAGATGCAACGCATCTCGTTCTTTCAACCATAGTTGCAATATTAACTCAATGCTTCATATAGTAAGAACTACTTTCTCACCTTGTTCCATTCTGAGCTTCTTCAGAATCTTGCTTAGGACATTCTGAACATCTTTCAGAATCAAGTCTAGGAAGCATTCGACATTCAGTGTTTATTAAACCCACCAATCTATCTCGATAGATCTTATTTTTTAATAACTTCAACTTCATCCTTATTTATCTAACTTAAACGTTATTAACACCAATTACATCATTCACATATGTCATCCACATATCACAGAATGATTTCACGCTCCCACTCAAATATGACATTCATATTTGAGATCCAGGGATTTCACTTAGCTCCCACTCAAAACTAGGTCCTCTCGATAATCTTGGACATTCCAAAATTCTTTGATTATCATCAAATCGAGAATTCCACTAACGAGATTTCAATGACCATTCATTTCTCGTACCTAGGTCCATCACGCTTCTTTGTAATTCGTAGGTATGTCTTGTTCAAAACATGACAAGTGAATCAACAATATAATTCCATAAATTTGTAGAATATATAGTTGAATCCTACTTACTTTAGTAAAAGTATCCGCTTGAAACTTTATGATCATTATCATTAGTTTCTCCTCTATATGTAGAGTTTGGATTCACAAAACAAATTCCGCTACGCCACTCAACAATTCGGAGGTAAGGTCAAATACCCTGTTTTGATCTTTTACTTTCTTCCACCTGTATCTTTATCAAGACACATCAACTTTGGATAACAACAGGTTTTCCCCTTTATGGAAGATGCATTCATAGTTTCCTAAGAATGCTCTACAAAGACTTGTTTATTCGCCACGACTTTGACTTATCGAAATCTCCAGAAACTCGAACTTGCCATAGCACTTATGGTGTTGTTTCCACGAATCTTTAGATGTCCCTTTGTATTTCAAATGAGTGTTTGCTTATTTCGATCTTTAACTCTAAACGACAACTATAACCCCTATAAGAGATGATATTATACCATATGTATCTTAATACATAATGATTATGATGTTTAGACATTTCAACATAGTTTGAATTCGTTCAATTATCATAATTTGTGAAACATCTTTCACAAGTTCCTTTTATGCTAAACTTAACTTGAATACTTCAGTCATGTCGATCAAATCGAAGATACTTCATATTCTTGTTAATTTCAATATCCTCTTATTGTTGGAACTCATTTGAACAATTCAAATCGTTTCAAACTTATGTTTCATTAAGTAAATACGCTTATTCACTTAAGTCCACAATTAACTAATGACTTCCACTACTTGTTGAAAATACGATACATCACTATGTATAAGATTCAACATTTCTTCGCATATCACCGTTTTACCAGAATGTGGAGTTTTAGTCATTATACCCAAGAGGCATGGTTTTGCAAAGTCTCTAGATTAAGCATCTAGGACCCCGATCTTTCATAAAGAACCTACAATAACCAAAATGACTTAAACTATAGTGTCTTTTCATTATTAAACTTTGGATATCTTTTAGCATTCTAATCCTTTATAAATGTTTAAACCATTATCATTAACATAGTGATGAGAATAACTTATTTTATAATCATAATGTGACCATAAGGTATTGTTCATAAGAATAGTACAAACTGGTTTGTAACTTGTTCATGTGAATAATCGTCTTGCCAAAACCAAGACACACAAATAATGATTACAAAATTATATTCAAGTCCACTAATCCAAATGATAAACTTTGAGGGAAGAGGCGATGTCGGCCATCAACTGTTTTGCTTGTCGTCATTAAGTCACGTTGCCTCAAAACCAGCAATTCTCAAGTAGATCCTCCTGTTTTCATAAAACGGGACAAGTATCAAATACTTTGCAAACTGCAACGAGTTTTAAAAGAACCACATTTATAATTTGTATATCTTACATATACCTTTTCATCCATGACCTCCTTTTGCAATCAAGCCCTTCTAAGAGTTCTTAACTCTAATGCAAGATCGCTGAGTGTTTTTCCAAACATTCTGGAGTCATCGAATTATCTCCTAATGGTTATTGTATTAAGAAGAGAAGATCACCTTTTACGAGGATATTCCTCAGGCGTGGGTATTAATCTATGAAGTTGGAACCTTTTGCTAAGTTCCATATTAAGCAATATATTCCCATGGTCACAAAGGACCTCAATGGGATAGGCTAAGATCTACTAAGATATTTGCAAACAGACATCTAGATTAAGTTTATAATAAGAGATCAATTTATAATTGGTCTCCACTAAAATTGTCATCCCCTGGACAATTTTAGTGATCGCATGATCCCTATCCTCTGCACCTCCCCCGATCATCACGGCCATTAGTGCAGTATCAAAGGTAGACATTCACTAATGTTAATCACATCATCCATGTGACTCATGCTCGATCTTTCGATCTCTTGTGTTCCGAGGCCATGTCCGCACATGCTAGGCTCGCCAAATCTAACTTGTGTGTATTCGCTGTGCAACATGGCTTACATCCACTGTATGCGAACGTAGATATGTCTGACCCCTACTCACCGCAGGGTGCCTCATACCGAAGAACTTTCTTGGTGGTGCACACACAAGGGGAACACGGAACATTGGAATTAAATAGGGATTATCTTATTTGCTACCGTTGAGTATCTAAATACTAGCATACAATAAGATGTAAAACAAGTATCAACATCATATGTATAATGTGATATGATATGGTCTTTCTTGCGCCTTGATCTCCATTGAGCGCTCCGGCATGATCTCCATTCTGCCCTTGGTTTGACGCCAAGTCCACGACGCCTCCACCAGGTCATCCATCGGAATGATGACTATTACTATACTACTTAGTAACAGAAAAGTAAACTACTTTACCTTCGTAACGACCAATGCCATATCATAATCATATCCCCCCTGCAAATTAAAGTTAGACGCCTCTACTTTATCTATTGCAAGTTTTACGTGGTTGTTAGGGTTTTCGCAATAGAACCGTTTCTAAACTACGAACTTTCCAACCACAACATGGATCCGACAGTTGTCTCTATTACACCCCTTTGGGGGCCCTCCGTTGTAAATGCTATATCAACTATCGAATGAGAGACAGACACCCGCTAGCCACTTATACGGTAAAAGTCGTATGTTGAGCGTGGAACCAGTCTCGCGTACGAATGCGCGTAAGGTCGGTCTGGGCCGCTTCATCAAACAATACCGCGATATAAACAAGTACACGTTAGAGGGTAACAACTAAGGGATCAATTCCCGCACAATACTTGTGCGTATCGGCCGTACAATACTCCTACGCATAGATCGGCTCTGATACCACTGTAGGGGATCGGTGCGCAAAACAAAAAAATTCCTACGATGTAACCCCGAAAAACTGCCTAGGATCTATCTATGTAGTAATGCGGTAACGGTCGATGCGTATAAAATACATACCCTTGTAGACCGTACGCGGTTAACGTTCCGCGGGGAACGTGGTTGAAGTAGTTGTACTCGTAGCCGACCTCAAGTTCGCGAAGCTCCTCGCAGGTCACCCCTTGCTCCTTCTTCATCTTCATCGTGTAACAGCTCTGGCTCATGACATTTAAGCTCCCCAAGTGTTGTGCCTCGTGTCTTCCTACACATCCGGTGCACGATGAGACCTCCGGCTCCCTGATCCCTCCGGGAGTGCGGAAGTTGATATCCGACTAGGAATCCCTGCAGCGCAACATCGTACTACATGTGTGCCTCGATCGCACAACCCAGACTTGGGGCCATGGTCACAAGGGCTAGAGAGAGAGGGAAGGAGGAAGTCAACCAAAGGACTTCTCTAAATATTGGTGTGTTCTAATCCCACCCATGGGCACCCCTTTATATAGGCGGAGGGGGTGTGCCCTCTCCATTAGGTTAGCCATGTGGGACTATTAATAAAGGGAAAATATCAGGTATTTTCGTCCTGACCGAATGGGCCAAAAGTACTCAGCCCAACAGCCAAAAAGAAAATAGCTGATAAAAAGAAAAAGGGGAGCAGCAGCTTGAGAGGAGGGCGACCGGGTGGGCCTTGGCGCGGCCCACCACGCGCCTGCCTCTCTACCACGCAGCGGCGGCCTGGCAAGCCAGCTCGGGTGGGCCGGTGCCCCCCGCGGCCCAGCTTGCGCTCGACAGCGGCCAGCGCCCGCGCCCCGCACCGCCTGGGTGGGCCGGCTCGCCCCGGCGGCCCAGCTCCCTAGCGCCCACGTGGGCCAGGTCGAGCAGGCCCGGCGCAGCGGCTTGCTGCTTCTACTGCTCGCGTGCAGCGTGCAGTATATGCCTCCCGCTCGCTGGCGCAACCCAGCTGCTTGCTGCCTAGTGCGGCGGCTGTTATCCGCCGCCCACTTGGGCTGGCTATTTTCTTTTTCCATTTCTTTTTCTCCAAACAACTTTGGATCTCTCCGTAGAATGATTCCGGCTTTCTCTCTTTCTTTACTGTGATTCCGTCTTACGAATGATCGCTCTCATCGTACCCTTAAGTGTATCCTCTCATGGCTCGGGAATGCACTAGACATGATCTGTATCAATGATCAATAGAGGGACCAGGGATATCCATGTGACCCCTATGTATTCCTGATGACAATGTCATTTGAACCGCTAAATGTAGCATCCTCTTCCTTTTGTTTCTCGATACGACTTGTCCGAGATCTGATCATTGGTATCCCATACCTTGTTCAATCTTGTTCACAACAAGTTCTATTTTCTTGTTACCGTGATATTACATCCCTGTGATCGAGTCACATGTTGCAATCATTTATAGATGTAACCTCAATAAGCCGGCCGTATGTATCTTTACCCGTCATGTGGGTGAACAAATCCCGGTCTAGCAGTCACATGTCATCAACTGTTCCTTCGGAATACCCATTGTACACCTTTATGGCCACCGTATTACCAGATGACGGTTGATGCAGTCAAAGCAGCCTCGGGAAATAGTGAGTAATATGAGCGCATGGTCTAAGGAAAAGGAGTCTAGGTATAGCTGTTGCAACAATGAACTATATGACTTGATCGTGTTGCAATCCTTCGAGGAATGTCCAATCACATCATTCTCCAATGATATGAACCCGTTGTTAGTCAACATAAATGTCCATGATCTTGAAACCCAGATCATCTTCGTGACCAACGAACTAGTATGAATAGAGGCTACTAGGGACTTTGTTGTTTGATACCACACCTGTGCCAATGTTTCTACTTGGCACAATTATAACACAATATGAAACTATTATAAACTAATTGAGATATGACAATAAAAACCTATTTATTATTTGTCTCTAGGGCATATCTCCTTAAGTTATCTCCAACTAAAGTGTTACATGTTTTAATTATTTATGCACTAAACAATTTAAGGAACAATGAGCTTGATTTAATAGAAGAAAGTAAAGTACAACAAAACAATAATGTAAAAGTATCTCAATCATATTCAATGCAAGAGGACAAGACAAAGATTTTATCTTATACGAATAGTGGACATGGGTTCATGGGTTCACTCAATCCCCTCTCTACATCTATGGTGGTGTTTGTGTTATATATAATAAAGTTACACACAATTATTATATTTTAGTGGTAACTTTTATGATGGCTACATATCCTAAATCACATAATTGAAAGAAGTACACATATGTGTTGTTGTGTCATCCTCGTAAGGCCAACATGTGGTTATTGTCACTCCACCATGGCATACTTCTCTCTTTTTCATCCCAGATAAAGAATGTTTGGTTGCATTGTTGTCACTCAACGCATATGAATACATCATACTTATAAATTGTAAACACTCTAAACACTAGTGCAAAGATTTATTTGTTGTACACATTACCGCATCTCTCCGATCTAACTACACTTGGCATTGTCAAGCACCTCATGGCATGGGTAAATGAGGCATTATGAATAGAAGCCATTATATGTATCATAGAAGTATCTCGAGAGTATGACAAATCATAAAATCCCGACACTTTAAAGTTTCATTTCTTTCTTATTACTTCATAGTTATTGGAAAATATCAAGTAACATATTACTTAATAAGATAAAGTAACTCAAATTTTGCAATCTTAAACGTAACTTACTTCAAGATTTCATGATTTAATCATTTATCTTACTTAGGTCCATCATCGTTTCTTCGTAGTTCGTAGGTATATCTTGTTCCATTAACATGACAAGTAAATCAATGATATAATTCCACAAGCGATGGAGAGTATCATTGAATCCTAATTTATTTTAGTAAAAGTACTAACATGAAACATTCTGATCACTATCCTTACTTTATCCTCTACCCTATAGAGTCTTTGCTTCATAACTAATTCCGCTGTGTTACTCGACACTTGGAGGTAAGGTCAAAATACCTTAGTTGAGTTTTTTACTTTCTTCCATCAAAACTTCCTTCGAGAACATCTTTCTTGAAAACTAGACAACAACAAGGTTACCCTTTTGGTTGTGGAATACCTATTTATAGTTGCCCAAGAATATTCTACAAAGATTTATATATATACATTCGTCAGCATCTGCATACTTGCTCGTTGTTTCTATCATCTCTCCCAAATTAGTGACCTTGTCACACTTCAAGCGATGGCACAATAGACCAATTGGGAGACCTGCAATGAAAGCTTCAATCGCAGTTTGATCATTTACTCCTTCACAGGAGTTCTTGGTGTCAATCCATCGTCTGAGGTAATCCCGGCAAGTTTCTCCGGCTTTCTGGGTGCAACGCTGTAGGTCTCCAACCGTATAGGGCCTCCGATATGTGCCTTCGAAATTCCGAAAGAACGCACTTTGCCTGTCATACCAGTTATGGATGGTGTTCTCCGGAAGTTCATTAAGCCATGATTGTGCCGTCTTCCACAACATAAGTGGGAGATATCAGGTTGCGACCAGGCTGTTTCCGCCTTTGGCGATGTAGCAAGCTTGGAAAAAATCCTGTAGCCAGGTATCTGGCCGAGCAATGCCGTCATAGGCTTGGATATGTCTTGAGATAGCAAATCCTTCCGGGAATCTTGTAGCTCTGATGCGTGGTCCGAAGCACTTTGGGCCCACGTAGATATCATCGTTTTCGTAGCGCCATGCCTCTATGTTGGAATTGATCCTGTGCCTTGCGTCGTTCGGGGATAGAGATCGTCCCAAATGTCGGCTGTGGTTGCGGTGCCTTGGAGCCGGACTTCGGCTTCTGCCACCACCTCCTCCGCCACGTCGTCCTCCTTGTCCCCCTTGAGAGCCGTTGTGATGACTGCTTGGTGGAGAGGGTGGGGCAGCTGGATTGTTTCCGGCTGTTCGCCGGCCTCCATCCAGAGCGTCATTATTCCGGTTCCGAGGAGGGTCTTCACTACGACGAGCCCCCTGCCAGCTTGACCCGACGTGGTTTCCGTCGTTCCTTCGTCCGTCGTTCCCACTACGGTGAGGATCAGCCGGACGGCTTTCATATCTAGGAGGTGGCATTTTTTTGACGATCCTCCTCCCGACGTTTCTCTTTATCTTCTCCCCTTCGATCGTTCGATTCTCGTCGGGGAGGATTTCTCGGATACAGTGCAGTAATAGCCTCTTGCTCGGCCGCTGGAGCGATGTTGCTCCAGTCATGCGCAGTTCTGTGATGATGTCCTGACGATCCGGTTCTAGAGTGGTTGTCTTCCCGTCGGCCGGAACAGTGACGCTGTTCCGGAACACGCTGGGGCCTTATATCATTCCAGGCTGAGTCCGTGTGACATTGGTCGGATTTGGAGACATGTTTTCCACTTCTAGATTTCGCAGCCATCTGTTGCTCCAGACCCTTGGTGAGTAGCTTGATGCCCAATCAAACCTGTTTTGGGCCTACGTTATTTGACAGGATATCTCAAGCTGCGACAGTGTTCTGTACCGGTGTCGGATACACCAGATCTCCTTTGCTGTCGAGACGAGGCATCCCTGGATCTCCTTCAAAGAGGACCCTGTTTACTTCCGGAAATTGACCGTCACGTGTGTAACGTTTCCGTGTCTTCTGATGAAACTGAGACATGTAGTCCTTAGTTGCCATGCGTTTCTTTTCCTCCTGAATGTTTTTGGCTTCATCCAGGAGTTGTTGACGACGCGCTTCTAGGGCTTGGTCCCTCTCGTCCAGCTCTTCAGCAGTAAGTTCTGCAGCTGTAGGGATAGGTGTGGTTAATGCAGCATCGATGAGTTTACGCGCACCTTCAGTGATCACGTGTCCATCCACCGATTCTTCTTTTTTCGGCTCGTCTGGGATAAGTGCTCCATCCGAGTCTTCTTCGTATTCCTCGGCAATCACCTCCTCTATCAGAGGGTCTTTTGTTGGGGTCTTGTTCTTCTTATTCTTCTTCTTTTGCCTTCTTGGCTGTGTCGGTAGCAAAGACGGCTTTGGGTCCGTTTCCCGGAGTCAAGCTCTGATAGGTACTTTCGTACATCTGGACTTCGAGATTATCTCTGACTTCCATGTCATCCTACACTTTGGGAGAGTGTTCCCCGGATCCTTCATCCATGGTTTCTCCTTCCTCTACAGCTTTGGAGTTGTACTCCTCTTCGTATTCTGCGGAGAACTTTCGGAAATCCGCTGACGTCATTGACTCATCCGAGGATGCGGGTACGTCGGCGTCTGTTCCAATTGCCTCTAGCACATAGTCGGTGTTTTCTCCAGCATCGGCAGAGCCGGATCCAGATCCAACATATCCGACGAAGTGCGACGCGTGCTTCTTGAGGTACATGCGGCTCTCGCGATCAGCTTTGTCGAAACTTTTGATGGTCTCGAGAATTGCATCTGCGCTTGAATCTTGCATTATCATATGTCGCAGTGTGTACCTTAGGAAAGACATGTCTGTCCCGGCGTCATCAGAGCCGGAATCAGTGTCGTTGATATGCTCCTCCTGGATTTCGACTTCCGCGGGTGGGTCGATCTGGGATCCGGCTTCTCCGAGGAGATCCACTCCAGATTCGACTTTGACCGCTAGGTCTTCCTCAGGCTCGGATTTCTCCACTATCTCCACAACTGGTGCGGGCTGGGTGGGATTAGGTTTTTTTGAGATCTGGAACTCTGCCGCCTCCGCGGACAAAGGGGACCCAGAAGATTCTTCTGCCTCTATCATCACCACTGGGGTGGGTGGGGCAGGTTCAGCAAAACCGATGTAAACATCGATCTCGCCAAAAGACATGATTGTGTAGGCAGTCACGACCTCCCTAGCCGGAATCCAAGTCTTGTCGAGAACGATGAGAGGGACGTCGCTGGCATAGAGGATGCGACCGACGGCGATGGTCTCGCTGATTCCGATTCTTGCAGATTCCGCTCGGA
Source organism: Avena eriantha (assembly GCA_910589775.1). NCBI lineage: Eukaryota > Viridiplantae > Streptophyta > Magnoliopsida > Poales > Poaceae > Avena > Avena eriantha. The sequence goes on along the minus strand of OU342744.1, from coordinate 83,335,260 downwards.
ACGCAGATACAAAGCTCACTTGCCCCACGGTGGGCGCCAACTGTCGTCGGATTGATGACAAGTACGCCATGAAGGGATCCTCGAGGCGTGCAGAAGAGAGGGGTGTGAGACGTACGGTGTTCCGAGACGGTGAGCACACAAGTTTACCTAGGTTCGAATCCACCGGCTTTGGACGGATCCTACTCCTGCTAGCAATCCAGTAATACGGCAGAGCCGGAATATGGGTTACAAGGGTTCGCCTGTGCGAGTTGAGATTGTAGACTATTGAGGTGTTTCCCTAAAGGCTCTCCCTAGAACGGCTTATATAGATATCTGGCCTAGGGTTTACAGGAGAGATCTATCCGACTACGACTAAGAGTCGGTTACAGAGTACATCTTGAACTACAAGTAACACTATGGGCCTAAGTCGGTAAGTCTTCTGGGCCTTCCCGTAGTCGGATTGGACTCCGTCTTCTCTCCCTAACTGGGCCGCTCGTGAAGCAAAGCTCTAACCCGAAGTGGGCCACCCTGGTCAGTGAGGAACTGTGAGGATACCCGGAAAGTATATCCCCAACATTCCGTGTTTGCTACTATTGACTTATAACTCCTAAACAACCACAACCTTTTAAGAGATAATTTAGACCATATGTATCTAATATATTGTGATTATGATGTCTAGACATATCAATACGCTTTGAAATATCCAACCATCACAATTTGTGGAACAACTTTCACAAGCCTTTCTAATGCTTTGGTTTAACTAAAAATACTAGTCGCTTTGATAAAATCACATAGACTTGTGTTTCTTGACAATTTTATATCTAGCTTTTTTCCAAAAGTCTTTGAACACTTCAAATAATTTTAGATTCATGATTACTTTAACAAATAATTATACTCACTTAAATCCACAATCATGTTTACAAAATAATGATATCTACTATCTCGATGTATTACAATACATCACTTTGTATGAATTCCAACAACTTAGCACAAATTATGTTTCACTAGAACATGTGGTTTCAGTCATCTTCGCCCAATAATGCATGGTTTTGCATGTGTCAAAAGATCGGATATCGAAAGACATTAATTTTCATCATTTATGAGACTATGCACATGCACATACCATTATGACTTCAACCAATAGTGTCGTTCATTATTAAGTTTAGATATCTTTTTAGCATTCAATGTTTTATAAATGTTCAAGCCATTATAATCAAGATTACAATAAGAATAACACATTCATAACCGAAAATGTGACCAACAATGGAAATTATTCATAATAATATAACAATTGAGTTGTCACTTACTCATTATGAATAACCGTGTCGCGAGATGCAAGACACACTAATAAGTTCACACACTCAATCGATTACAAAATTTATTCAAATTCTAAAATAATCTAGACGATAAATGTAGAAGGAGAAGTGTATCCTTATCTCCTCGAACATGTTGCTTGCCATCAACACGCTATGTATCCTCATCTCCTCCACACAACACTCAAACAGACGGTCTTGTTTTCACAAAACAGAATAAGTATCAATATACTTGGTAAAACTGCAATAAGTATTTTTCAAGAAACACATTTGTAAACTATATATCATATATACCTATCACGTTGATGATCTCTCCTACAATAGATTCTACCTTGACAGTTCTCAATTGTGCCATGAACTGATGAAAGGTGAGTGCATCCTATCTCATCACATAGCCTCTAACGACCTCTTGTAGATAGAAGGAAGCAAGCACAACACCCCATCTATCGCAAATTGGTCTACTATCTAGTAGTCCACATCATACACGAGGTGTGCATGATCTCCAAGTGACTATCTAGACACGTGTTTTCTTCCATCTTTTGTCAAAAAAAACTTATCGAGTTCATAATACAAGGATATTTCAAAGACATTAATCCTAAGTTCATAATACAAGTTCAAGTTTTATAATCAAATTATTATGCGATCTCCCACTAAAACCATCATGCCTAAGATGTTTTAGTGATTACACGACCCAAATTCACTACACCACCCCTGATCATCATGGCTGGTGATATAGCTGCAAAGGTAGACAACACAGTGTCAATCACATCATTCATGTGGCTCATTCTCGATCTTTTGATATTCTCGTGTTCCAAGGCCATGTATATAGATGCTAGGCTTGCCAATTCAACCTAAGTGTATTTGCTATGCAACATGGTTTACACCCACTGTATGTGAACGATAGTATATCAAACACCTGATCATCACACCATGCTTCATAATGATGGACTTTCTTAGTGGTGAACACTAAGAGAGAACACTATAGTTGGTATTAATTAGGGATCATCTTATTAATTGCTATCGCCGTGTATCTAATATAAGCAAGCAAACAAGATGCATAATCACAAACATCAAAATGCAGTTATGTGTGTGACATTATATGGCTCTTCACAGCGCGACATGATCTCCATCGTGCCCTGATGACTGCAAGTGCACAGATCGTTTGTAGCTAGTTTCGAAATAAAGATATCGATCCCACATGGAGCAGGAGACTGAAGTATAATAACTCTTGAATTAAATACTACAATTGAAATGCTAAATAAAGTTCTAAGTGACAAGATAAAATGAGAGTATTGCGTAAAAAGGTGTTTTTGGGTTTTGGATATAAGAGCAACAGTAAATAAAGTAAAACAACTAAACACAGACAATAAGTATCGTGTATGTAAGAGAGATTGGAACTACAATAGGGAAAAGGCGTTCTCAAGGAGTAGCGGATACACCACTGGCATTATAAAGAGCTAAGGTAAAGATTATTATCATGAACATTCTCAACTGTATATGTGTGGGAGGAACTCCGTATATGGACAAATTGGCAGCAACTACTACTCACATCATCCTCATAACCACACCAGTCAGCAATCGACATCAATCGAATTACTGCGCTATTAAGGGACTTAATCCCGTAAGACGTATCCCATGGCATGGATAGTGTTCCATGAGTTTTCTCGGTTCCCAAGTTGATACGTAAGGAGTGCCAGCAGCTTTATAGTCACTGTAAGTGCTAACACACCTCCGTCTACCAACAAGTACTTCCCTCCATCAAGTCCGCATAAGAGGCAAATATTGAGAGGTTGACTTCTCCTAACATCAAGATGAAGACAATCTAACACATGGTCACATCGATGAATATAATAATAAACTTTATCTTATTTCAATCTCATATTAGGGTTTCTCCATCTCCCCGAGAACTAAAGATCTACTCAGACATGGAGGCAATCTACACCATGGCAATAACAATGGAATCTATCATAGATGAATAGTACTTGTATAAATCCACAACGAGTACGGGAATTACAACAAGATCTAGACATGATGTAGATGGGATGGATGGAGATGGTGGTGATGCAGCGGTTGATGATGAAGTTCGATGCCTTAGCCACCCGGATCTACACAGGGCGAAGATGGATCCCCGATGGACAAGTTCCCCCTCCAGATGCCTTCTGGAGGTGAGGTTTCAGCGATTTCTGGTTGTTCTGTATGTCGTCTCTCTGATCTAGTTGCACGGGGTGAAACTATTTGAGGAGGTGGTGGCGGCACCAACTATACGGCATGAACTATACGGCTGGAAAATTTATTTGCACTGTATAGTTGGTCGTTAAACCGTTTGTGTCCTTTGTTCGCTTCAGGTTTTCTTCTGGTATTATTGATATGTCCCAAATAAGCGATTTACGTTGTTTTTGACTCCTTTTCTCCTCAGTACAACTGCTTCAAGAATTATGTCCATTGTATCCATCATCTGTCCTGATCCTGGTGAAAAAAGACATAAAACGTGCGCGCGAGCACCGTAAAATACCAAGATCCTATATCTACACCGCAAAATTATAATGGAAAACATGATGCAAATATGCACTCATCATCCCGCTACGAAGCCGCAGAAGCACTAGAGGGTGTCGTGAAGTATTGCACCGACGCCCTGCGCGCCTGCAGAATGCCGTCCATGTTCTCCCGGTCCCTAGACAGAGGGGACCACTGCTGTAGGTAGGCAAGCAAAGAAAACACAGAGTCAGATGCCCGGCGAGGAAAGATCCACTCTATCACCATATTATTTTGAATATTCCATATCGTCCAAGTGATGGCCGCGAACACCAACCAGAAGAGGTGGCGCCTTCTTCCGAAACGGTTCGCCTTCGTCTCCAAAAACTCACCGAGGTCCTGGGCCTGCCAAGTCGGCCCAAGCGCTTCTCGGATTAACTTCCACAAAAACTAAGCATCAGGGGATGTAAACATAATGTGGACGCACGTCTCCGGTGTCCCACATAGCAGACACAGCCCATTGCCAGGACCATTGCGTTTCAACACCTCGACCCCCGAAGGGAGAGGATTGATGACCCACAAGTATAGGGGGTGTATCGCAGTATTTTCGATAAGAAAGAGTGTCGAACCCAACGAGGAGAAGAAGGTGTTGGCTAGTGGTATGGATCAAGAATTCTCTGCAAATACTTAGCAAACGGATTTTTAGGGTTTTTTGATAAAGCAAGTAAACAAAGTAAGAGTAAATAAAAGACAGTAGGAATAAATGCAGCAAGTGGCCCAATCCTTTATGCAGCAAAGGACAAGCCGGTTGTATTACTTAAGATGATCAAACGTTCTCGAGGACACATGGGAAGACTGTCAAGTGCTTTCGCTTTGTATAGTTGATTAATCTTCTTTAGCTTGCTAAGTGTTGTGTGGGTGAACCTGTGCTAATGTACCGACCTTCCTAGAATTAATACATACTTGTGATTATACCCCTTGCAAACATCCGTAAGTACAAGAAAGTAATTAAGGTAGAAACCTAACCACAGCTTTAAACTCTAAGAACCTTACGTCCCTTGTGCAATGGTTTCCTAACGGGGGTTCAGGTTTCTGTCACTCCGGCAACCCCTACGATTAGTAGCCAAATACACAATGCATTCCCCTAGGCCCATATAGGTGAAGTGTCATGTAGTCGACATTCACATGACACCACTAGAAAAGGTACACCATGATACATTGCAAATGTATCTATAATTTTTGATGTTCCATGCTTGGTTTTATCTACTTTCTTGTGTTTTGTTCCAACTTTGGATTACTTTTCATATGATTTCTTGGACTAACCTATTAACAAGATGCCATAGTGCGAGTTGCCTGTTTTCTGCTGTTTTTGGTTCCAGGAAGTCAGAAAATGAATATTCTCGGAATTGGACGGGACGAAAGCCAAAGTTCCTATTTTACCGGAAGACTCACGGAGCCAGAATACGAGATAGAGGAGGGCCAGGGCCTGGCCACACCCCCCAGGCGCGGGCTAGCCCTACCCGCGCCACCAGGTGGTGTGGGCCCCCTCGCACACCACCGACCTTGCCCTCTGGCCTATAAGAAGCCTCCCGAAGCCAAAACCCTAAATCGTCAAGCCTCCACCCACGAAAAGTTCCGCAACGCCGCCGCCACCGAAGGGGAGATTTGGGGGATAGAAAGTCTCTGTTCCGGCACCCTGCCGGGACAGGGAAGTGCCCCCGGAGCCATCTCCATCGATCTCCACCGCCATCTCCATCAACATTGTTGATTCCCATGATGAGGAGGGAGTAGTTCTCTCTCGAGGCTAAGGGTTCTACCGGTAGCTATGTGTTCATCTCTCTCTCTATGCATGATCATATTGTGATCATGAGCTTTGTAATTAAGTAGATCTACCTTGCTACTCAAGTGCTTTAATAGATCTCTGCTCTCCCCATGGTGGCACTTAGGCTAGAGATTACAAAACTTGTTATGAGTTATATTTGGAGTTGGATGTCTTTATGAAATTGTGGTGTTTGTTGGACTCATCTAGTACTCAAGGTGACAGTGTGGGGTTTTCTAGATGGGAAAGATGAACTTTGAGGTGTGCTGTTATAGCCCTACCATCGATTAGAGTGTTCAACCAGAGAGTAGTTAAGAGTAGTATCATAAAGAGAAGATATTTATATGAGAGTGTTCACTAGTGAAAGTATGATCCCTAGGCCTTGTTTCTAAGCATTGAAACACCGTTTGCTACTAGATCGGTTACATGTTTGCTTGCTTCCATCTTTATTTCAGTTTGCCTTTAGTCTTTTCCACGCTATCAAGTTATCTTCTATCACCGTTACCACTTGTATTTCACTATCTCTTCGCCAAACTAGTGCACCTATACACCTGACAAGTGCATTGGGTGTGTTGGGGACACAAGAAGACTTCTTGTATCTTGATTGCAGGGTTGCTTGAGGGGGAATACCTTGGACCACTTCCTCCCTGAGTTCGATAAACCTTGGGTGATCCACTTAAGGGAAAACTTGCTGCTGTTCTACAAACCTCTGCACTTGGAGGCCCAACCATGGTCTACAAGAATAGAAGTGCGTAGACATCACACCACAACTTAAATATCAAACTATTGAATCTTTCTCAACACAACTCCACTACTAACAACATGACTTCTCCCATGTCCTCAAGAATAAAACGAACTACTCACAAGACATCATATGGATCATGATCAGAGATGGAATAATGATGTATAACAATCTGAACATAAACAATAATTCAATGGTTCACTCAATAGCATCAACTACAAAGAGTAATCAACACTGGGAAAGTTTCCCCTATGAACTATGCAAGATTCAACCCAATTGTTACAACAATATGGAGATGGTGATGAGGGTGCTGCTGATGATGATGGTGGTGATGATGATGATGATCCCGATGACGTCTAGCTTGATGGTGGTGTTGATGGCGACGGTCTCCCCTCTCCGGGAAGGAATTCCCCCGACAGAAATCTGTCTGCCGGAGAGATCTTTCTCTGTCGGTGTTTTCTGCCCCGCAGAGGCAGTGGAATCTTTCTGTGGTTGCTCCCCGAGTCTTAGGGTTTCGGGAGGATAATATACGCCAGAGGGGAGTGCCAAGGGTGGACCAGGGCGGCCACACCACTTGGTGGCACGACCTAGGCTGGCCCGCGCCAGGGGGTGGTGTGGGCCCCTTGTGGCCCATCTCCAGCCCCCCTTCTGGCTTCCTTCGTCTTCTGGAAAATAGGATTTTCCATACATTTTCTCAGATTTTCTGATCTTCGTGAATTGTGCCTCCAAACAACACCTTTTCCATCAGAATCCTGACTGCAGCGGTCCATGCTCCAAAAGTCATCAACCATGCAAAAACAAATGAAATAACATAAGTATCACCTCTCAATACGAAATATATCAATGAATAACAGTGAATTGTGACATAGAATAGTGATGCAAAATGGACGTATCAACTCCCCCAAGCTTAGACTTCGCTTGTCCCCAAGCGAAACTGAGCTCAATAAACATGGCCTCAGGTTTATGGAGTGAAGAGTCGATAAAATAATATGGACAAGAAGCATCACATTCATCAATACATAGATCATAATAGAAGAGAACTCACTATTATATAACTCAACTTGTAATATGTAAAGGAAACACAATAAAGATACATGAAGTAAATCATAATTGGTAATGGCAAACTTAGCTCTTGGTCGAAGAATAGTTGATAATTTGCTGGAGTTCACAAATAACTGGTTTTCAAAGATAGCTTTCAAAGTAGTAAACATCAAGTCAAGAGCAATGTGCAAAACAAGGAACATAAGAAACATGATTGAATAAATCATCATATGAATGAATGGAACACAACAACTCAAAGTACTTGCTGAGGTGGAAGGGAGTAGGTTTACTGACTCAACTACAAAGTAAAAGAAAGGCCCTTCAAAGAGGGAAGCAGGGATTGCAAGTCTCATAAAGAGCTCCCAAAAATTATGATACTTACTAGCTTTCAGCTCTCATTGCCCCTATCATAGGCATCTTTAGGTGATTAAGGTTAAAGTGATCAAATATGAGGATATGCATTGACAAGTTGTAAGTTGAGAATCTCATGTCCCTTGAATACGAGGGCCGCTCCTCATGCTACTCAAGTTTAGTCACCAGTAAGTTCTTGTCATCGTAAGCATATGTGTATCATAGAGAACCGCCAGCGGGGTACCCCTTGCCCGATGGTACGGAAGAATCCCCATATCAAAATGACAAGGCAAGCAGACAACAAGTATCTCATCAATCTTCTTATTTACCATGGGAATATGGTGCTTTCTTCTCTCTTTCCTCTTTTCATAATATTTTTTTTCTTTTCTCTTTTTCTCAATCTCTATCTCTTTTTTTAATAATAAGAATGCTTCATAGATACTCGTTATGGTTACGCTGCAGGTTTCCACCATGTCAACATGGATAAGACCAGCGACCCAGGCATTTCTCTAACACATATGCATAACTCCATGGACTTACAAGTTCCCCTTTCATTTCACACCGACGACATCCATAGACAAAAGAACATGATATCAACTAGGTACAAAGTACCAGTGCAATGTTGAAAGCGTTCCCCATGACAGCATGGTTCTGCTAACTCACAACTTACAAAGCGCAAGCACATACGCAACATAGGTGAGCACAATGGTTCAAGTTTATTAAATGCAAGAATAAAGTGTGCCATCAAGTTCGTGAGAGCTTTAATCACTAATTTTCACATAACAAGTTTAATTTAGGAGGTAGATAAAACAAGAATTACTTGGAATAGCAATAATGCTAATAGGTAGGTATGGTGGACACAAATGGCATGGGTTTGGTTTTAAGGAGTGGATGCACGAGAAGAATTCCCTCTTAGTACAGGTTTTTGGCTAGCAAGTCTGGGTAGCAAGTACAAGAGTTGAAGGAAACAAACAAACATACAAATGATAAAAACAAACATGCAATCTTCCTTGGAAGCACAAAAGATCTTAACTAGAGAATACTAGACTTATGAGCAAATCAAGAAAGAAAGATGATGAAATTATTTTTCTTTTAGAGGTACTTTTATCTTTTCATCCAACTCTTCGAAAATAGTTGCTACTGACCGAGCCAGGTTTGCCAAAACCAACTAAATTAACTCAATGATCCCAAAGTGATTAATACCAACAACAAGATCAATCATATAACCATGAATTGAAAACTAATATAAGCTATGCAAAAGAGTGAATGATAGAACTTCTCATTAATATTCCGTAACGACAACTCACACCAAGGGATACATATCTAACGAGAGAGGGGACACTTCCATAATGTAAACCATACTACATAATAACTTCTCTATTCTTGATATGACTCTACTAATAAGGTAAAAAGATAGAAGATAGTGATGTGATACCGCGACACTCCCCCAAGCTTGGAACAAACCAAGGGGTTGCCAAACCTGATGACGAATTACTCCTTTGGTGGTGGTGGTGGTATCCTCTCGATGAGCTCTTTGATAAGTTTCCCCAAGTCCTCAATCTCAAAGGTGAGATTATGAATCAGCTGTGAGTTTTGCTCAATGCGGCTCATGATCATGTCGGGTTGAGAATTCCAGCTCTTGCTATTCTTTCCCCACTCTTAGTCCTTGAAGTCTTCTTTTCCTGCATGGCTAGAACGAGGCAAATCCCAATTGGAGGGAAATTTCCCCTTGGGCATATTCTGGTATTGATGCTCATGGATAAGAGTATGGAAAGGATTCTTGGTGCATGGAGGAAGTGACCAGGGATCTGAACGGTGATGAGGAGGCTTCCCTCTAATTGACATAGTCCTGGCAGGGTTTGCCACCACTCCAATGCTTGTAATGGTAGTGTCGGCGTGCTTTGCCTCCTCTTCACCTTCACTCTTTATCTCCTTCTCCTTCCCGGGTCTTGGGGGTCTTCCTCCATAGGCTCCTTCCCTTTATCCTTGGCAGACACCATTGTGCTTCTAAACTTTCAAAGAGTATGTCCTGGTAGAAACAGATCGAAACAAAAACACGACGAAAACACGATATACGAACCTCGGAAGACCCGGGGGGTTATATATTATGAAGTTTCATAGCAAAAGGAAGGTACTGGGAGAAAACGAGTCGGAGGCAGAATCCGAGGTGGACTCACCACCTGGTGGCGCGGCCAGGGGTGGGCCCGTGCCACAGGGTGGTGTGAGCCACCCTGGCTCCATTTCCGTCCCTCTTTCGCTTCGTAGCTTTCCTTATTGTCTAAAAACTACAAAAATATAGTTGGATTGTATTTTCGCGGAACTTTTCTTACCAGAACTGTTACCTATTTGAAAACAGACTCTGTAGGTCTCTGAATTTGGTCCTTGATGAATTTCTCTGGAGTTATAACTTGAAAGGCATCAACATCTTCATTATAAGAATCTCTAGCAATATAGTGCTTGAGTCGCTGCCCATTCACTACTTGTGTAGTATTATCTTTTAAAGAAGAAATTTTTATTGCTCCTGAACGGTATACTTCTTCAACAATGAAAGGTCCTTCCCATTTTGACAGTAACTTTCCTGCAAAATTTTGAGACGAGACCTATACAATAGAACTTTCTCACCAACATGAAATTCTCTCTTAAGTATTCGCTTGCCATGCCATCTTTTAACTTTTTCCTTAAAGAGCCTAGCATTTTTATAGGCTTCCCTCCTCCATTCATCTAAAGAACTTAAGTCAAACAATCTTTTCTCACTAGCTAGCTTACAATCTCTATTTAGTTCTTTAACTGCCTAGTAAGCTTTGTGTTCTAATTCTAAAGGTAGGTGACAAGCTTTCCCATAAACCATTTTATAAGGAGACATCCCCATAGGATTTTTGTAGGCAGTTCTATAAGCCCATAAAGCATCATTCAACTTTTTAGCCCAGTTTTTTGTAGATCTATTAACAGTCTTTTGCAAGATGGATTTACTTTCTCTATTTGATAACTCTACTTGCCCGCTAGTTTGGGGGTGATAGGCTGAAGCAATTCTATGATTAACATCATATTTAGCAAGGGTCTTTCTAAAACCACCATGAATGAAATGAGAACCCCCATCAGTCATGAGATACCTAGGCACTCCAAACCTAGGAAAGATAACATCCTTAAGCATTTTTAGAGAAGTTTCCCCGTCAGCACTCTTCGTAGGAATGGCTTCTACCCACTTAGTAACATAATCAACGGCAACAAGGATATGAGTGTAACCTTTCGAGGGAGGGAAAGGACCCATAAAGTCAAATCCCCAGCAATCAAAGGGTTCAATAACTAGAGAGTAGTTCATAGGCATTTCATTGCGTCTAGAAATATTACCAACACGCTGACATTCATCACAAGATAAAACAAATTTTCTTGCATCTTTAAAAAGGGTGGGCCGGTAGAAACCTGATTGTAGCACCTTTTGCGCAGTTCTATCTCCTGCGTGATGTCCTCCATAAGCACTACCATGACATTTACGCAATATCTCCTTTTGTTCATATTCTAGAACACATCTTCGCATAATACCATCCACTCCTTCTTTATATAAGTGTGGGTCATCCCAAAAGTAATGCCTCAAATCATAGAAGAACTTCCTTCTTTGCTGAGCTGTAAAAGTTGGAGGCAAATACCTGGAGACAATAAAGTTAGCATAATCAGGGTACCAAGGGCTCCCTCGCGAGCTTACCCCTACTGCGGCTAACTGCTCATTTGGGAAACTATCATTAATAGGCATAGGGTCAAAAGAGATGTTTTCCAATCGAGATAAATTATCAGCTACAGGGTTTTCAACACCTTTCCTATCCACTATATGTAGATCAAACTCTTGTAAAAGTAGCACCCATCTAATAAGCCTAGGCTTAGCGTCCTTCTTCGTCATAAGGTATTTAATAGCAGCATGATCAGTATGAATAGTGACTTTTGAGTCTACAATATAGGGCCTAAACTTATTACAAGCAAAAACGATAGCTAGAAATTCTTTTTTAGTAGTAGCATAATTCCTTTGAGCAGCGTCTAAAGTCTTACTAGCATAATGAATAACGTTTAACTTTTTATCAATTCGTTGCCCAAGGACAGCACCCACAGCAAAATCGCTAGCATCACACATTATTTCAAAGGGTAAACTCCAATCAGGTGGTTGAACAATTGGGGCTGTAGTTAAAGCCTTCTTAAGAGTTTCAAAAGCTCCCTTACAATCATCATCAAAAACGAAGGGTACATCTTTTTGAAGAAGATTAGTGAGGGGTTTTGATATCCTAGAAAAGTCTTTAATAAACCTTCTATATAAACCAGCATGACCAAGGATACTACGAATACCTTTGATGTCTCTTGGGCATGGCATCTTCTCAATTGCCTCAACCTTAGCTCTATTAACTTCTATGCCTCTTTCAGAAACTTTATGCCCAAGGACAATCCCTTCATTAACCATGAAGTGGCATTTCTCCAAATTAAGAACAAGATTAGTTTCTTCACATCTCTGCAAAACTTTATCAAGGTTGTACAGACAATTATGAAAAGAAGTTCCATAAACAGAAAAGTCATACATAAACACTTCTACAATTTCCTCACAAAAACCATGAAAGATAGCAGACATGCACCTTTGAAAAGTAGCAGGAGCATTACATAAACCAAAAGGCATACGTCTATAAGCATAAGTTCCGTAAGGGCAAGTGAAAGTAGTTTTTTCTTGATCTTGTTGTCTAACAACAATTTGAGAGAAACCAGAATAACCATCAAGAAAACAAAAATGGGTCTTTTTAGACAACCTTTCCAACATTTGATCAATAAAAGGAAGCAGGTAGTGATCTTTCTTAGTAACTTCATTGACTTTCCTAAAATCAATGCACATCCTATACCCTACTACTATTCTTTGAGGAATAAGCTCATCATTATCATTAGGAACAACGGTAATATCTCCTTTTTTAGGAACACAATGAACAGGACTAACCCATTCACTGTCAGCAATAGGGTAAATAATACCAGCATCAAGGAGTTTCAATACCTCATTCCTTACCACTTCCTTCATCCTAGGATTTAAACATCGTTGGTGCTCTACTACTAGCTTTGCATCCGGTTCTATGTTGATAGAATACTGACATATAATAGGTGAAATCCCTTTTAAATCATCTAGAGTATAGTCCATATCTCCTCGGTGTTTCCTCAAAACCTCCAATAACCTTTCTTCTTCCTTTCTTGAAAGTTTAGAGCTAATAATAACAGGATATATCTTTTTATCATCAATATAAGCATATTTAAGATCATCAGAGAGAGGTTTTAGATCGAAGACCAGATCCTTTTTGGGTGGCAACGTGGTACCCAAGTCTTCTACGGGCAAGTCATGCTTTAGCATCTTCGGTTGACGATGGAGGATCTCGTCAATCTCATTCCTTTCTTCCATGAATACCTCACTTTCGTGATCTTCCATAAATTGCTACAAAGCATTGTTAGGAGCAAGAGAGATAGAAGCAAGTTGTTCAACTCTAAAATCCTCATTATGGGTTTCCTCTTCACAAGGTTATTTAGTAAATTTCGAAAAATTGAACTCATAAGATTCCCCATCAAACTTAGTCAAGATTTTCTCCCTCTTGCAATCTATAATAGCTCCACAAGTACTCAAGAAAGGTCTACAAAAAATGATAGGATAAGTTTTACTAGCAGCTGAACCGAGTACTAGAAAATCAGCAGGATACTTAATCTTACCACAAAGAACTTCCACATCTCGTACAATACCAATTGAAGAGATGGTCTTTCTATTAGCAAGGTGAATAACCACATCAATTTATTCCAATTCGTAGGGACTGATTTCGTGCATAATTTCTCTGTAAAGCTCATAAGGAATAGCACTGGAACTTGCACCAATATCACATAAACCATAATAGCAATGATCACCAATTCTAACGGAAAGCACAGGGACACTACCTTTTTTAGCTCTATTAGGATGTGAAACAATATTAGAAGCATCCTCACAAAAAACTATGTGCCCATCTTATATGCTTTTAGTGACAAGGTCTTTCACAATTTCTACCACAAGTTCAACATTTATTTGTTCATCAGGTTTTACAGTTCTCTTTTCACTTTTAATGATTACATTAGTTATCATAGGATGATCATTTACCTTATCTAGGAAGGGAATCTTCTCGATATAAGGCTCAGGTAAGATGTGATCAATAGTGCTACACTCAGTGCTCCCAACAGGAAAACAGTCAACAATATCTTTATAAGGAGCATGGTACTTATTCCATCCCCTTTTTGGAATTTCAATATAAGAAGCAAAAGCTCTAAAGCAATTCGTAATAACTTGCAAATCAAGACCATAAGCATTACTAATATTTTGAAAGTCATCAGTTCCCATAAAAGATTAAATGCATTCATAATCATAATTTATACCTGACTTTCTACCTTTGACATTCTCCCATGCTTCAGCATTGTCTTGAATACAGTCCAGAAGATCCCATTTAGCTTCTTCTTCCATGCGAGTGAATGATCCAGCAAAAGAAGCATCCAATAAATCCTTATCATGTAGAGGGAGTCTTGCATAAAAGTTGTTGATAATAATATTATTGGGGAGCTCATGAATGGGACATTTGAGCATTAGTAACTTCAATCTCCCCCAAGCTTGAGCTGTACCCTCTCCATCAAGAGGCCAAAAGTTGTATATTTGATTCCGATCTTTATGAATCTCACTAGGAGGATAAAACTTTGAATAAAAGAGAGGCACTATTTCCTCCCATTCTAGAGCTTGACCATTCTTCAGCAGCTTATACCATTCCTCAGCTCTTCCTTTCAGCGATAATGACAATAACTTCTTAACTTGATCTGTAGTAATACCTGCACACTTGAACAACCCACATAATTCGTGTATAAAGAGTAAATGATCACCCGGATGGACAGTTCCATCCCCAACATAGTAGTTATCCATAACACGATCAATAATTCTTGTAGGTATTTTGAAAGCATCATTCTCAGCAGGTGGTGGCTTATCTACTACCTTAGCAGTGGTAGTAGCATTACCAAATAATTAACTCAGTGAATTATCCATAATGAAAATAAAGCAACTAACAGAAGTAAACAATACTCACAGTAGAAGTTTCCTTTACCAGTTCCACTCTCCAATAGCACTTCACTCCCCAGCAACGGCGCCAGAAAATAGTCTTGATGACCCACAAGTATAGGGGGTGTATCGAAATATTTTCGATAAGTAAGAGTGTTGAACCCAACGAGGAGCAGAAGGTGCTAGCTAGTGGTATGGATCAGGAATTCTCTGCAAATACTTAGCAAACGGATTTTTAGGGGTTTTTGATAAAGCAAGTAAACAAAGTACGAGTAAACAAGACAGTAGGAATAAATGCAGCAAGTGGCCCAATCCTTTATGCAGTAAAGGACAAGCCGGTTGTATTACTTAAGATGACCAAACGTTCTCGAGGATACATGGGAAGACTGTCAAGTGCTTTCGCTTCGTATAGTTGATTAATCTTCTTTAGCTTGCTAAGTGTTGTGTGGGTGAACCTGTGCTAACGTACCGACCTTCCTTGGACTAATACATACTTGTGATTATACCCCTTGCAAACATCCGTAAGTACAAGAAAGTAATTAAGGTAGAAACCTAACCACAACTTTAAACTCTAAGACCCTTACGTCCCTTGTGCAATGGTTTCCTAACGGGGGTTCAGGTTTCTGTCACTCCGGCAAACCCTACGATTAGTAGCCAAATACACAATGCATTCCCCTAGGCCCATATAGGTGAAGTGTCATGTAGTCGACGTTCACGTGACACCACTAGAAGAAGTACACCACAACTTAAATATCAAACTATTGAATCTTTCTCAACACAACTCCACTACTAACAACATGACTTCTCCCATGTCCTCAAGAACAAAATGAACTACTCACAAGACATCATATGGATCATGATCAAAGATGGAATAATGATGTGTAACAATCTGAACATAAACAATAATTCAATGGTTCACTCAATAGCATCAACTACAAAGAGTAATCAACACCAGGAAAGTTTCTCCTATGAACTATGCAAGATTCAACCCAATTTTTACAACAATATGGAGATGGTGATGAGGGTGCTGATGATGATGATGGTGGTGGTGATGATGATGATCCCGATGAAGTCCAGCTTGATGGTGGTGTTGATGGCGATGATCTCCCCTCTCCGGGAAGGAATTCCCCCGGCAGAAATCTGTCTGCGGGAGAGATCTTTCTCTCTTGGTGTTTTCCGCCCCGCAGAGGCGGCGAAATCTTTCTGTGGTCGCTCCCCGAGTCTTAGGGTTTCAGGAGGATAATATACACCAGAGGGAGTGCCAGGGGTGGACCAGGGCGGCCACACCACCTGGTGGCGCGGCCTAGGCTGGCCCGCGCCAGGGGGTGGTGTGGGCCCCCTGTGGCCCATCTCCAGCCCCCCTTTTGGCTTCCTTCGTCTTCTGGAAAAATAGGATTTTCCGTATATTTTCCTGGATTTTCTGATCTTCGCGAATTTTGCCTCCAAATAACCCTTTTCCATCAGAATCTTGACTGCAGCTGTCCATGCTCCAAAAGTCATCAACCATGCAAAAACAGATGAAATAACATAAGTATCACCTCTCAATACGAAATATATCAATGAATAACAGTGAATTATGACATAGAATAGTGATGCAAAATGGACATATCAAGGATCTCGAAGCAGTTTCCACACGAAGATCCACAGGCTCAAGGGCAAGGGGACTTCCAGAGATGCAACATCCAAGGTAACTTCGGACCCTGGAAGTGGGTTCGATAAGCCGAACTAACTGAGAAGGCTCCTGAGGGAGACTGGCCCCAAGTTACCTTATCCCTCTCGGCTGAGAGAGATAAGGAAAAGGAGCCCCACAACCTCAGGAAGTCAGCAGCCTGAACATCGTTAAAGGTCCTCCAGAATGGGATGTTCCAGTGGCCTTCTCGAGCTGCCTTGGCCACTAACATCGAGGGAGCTGCGCAGATGGCGATCAATGTAGGGAATTCCTGGCATAGGTTGACACCATGTAGCCAGGGGCGAGCCAAAACAGGACTTCCCGACCAGCTCCGACCACAAAGAAAGAGCTACAGCGGATGAAATGCTTAATGTCTTGGATGGCCCTCCAGAACTGGGATCCCTGCCAGTGTTCACACGCCAGCAGAGGACGACCCCATAGGTACTCAGCCTTGATGAGTTGTAGCCAGAGACCTCCATCATCTTGGAGGATCCGCCAAACCCACTTCAGTAGAAGGGACATATTGAAGCGGCACGAGTCAAGGACTTATAAACCCCCAAGAACTTTGGGAGTGCAGATATCTGCCCACTTCACCATATGATACTTCTGGTGCCTATCTATAGCCACCCAGAAGAACCTGGACAACTCTTTTGCAAAGTCTGCATGGGTTCCCTTCGGGAGCAAATAAAGGCCCATCTAGTACATGGTGAGGCTGGACAAGCACGAGTTGATCGGGATAGTTTTGCTGCCCTTGGACATGAGGCACGCACGCCACGGTTTGGCTTTGGTTCAAACCTTCATGACCATGGGGGAAGGTCCCTGATCAACACCCGAGAGTCCGCATGGGCATACCCAAGTAGGTAATAGGTAATTTCGCCAAGCGGCAATTTAGGCAATTTGTGATGCGTTGCCTATCCTCCTCGGGGAAGCCCAAGACCATTACCTCGCTCTTGTCGAAGTTAATCTTGAGGCCCTACATGGATTCAAAGCACAGGAGCAGGAACTTGAGGTTAATGATGTCAAGGTCCGACCCCTGCACCATGATCATAGTATCGTCCGCATACTAGAGGTGGGTGATCCCACCTTTGGGGATCAGATGCCCTACCACACCCGAGATGTGGCCAGCGATCATCGCTTTGTCCAATATCTCTGCCAGGGCATCCACCGCAGAGTTAAAGAGAAGGGGGAGATCGGGTCCCCTTGTCTAACTCCGTAGGAGGGTCGAAAATAAGGACGCACTTTACCATTAACGTTGATCACCGTGCTACCACTCATGACCAACTGCATAATCCAAGAGATCACCCTGTCATCAAGGCCTCGATGCTCGAGGACTTGTCTAAGGAACGCCTAGTCCAGTTTATCGTAAGCCTTCTAAAAGTCCAACTTCAGGAATACCCCTTTCTGATGGCGTACCTTCACCTCATTAATAATTTCATGCAGCGCTAGTCCTCCATCATGAATCAGGCGTCCCTTTAGGAATGCAAACTGCAAAGGGTGGGTTAGATGTTCCATGATCGGGGTGATACAAATGGCGCAAACCTTGGTGAAAATCCTCAGGATGACGTTGATCACCGTGATCGGTCCAAAATGGCGGATATCTGTGGCTCCTACTAACTTGGGGATCAGGGTAATCACACCAAAGTTCATTCGAGACATGACAAGAGTCCCAGAGTAGAACTCCTGAAACATCTGCATAATCATAGGGTGGAGCTGATCCTAGAAGGTCTGGAAGAAAACCATCGGTATCCCGTCTGGCCTCGGAGCCGAGTTGGTCTTCATCGCTTTGATTGCCTCGTCAACCTTGGTATGTATAAACAAGAGTATCAGCTCTAGGTTCTCCTCCGCGGTCACCATGGCACCCTCAGACCAGAAGTCCATACCCAGTGGCAGCCCCGACCTCGAGGCCACCGAAAAAATTGTTAGAAATATGCCCTAGAGACAAATAGTAGTAAGGACTATTATCATATTTCATATAGTTTATGATATTTATATCATGCTATAACTTTATTGAGTGGAAACATCAATACACGTGTGATATACAAACACCCAGGGGTTCCCAGTGAAACTCTAGTCACTGGTTCATTGGTCAACAAATGATCATGTTTCCTGATCATGTGGCATTTATGCCAGTTGGAAATGGAGTCATCTCATTCCGAGAATAAGATGATGAACCAATACCCAACCTAAACATCGTGACCCGATCATGTCATGAAGTTCAAGTTACGATGATTAGAAATGGATCCTCGTAGACTATTCCTTAGACCGTGAGGCTATATCAATCACCGTCCCGAGAGTGCTTAGATAGCATAAAATGCCATCTGGTAATACGATGGTTATAAAGGTGTGTTCAGGTACTCGGAGGAAACCGTAGAGGCAATATATGTCAAGAGCGGGATTTGTCCGTCCATGTGACGGGAAGATACTCAAGGGCCCACTCAGAGAAGTTATATCCAATAGCTGCGCAGCGTGTGATTTGATCACAGGGATATCACTTGTCGGAATAAGTCAAGTAGCATTGTTCGGTAATGAGACTGAACACGACATGGTGATACCATTGATCAGATCTCGGCAATGCAAGTATCGAGAGACAAAGGGAATAATACACGACTGTCCCGGTTCAAATGACGAAAGATCTTCGTGGAACGCGCAGGGGTCACATGGCCATCTAGGTCCCTCTGTCGATCATTAGTGCGGGAGTGTCCCGACCATGTCTGGAGTGTTCCCGAACTGTTGGTTATCACGCTTAAGGGCTTGATGATGCTTAGAGAGTGTTTATAGGATCGGAAGAATCGCCGAAGAATAGTAGAGAGAAAACCAGAAGGGTTTCGGTAAGTCCAGAGGATGTCCGGAGTGGAGGTGGAAGGTGTTCCATAGCCATGGAGGTTGAATAATATGTTAATGAATGTTAAATGTTGATTTAATCATTTATTCATAATTATTTAATAAAGAGAAAATCAATTTAAATAGTCAAAGGCTTAATGGGCCAATTTCCGGAGGGAGAGGGCCCATTAGGGAAAGGAGAGAGGGAGAAGGCGCCAAGGTGGTGGCCGGCTGGGCCTAGCCCCCCGCGCGGGGCCTACTAGGGTGGCCGGTGGCCACCCCTTCCCCCTCCTCTCCTTTAGTCCCACCCCGGGACTTTGAGGGAGGTAGTACCTCCACTCCCCCTATATATAGTGGGGGTATTTGGCCAAGTTAAATACACCAATAATCAATAAAAGGTCTTCTCACTTTTGGGAGGACCTCTAATTGATATTTTCTCTCTCCCCCTCTCTCTCTCGTGACCGTGGTCCCAAGTCTGGACTATGCGAGCGAGAGACATCTTCACCGCGGAGCGCCGTCGCGCTGCGGGATTTGGATCCGGGAGCTCTACTTCCGCAACTGCTACTGGATCGGGGAAGCGGGAGTCATCGTCAGGCACCGGACGTGTGTAACTCCCCGCGAGGTGTCGCACTTGAGGCACTCAAGTCGTTGGAGCCAAGGAGCGCAAGTACTTCATCACGACCTTGGGGTCGGCTTTGGCTCGTCTACATCTACTACACTCTCCTGAGCGTTGGCAACACTTTTCGGTCTTCAAGGCTAAGTTCGCGAAAAGCCCCTCCTGTTACTGTATTACTAATAGATAGGTCCTGGCAGCTTCAGGGGTTTAGGGGCGTAGGGTAAAATTTTATTGTTTTTCATGCGTGGAACCCCTACAGTGGTATCAGAGCTAGATCTATGCGTAGTAATGCTAGTACGGGTAGAACACACGAGATGTAGCGTGTGGGCGTTGATCTTTTAGTTGTTACCCTCCCATGTGTACTTGTGTATACCGTAGTAATGCTTGATGAAGCGGCCTCCAAACTGACTTTACGCGTTCATTCGCGAGACTGGTCCACGCTTGACATACGGCTTGTACCGTATAAAGTGGCTTAGGGGGGTCTCTGTCTCTCTCTCACATTAGTTGGTATGCCATTTGCAACGGAGGGACCCCGAAAGGGGTGTAGTAGAGACAATTACTTGATTAGCGTTGTGCTGAAAGTTCGTAGGTAAGAACGGTTCTTGTGCGAAAGCCCATTCAGCCACGTAAAACATGCAAAGATAAAGTAGAGGCGTATAACTTTGTTTTGCAGGGGGCGTTGCTTTGTGATATGGTTGTGGCAAAGGTAAAGCGATTACCTTTGTTACATAGTAGTAGATAGTCATGGAGGTGATAGACTACCACGCCGGAATGACACCGGTACCCTGGTGTCTATGGCGTCGGAACCCTGGCGCCGGAACCCGGTGACGACGGATGGAGATCACGACGTGAAGGACCATATCACATAGCATTTACATTCAATGTTATTGTTTGTATATCTTATTGTGTGCTAGTATTAGATACTCGACGGTAGCCTAATAAGATGATCCCTGTTAAAATTACCAACGATTGTGTTCCCCCTTAGTGTGCACCACCAAGAAAGTTCTTCGGTATGAGGCGATCTAGGGTATAGGCCTGGGTGTCAGACATATCTACGTTCGCATATAGTTGGTGTAAGCCATGTTGCACAGCGAATACACTAAGGTTGAGTTGGCGAGCCTAGCATGTGCATACATGGCCTCAGAACACGGATGGTTGAAAGATCGAGCACGAGTCGCATGAATGATGTGACTGACATTTAGCGTCCACCCTTGAACCCACATTGATGGTCGTGACGATCAGGAGAGATGTGGCTGATGGGGGTCGTGTTATCACTAGGAACCCTTGTGGGGATAGGTGTTTCTGAGTGGAGTTATTATTAACTCATTTAATTATAAACTTAGTCTAAATTCTTTTTGCAATTATAAATGTAGATGGCTCACCGTGAAGCTTACTTTGTCATTGAGGAATGGGTAAAGGGTGAGAAACTTAGACTTGATGGATCCAACTTCCCTAGTTGTCTTGTGCGCCTGAATGATCTCCTTACTAGGAATCATGTGGTAGACTACATACGCCGCACGATGGATTTGACTGAGCCAGGCTACTATGAAACCCCACAAGAGCTAGCAGACCGCTACTATTGTCAAGAGATGTCCACCTACATTTAGATAATAATGCGTTACGGGATGGTGGATGAACTACATCCGCTCATGGGTGATATTGATCCATATTCGATGGTGGATCAGCTGAGAGCAGAGTTCATAGGCCATGTGCGCATGTGGAAGCACGAGCTGCTTGGAGAGTTCCTTTCCATACAGATGGAGGAGCATACATGTCTGAAGGGTCACTTGGAGCGCATGCTTGATGCACAAAGAAAGGCAATTCTTGCATCAAAAGGAACTCCTTTTTTGAACAAGAAATGGACACATGAGACTGGTTTACTTCGTGGATTACTGGATGGATGATCCATTTGCGATAGGCGTACTGCTTCGATCGTTGCCTCCTAGCTACAAAGGACATGTCCGGAGTAGCATCATGAGTGGTGATACGGAAACATTGGATTTCAAGGAGTTCATATTACGTTTCAGGAATGTAAAGGTTGAACCAATCACCGGAGAGGTCATCAATGACAAAGGTATATATTTGATATATAGTTTTATAAATGTTATAATCTTGCAAACACATTTGCAGTGTTAAGTATATCTGATACTTGTTCTGTTTTGCTGAAAACAGGTCCTTCTGCATGCGAGGTGCTTGCTGGAGAGGAGGTGATGTTGCGTGTTGATGGCGAGCATGATGATAACGGCCGACGACACTCTCCCTCGACATTTATCATTTAGTTTGTGTTTAGGATGATCATTGTAATCAAAAGATTGTGAACTTCTTTAGTGTGTCTCACACTTTGTGAGACGGTTATTCATATGAGTTTGTAACAAATAGTTGTTCTACTTTTATGAATGATTTCTATTCGTGTTCATATCTTGTTTGATTATGTGTGTATTATCCTTGTTGTTTGAAACTAATTGATAATGCATAAACATTTGTAAAATATTAAAATGACTTGTTTAAAATACCTAACTTAATGATATTTCATTAATGAATGAAACCATTGTATGAATTCAAAAGTTATGTGATAATATGTGAAAGACATTCGATTTCTTATCACATATAAATCATGCCTAAGTTCGGCAAAATAACTTGAACACCATGTATTACTTGAATACAAAGTGTTTAAAGAATTGTTAAAAGTAAATACATATTCGATGTATTGGGTTTTTAACAAAAATGGTAATTACCATTAAATGATTGTTTAAATGTGTAAAGTAGTTTACCAAAGGAAACATGAGTATGAAACTATTTGATTTGATCAAAGTGTTTCATCAATAAAAGGGTATAAATATAAAAGAGAATCTAATTACTATGATTTGATCAATAGTAATGAAATTTGACTTTACAAGAATGGCATAAAAGTAATTGTGAAATGCAAAGCGTTTTGAAACGTCAAAATACAAAGCATCACAATGTGATATTAGATATCAAAAGGGTGAATAGGAGGCACCAAATAAATCGTTATAGTGTAGATGTAGAGACCATTAGTTATAAATAGTTAGCACTCAATTAGAATGTAGTGAACCATTTGAATTCGTGAAAGTTTTTGGGTTATTCGATATAACCAAAATAGCGAATAAGTCCTTGTAGAGTATTCATTGGAAACTTTGAATACGAAAACCATAACTAAAGCAAAAGAGAAGCAAAACAAGTATTGCTTGGATTTTGGTGCATTCTTGAGAAAGTTCACTTTTAGTGACATTTCTCGATTATGGAGCAAATGGAAGATAGTGAAAAACATGATGAGGATTCAAAACCCTGCATCAGAGTGTTGAGAAGGCAACGGAAAACGTTCCTGAATGATTCTCTTCACAAAGGAAAGAATCAATGATATTGATCATTGTGTTTTCCCCACTGGTGTTTTCACTACATGAAGTAGGATTCAAAATGTAACCCATATCTTGTATGGAGACATTTGTGAATTATTTTTCATGATTCTTGGAATATGACATACCTACGAACTACTAAGGAAATAATGGTAAACTAGAATTATGATAAATCCTAGAAGCAAAATTCCCTTGAGATTAGAAAGCAATTCGTTGCTGAATCTCACAAGTAAAAGGAGTTACTTGGAATTTTCCCAAATGACTACAAAGCCATAGTGGAAAAGGGGTGAATGACAAAAGCACAATTTTTCAAGTATTGGACAAATTCAAATGAATTTGATTCATGTGTGCTTGAATGTCTAGAGGATTTAAAACTAGTAATGGTACTAGTATCTCATAGTAAATATCCAAGTTTGATATTTGATCAAAGGATTTTGAAGTTATTCAAAGTAGTGAGTGGATATGCAATTTGCATAAAATTGAGTGGGAGCTATGAAAGTCTTCCCAAAACAATATGTGATTGACATATTTTTGATTGGGAGCTTATAGGAGTAATTCTTAAGTGTGTTAAGAATGAAACCGCAAATACTTATAAATAATGATTTGTAAGATGTAGAAGTTGATAATAAGTATATTATGATATTATGTAGTATTCCTTAAGGGATTCTGAAAAGGGTTTCAGAATAGAAGTTAATTAAGGATTAGGTACTTAATAACTCAAATTAGGAATAGTATTAAGTTTAACATCAATGGTTGAAAGAAAGAAAAGGATGATCATCATCCACTATGTTGAGACATAGGTTCTATCTTAGTAAACCATGATGATAACTTAGCATAATATGTGATCCAAATAAGGAACGTTTAAAAGTGATTAAGTTCGAATCACAGAATGTTGAGCTAAGTTTGTCCATAGTGTCTAGTAGAGAACTGCAGACATGTTTTCCAAATCCATAAAGGATGACATATCTTAAAACATAAAGGGTTATGTTATAAGCGAATATGTTGGAAACTCCTGTAAATACCGATTAGTGTCAAGTAGGAAGCGAGGTGAACAAAACATCGAAAGTTGCACAGAGTGCACTAGTGTTTCGATGAATACATTTATAATAATAGATAAGGGTACCATGTAAAGTGTTGTATAATGTTATGGCGGGGCTAGTTCGCTTTTAACGTGGAATGATGTGTCCCAGGGCACAGTGCCCATGAGAAAGCCCTCGAGGTTGATCTAAAGTCACTTTAGGCTCCTGGAATCAGGCCGCGTTCTGCTGCCATAGCGACGATGCATACACACAGATGTTATCATGGGATGATAAAGTATTAATGTCAATCAAGGTGACATTAGTAAGTTGCAAAGGATTTGGGACTATAAAGTACAGACCCAAGACTCAACCTCTTCCATGAGCAAGCATGTTTAGGGTACCAGATATATGGTGCCAAAGATTGAGAAAAAATGCAGCTAGTGTATTTGTACTCTAGTGTAAGTGGGAGACTGTTGGAAATATGCCCTAGAGACAAATAGTAGTCAGGACTGTTATCATATTTCATATAGTTTATGATTAAGTTTTATATCATGCTATAACTGTATTGAGTGGAAACATCAATACACGTGTGATATACAAACAATCATGGGTTCCCAGTGAAACTCTAGTCACTGGTTCATTGGTCAACAGATGATCATGTTTCCTGATCATGTGGCATATATGCCAGTTGGAAATGGAGTCATCTCATTCCGGGAATGAGATGATGAAGCAATACCAACCTAAACATCATGACCCGATCATGTCACAAAGTTCAAGTTACGATGATTAGAAATGGATCCTAGTAGACTATTCGTTAGACCGTGAGGCTATATCAATCAATATCTCCTGAGAGTGCTTAGATAGCATCAAACACCATCTGGTAATACGGTGGTTATAAAGGTGTGTTCAGGTAATCTGAGGAAACCATAGAGGCAATATATGTCAAGTGCGGGATTTCTCCGTCCATGTGACGGGAAGATACTCAAGGGCCCACTCGAAGAAGTTATATCCAATAGCTGCGCATCGTGTGATTTGATCACATGGATATCACTTGTCGGAATAAGTCAAGTAGCATTGTTCGGTAACGAGATTGAACACGCATGGTGATGTCATTGATCAGATCTCGGGCAATGCAAATATCGAGAGACAAAGGGAATAAGACACGACTGTCCCGGTTCAAACGACGAAAGATCTTCGTGGAATGCACAGGGGTCACATGGCCATCCAGGTCCCTCTGTCGATCATTACTGCGGGAGTGTCCCGACCATGTCTGGAGTGTTCCCGAACTATGGGTTTTCACGCTTAAGGGCTTGATGATGCTTAGAGAGTGTTTATAGGATCGGAAGAATCGCCAAAGAATAGTAGAGAGAAAGCCGGAAGGGTGTCGGTAAGTCCGGAGGATGTCCGGAGTGGAGGTGGAAGGTGTTCCATAGCCATGGAGGTTGAATAATATGTTAATGAATGTTAAATGTTGATTTAATCATTTATTCATAATTATTTAATAAAGAGAAAATCAATTTGAATAGTCAAAGGCTGAATGGGCCAATTTCCGGAGGGAGAGGGCCCATTAGGGAAAGGAGAGAGTGAGAAGGGGCCAAGGTGGTGGCCGGCTGGGCCTAGCCCCCCGCGCGGGGCCCACTAGGGTGGCCGGTGGCCACCCCTTCCCCCTCCTCTCCTTTAGTCCCACCCCGGGACAATGAAGGAGGTAGTACCTCCCCTCCCCCTATATATAGTGGGGGTATTTGGCCAAGTTAAATACACCAATAATCAATAAAAGGTCTTCTCACTTTTGAGAGGACCTCTAATTGATATTTTCTCTCTCCCCTCTCTCTCTCTCGTGACCGTGGTCCCAAGTAGGGATGGCAATGGGGCCCCGAAACCCGCAAACCCGACGGGTACCCGCCTTAAATGGGGAGGGTTTTGGTAAAAAGTTAGACCCGCCAAGTTTAATGGGGCGGGTCTGGGGGTGGCAAACCCATACCCGCATACCCGCAGACCCGCTCTAATTCCTAATCATATCCCTAATAATTCTATGCCTAACTATACATCCCAGGCAGCCAGACACCCACACAACCCACATTACATGCATGCGATGGAATATGGAGTCCTGGAGATAACACACGCATGCACACGTTTATTTCCACCAACTGCATCCCAATATCCAATTGTTTTCTTCCCGTATGCGTCAGCATCGCTCTAGTCTCACGCGCTGGCGGGTACCCGTTGGGGCCCCGAACCCGGCCGGGTCGCGGGTATGGTAAAAAATAAGACCCGATTAATTAAACGGGGCGGGTATGGGGGGGGCCGGACCCGGCCCCGAACCCGGCGGGTGCCATCCCTAGTCCCAAGTCTGGACTGCGCGAGCGAGAGACATCTTCACCACAGAGCGCCGTCGCGCTGCGGGATTCGGATCCGGGAGCTCTACTTCCACAGCTGCTGGATCGGGGAAGCGGGAGTCATCATCAGGCTCGGACGTGTGTAACTCCCCGCGAGGTGTCGCACTTGAGGCACTCAAGTCGTTGGAGCCAAGGAGCGCAAGGACTTCATCACGACCTTGAGGTCGCCATCGGCTCGTCTACATCAACCACGCTCTCCTGAGTGTTGACAACGCTTGTCGGTCTTAAAGAGTAAGTTTGTGAAAAGCCCCTCCCGTTACTGTATTACTAATAGATAGGTCCTGGCAGCTTTAGGGGTTCAGAGGCGTAGGGTAAAATTTTATTGTTTTTCATGCGCGGAACCCCTACAAAAATGTCCCAATAGAACACGTAAATATGGGATGAGATCTCTCTCTGGTCCTCCAGACGAGAGTCCACGTCCTAGAGGGAAGGGATCGAGCACTTTCTACGCCTTCCATTTGCCATGGCATGGAAGTAGGCCATGTTCGATTCCCCCTGGACGATCCAGTTCCGGCGACTCCTCTATCTCCAGAATGCCTCCTCTCCCTTATAGATCTCCATAATGTAGGTCTCTAGGGAGTATCTATGGGACCAGGCGTCAATCGATAGACCCACAAGGTCCGCCTCCTGGTCCAGGGCCTAGATTTCCTGCAGAATGGCATCCTCTTGACCTCTAATCGCAGCGCCAAGGTTCGTCCCTAGCCCCACATAAATTGTCGTGACATATGGGTGCAATGGTGCCATACATCAACAACACAATATGTGCGGGGGGGGGGGGGGGAAGCCGTGGCCTCTGTCCACCTAGCCCGAACCGCCTTCGCGAACCCTCGCTATTTAAGCCAGAAGTTCTCGAAGTGGAAGCGATTCAGTCTGGGAGGAGAACCTCCGCCCGAGGACATGAGGAGTGGGGTATGGTTGGAGCCGACCCTAGTGACCGCACTGAGCGAGCACAAGGGGAAGGCCACCTCCCATTACATAGAGACAAAGACTCAATCAAGGACACTGTGAATCGGGACCAGCTGCTTATTGGTCCAAGTAAACCTGGCCCCAACCCTAGTGATTTCTCTAAGAGCAAGGTCCGCGATGCAATCATTGAACATGTGAATTCTATGGAGGTCTACGTTCGGCGAACTCTTATCCTCGGTAGAACGAATACGGTTGAAGTCCCCTACCACAATAACATGGGTGTTCGTCCGCTCCACCTTCGACTTGAGCTCGAGCAGGAACTCCGAGGACCTCCCATAGTCCGCAGGGCCATAAACAATGATCACCTCCCATTTGAGGTTCGATTGTCTATGGGTGAGGGTCATACTCATGAAGAATTCCCCGCGGTCCATATCCTCTACCTTGAAGGTATCGTCCTTAATGCCAAAGAGGATACCGCCCGAGTGGCCACATGCCGGAATCCAAGTCTAGACAAACTTGTGACGGGCCAAGCCCTCCAGCTCCAATATCGAGAAATCCTGGCGGATCGTCTCCTGCAGTCCCACAATGTCCACATCTTCTTGGCGAAGGTATTCCTTGAGCTGGCGACGCTGACCGTCCTGCCCGAACCCCTAGATGTTCCAGATGAATGCTCGGATTGCTCTGAGGATGTTCATGAGGACTATCACTTGGTCAGAGCCCCCTTACTGGGGGCGGAGCGGGCACGGCCGGAGGGGGGGGATAGGCCGGGGCCTTCTGCGGTCTCTCGCGAGGTCTCCCCGGTAGGGGAGTCCCCATAGGAGGCCCACCACTATCATGCCCGAGAGGTGGTGCCGAGCTGGGTTCGGGGTCGCCTGACCTAGACCCTGCTAGTATAAGGGCCCGTCCCGCTCCCGCGCGCCGGTGCACAGGCAGCAGCGATCTGGCCCTCATATACCTCTCGAGCCTGGATAGCCACAATCTGCTCTACTCTACCATTATTAGCTAAAAGCTTAATCTTTGAAATAATATTTAGATATGGCGAAGATCCAAGGTCCTCTCCTTTGTTGCATTAACCACTAGGAAGCAATCTGACTCCACAATAACCGGGAACTGACTCTGTGCAAGGCTAGATCAAGACCTTCACGACATGCATTTAGCTCAGCCTCCGCAACATCTACACACTAAGGCCTTGTTTACTTGTCTCATATTTTTATCTACTAGAGTTTCGGGGATATGCAGGAACTTGGTGTTCACCCAATACTCTCCAATCCCCCAAAATACCTTTTCCCAAAAATACTCTACCTTAGAGGAGAGTTTTCAATCTAGACAAAAACATGAAGGATTTGCGGGGAAATGTCAGGATTATCCCGACCAAATTAGAACAATCTCTACGATCCCACGAATACACTAGCGAATACGAGAGAAATAAACAAGGCCTAAGGGAGGAAACGGCACGGTGAGAAGATGTTCTTTCCCTCCTCGTCCCGCAAAGCCATGCCACATCCTGCAGTACCATCTTCAGATCGAGAGGAACTATCAACCCACAACTTAACCCAACCTGTGGGCGGTTTCGACCAGATTTTATCCAAGCTCTCGGGATTTTAGTTGACACCGGTGTAGATGGACTACCTAATTACTACCTCTGATCTTTTCTAGTACAACAACTGCATGCTGATCAGTAATTCAGTACATTTTGTTCACAAAAAAATCTCTTCTCCACGGACGACGAGAAGAGAAGAGAATACATCAGCACCGCCGTTATTTCGTTGCTTACCCTAGCCACTCTCCCTAATGGAGCACGCGAACACCCGGACAAACTACTTTGAGTCTTCTTCTTCACCTGAATCTTACTTCTTCTACTCATGGATCTACTTGAGCCGCCTCCACTTGTTCTACGTACTGCTTAAGTTCTGCCGGTCTACGTCTGGCGGCGGCTGTGCTCTGCCTCTGCCTGCCTATATTCTGATGTCTGCCAGGGGCTGGCGGGTCATGGCTGCACCGTCTTGTACGGCGCCGCCGCGATGGCCTCGGCGACGCTGAAGAAGATGCGGTCCGACCCGAACATCTCCCCCACCACCGAGTTGTACATCCTCTCCGTCACCGACCCCACCGGGTTCGCCAGCACCAGCTCGATGTTCCTCTTGTCCAGCACCCGCTTCAGCTCCGCCAGCGCGTCCAGCCCGCTCGTGTCGATCGCGGACACAGCTGCAGGTATTCAATTCGATCAGCTCATGATTCTTGGATGTGACATCAATGGTGATCGATCCGTGCGTGCACCCCCAAGATTTAAGAATTGCAGTTTGTACTCACCGGTCATGTCGAGGACGACGCAGCGGACGGAGCAGAGGTTGGCCTTGGCGGCGCGCTCCTCCTCCTCCCGGAGATACCGCATGATCCTCTCCACCAGGTAGGTCGAGTTGGCGAAGTAGATGGCCGACTCGACGCCGACGACGAGGAACGGCGGCACGCGCATGGCCTCCCTGTACTGCGTCAGGCTCCTATAGCTCTGCGTCCCGGGCACGACCCCCTTCACGACGGTGTTGGGCCGGGTCACCTGCAGCAGGATCTTGAACAGCGAGATGCCTACGGCGACGGCGAGCCCGACCTGGACGGAGACGAAGAGGACGCCGAAGAAGGCGGCCAGGCACGCCAGGAAGTCCAGCTTGTCCACCTTCCACAGCTTGGCAGCGCCGCGGAAGTCGATGAGCCCGGCCACGGCGGTGATGATGATGGCCGAGAGGATCACGTTGGGGGTGTAGTGGAAGAGCGGCATGAGGAAGAGGAGCGTGACCAGCACCGCCGCCGCCATGACGATGTTGGACACCGCGGTGCGGCAGCCGGCGCTGTAGTTGACGGCGGAGCGGGAGAAGGAGCCCGTGGTGACGTAGCAGGAGGCGCAGGAGCCCGCCATGTTCATCACCCCGATCGCCATCATCTCCTTGTTCCCGTCCACCTGGTAGTTGTTGAGCGACGCGAACGTCCGCCCCACCGCGATCCCCTCCTGCACGCGCACATCATTTTCTCTCTTCAGATAACGAACCACTAAAATCAAAATCAAAATCGAAATGTGGCAGATTAATCGGTCTTACAGTGAGGGACAGGACGCCGGTCATGATCCCGGTCTTGATCGACAGTGCGACATAGGATCCACTGAAAGTCAGCATGTTCATGGATGGAGGGTTCACTCCCCTCGGAAGATCGCCGATCTGCGGAACAAACATTTGACATGAATCAGCGACACGTATATGAATATTTATGTGAGTTTCGATGAATGCTTCCGATGTGAAGTAGTAACATGCAAATTGTTCAGGTGTTCAGCAATGCTACTGAAAGAAATTGATGTGCTTACGATGCTGATGGCGTGGCCTCTGCAGAAGTATGAGATGATGGTGGAGGCGATCACCGAGGTCAGGGGAGCAGCTGCTGACACCCAGAAAAGCCTCGGATTCCGAGCACTCTGAAGAAGAAATATAAACAAGAAGAAAAGGTCAGTACATCTGTTTACTTATATTGCTTAGTTACTTTCACCAAAAAACAGAGCATGATAGTACAAGTTGAAATTGTACACGGGCTAAGTGAAGAATTTAACCAAGATATAAATTTCTTTTTGGAGAATATGTGAATTTTTTGTCCAATATTTCAAGATTGACACTTCTTTATTTTGATTTTTTTTTGACACTTTTGATCATATCAAGTGAGGAACACCATCATTCCTAAGCAAATCTGCTGCAAATGGAAAATCATGCGCCCCGGGCCAACTTACCATGGATCATTACACATAAACGGCGGGTCATTTGCACTTTTCAGGAATCAATCATCATCTCAAGATTTGAAAGGAGATATTATCAGACATGAGGAGGATGCATGTGACCAACTTGCTTAGCCGGTGACACGCAACAGAGGCCAAATTACACACATTCTCCCCAAAAGGGAAAAGAGGGAAGGTTCCAATGGGAGACCAGCTATGTTAGAATAGATTCTAACTGAGATCACACCCACTGACACACGTCTTACTACAAATTGATCGGTGCGTTTGGCCTAGCAGTACTGTGTGTGAAAACTCTGTGCAATCTATGAACATATACTAGTAGGTGCTTGGCCAAACTGAAACTGCAGGGACATGCATGTTAGGCTTGGCTTCAAAAACATATGTTTGGTATGCTTCGAGTCTTTTTTGTGCTGAAAGAAACAGTACCACTTTTGTGAAGGAGAAAGTGACATGGATAGTACTGGTTTTTTTGGATGAAAGAAAATAATAAAACCACTAATTTAAGCTATCTTTAGCAGTTTTACAATCTTGAAGGTGCATGTGGTCAATAAGCTCCAACTAGCACTTTTTGGCACTATGTTCAGTCCATCACTCAGATATCTTGTAAGGTTGGGTTAGGCCTACTATAGGGAGGACCTAGCTAGCCTTCTCATACCATACCAACTGTTTATTTTAGCCAATTAAGTCTAATAAAGCTCTTTTTGGATAGTCCATAGCATAGAAAAACTAAAAGAGTTCTGAAAGGTTGCAGCACAATTGGACCAAGCTAGCGATGCTCACTGATTAACTTATAGGACATTTCTCTCTTATCATTTCTAGTGTACTTCAGATACCTTCGAATGTAATTCTGATAAAACACATTTTAAGTAAAGTAGGAGAATCTGTTTTTTCTGGAATTAAATAGTAAGACAGACTTTTTCAGAAACAAAATATCTTGCATTATCAGGTCCAAATAAGCAGGAGATAGGGGCTTAATAAAGATCATGCCCTGCCATTAATTATTAGCCATTAGCTAAATTGGGTGGAGCGAAATTCCTAGTTAGTGGCAAGCACCCTTTGGGTCCCTCCATTGTGTACTGCAGGTCATCTCACTTTTTATGGTTTTAACCACCACCTCCCCTTTATGCAATTCTACCTTTCCTAGCAGCCACCTGTCTATAACCATGGTCAAATAATCCTAGAAAATGTTGGCCGACTAATTAACAAAACCTGTCTTTTATTTTCCTTTTCTATTTTGGATGAGAAAAGAGAGGTGCGTATGTATCATAATCATTTCTGTGGTTCTTTCCACGGCAACTTTAGGCTAGACGATCATGTCCGATTTTAGGCTAAGTGGTTGTGTGCAATTTTAGGTGACTGATATTTACAAGGAAAAACATCAAGCAACCGAGAATTGACAATCTGCTCAAATTAGCTAAATAAATGGTTATTAATGTGGAATAAATTAGGTGGGGGTGGCTTACGATTTGGCGTGTGCCGAGGAGGATTGCGAGGAAGCCGAGTCCCATGACGATGGTCTGCCACTCCCACTCGCTGTGCCTTTTCACGACGGAGGCCATGACGTCGACGAAGCCCATGTGCGTGGTGAAGTGGACGATGCCGAGGAGGCCCTTGAGCTGCTGCAGGGAGACGATGATGGCGGCGCCGCCCATGAACCCCGTGAGCGTGGCCTTGGAGAGGAAGTCGACGATGAATCCGAGGCGGAGGAACCCGAGCGACGCCTGGAAGAGGCCCGCGAAGAAGGTGGCGGTGAAGGCCAGCTGGAGGTACAGGATGGGCTGCTGCTCCGGCGCCACCGCCTCCCGGAGCATGGAGCCCATCACGAGCGACGCGATGGACACCGGGCCCACCGCCAGGTCCCGCGAGCTCCCGAGAAGCGCGTAGATGAGCGGCGGCACGAAGCTCGAGTCTGCAATTGCGGTCGTCCAGTCGATCGATTAGTTAATTATTCCATCTGTCAGCCATGAGTCATTAATGGATTTGTCGCCATGAATGATGGCAATACTTGAAACAGAGAGAGAGAGGGGGACTGACATAGGCCGATGATCGGAGGCAGGTTGGCGAGCTTGGCGTAGCTGATTCCCTGCACGTCGCGCCATGGAAAGAAATTAATGCGGAGGAAGGAAACAGACAGGCAGCAGGTGGCCATATTTCGGCAGGGACCAAAAAGGGAAGGCGCTAAAAATGGGTGCGCAATTGAAGGCCGCCAGCCAGGGGGGAGGCGATTGATTGATTGTTACCTGGGGGATTGCGAGGCTGGCAATGGTGAGGCCGGCGATGGCGTCGGAGCGGAGCAGTTTGAGGCTGTAGTGGGAGCCCCAGTCGAAGATGGGGAAGAAGTACTGCAGCGCGAGGACGAGCTTCCGGGCCAAGGACTGGTTCTTGAACTGGTGCAGGGGGTCGTCGGGGAAGAAGATCTCCGCCAGCCTCTGCCCCAGCGCCCGCGCCGTCGACCGGCGCTCCGGCGCCGACACCTTGTGCAGCTCCGCCACATGCTGATGCTGGTGCTGGTGCGGCGGCGGCGGCGGGGGCGTCTTTGCCCCAGCCGCTGCGCCGGAGACCCGGGCCTGCGCCGCCTCCACGTCGTACGTCAGGGTGTCCACCTTGTTGTTGACCACCATGGCTACGCCTACGCACGCTAGGTGGCTCGGTCTGTCCTCTCCCCGCAACCGCCGGCGCAGGGGAGGAGATCGCTGCCGAGCAGAGAGGAAGACGGTGTGTTGTTGTTGCTGCTTGATGGATTCCTCGTCGTCGGAGGGTGGCCGGCTTTTATAGGGACGCGACGAGAGCGCGCGCGGGAGAAGAACGCCAAGGGGAAGGAAGACAGGGATTTCCCTCCCCTCCTCGTTGCCGGTTCGGATTAGGAGGGGAGGCTGCCTCTGCCTCTCTGCCTCTGGCGTGGGTTAATTTTGGTGGGACCCACCCCGCCCTCCCCTCCTATTGCTGCTGCTATTTACTGGCTGCTGTAATTAGACACGATTTTGGCACATGTGGGAAATTACTAACCGCTGGGATTGCGGCAAGTAATTAAGCCCCGAGTATATTCCGCTTTTACCTCCTATGATTCCTCAAAATAGTTTAGTAGTACTACTTAATTAAGAGACAGCTTTTATTTGAGATATAAAGAAAATCTTTTGCCATGTTTTACCGTTAACTGCGACCATGTGCCTTTTCATACGAGTAAAATCTGCCAAGGCAGATCACGACTGGATATGCTCTGCAATAAATGATAGATAAATATGGTGGTTTTAGGATCAAACAACAAAGGTTTATAGGATGTCATTTTTATTGGGCGTGTTCATGGTTGGAGGACATGGTCACGGATATTTTTACCCGACATAGCTGACGACATAATCTTTGGTCGGTCCTCTACCACTATAGGCGTCTTGCAATTTCTCATTTTGATACGCAGTACACCTTTTTTTCAATTTACAAATTCTAGACTTGTGTCAGCTGTCTGCATCCGGTACAGAGCGAACCAAACTAAGATATACATCGCAAATAGACCCGAACCGGTACATGAGTGAACGCGAGACAGGCAATCGAAGATGATCTAAAAACCAATCTAGGGTTCCGTCACCCTCGCCGGCGACGCGAAGAGGTACGCTCTACCTCCGGTGTCCTTGGGGCCTTGGAGGTGTGGCAAACCACGGCCCCTCGCCAGCGGGAGAGTTTCCGTTCTTTGTTTAGGCTATTTTTGGTGTCTTTTTGGGATGGTGAGACGACAACTATACTTTAAAGTCAGAATAAGGTCCTCCCCATCCTATCCTCGCTCAGGTGGTATGTCTAGCATCGACAAAGGGCGAGTGGAGTCGTGGATCCGACGAATCTTCTAGGATCCAGTCGTTCCACGAAACTTGCATCCGTCATCCATATTGTCACCGATACGACAAATGTTTGGAGACTATGTCCTTGTGGGTTTACCCAAGTCAAGGGTCATTTTACACCCCCATGAGTTGCTTGGCACGATTGTACGTGAATCTTGTTTCTGCAGATGAGGCTGAAAATTAACCATATGTCAATTTAAAAACCACGGAAAAGAATAGTTTTGAACGACAATTCTAGCTGCACAAAGAGTATCGTCCCTTGTCCATAACGACCATAAGAAAACGCGCATACTACAATCTTTTTGATGCGTGCTAACGCACGAATGCGGGTGCGGGTGTGCGACGCTCCACGTGGCCACACGATGAAGATCCGATAGCACAAGAAAAACACTAAGAACCCCACGAAAATTAAAAAATGCCATGAAAAAAATGAAAAGAGCGAAGACGCTACCTCTTGGAAACCCTAGCAGAAGGGGGAAACGAATCCCACCTACCCCTCTCCTCTCGGCCCTCCCTCCTGAGGACAACGGGGGGCACCTCCCCAAAATCCGTCTGAACTCCTCCCTCCATCCCAAGTCGCCGCCGCTTGGGGTGATGAGTGCAAATATGATGCATATTTAAGCATACAATTTATTCATATTGTCACTCTATATCTAGCTACAACTATACCCATTATGGATGATAACTAGTTCTCATTCATTTTCATATGGACTTTGCACAACTAGTAGTTTTAGTAGAATTTTATTACGTTTCCTTGTCTTTGACTTGTGTATAGGTGCTATGGATAATTATGGATAAAAGGAGCAAAGAGGATTCAATATGGAGAAGTTAGAAGCGTCAGACTTAGCCATATGAGATATGAAAAAGTCATATTTTTACATCATCTCATATTACTGATGTAATACAATGGTGTTGTAACCCTCGTCCATACGAATCCAATAAGCCAAAGAACACTTCAATCGGAGTCCGTATGAAAAAATGGCGGCCAAAATACCGTAGAGACAGAGGGTTTAGGGCAGAGCCCACGTACCGTACGGTCGTACAACCCTCCATTGGATCCGTTTCATCAAATGGAACAACATTTGTGAAGGCCGATGAGCATATTTGGCCCTAAGCTCCACTGGTTCGCGAAACTAACCTACTGAATGCCTATTTAAAGTGGGGAACCCTAGCCGCCTCTCGATCAATCCACCCATGCTTTAGGGGCGGACCCCTGCCGCTCCGCCACCTCCATAGCCACCGCACAAAAATTCTCCACCACCACACTGCTAAATAGGAAGAGGAGGCTTGCATCTTGAAGGGCTACATTGATCTTCATCAACAACATCTCTAACTTCGACCCCCTTTGTTTACTTTGTTGTAATACAAATTTTATTGTGGATATACATTTGTATTCAATTGTACCTTCATATATCATCCATATTACTGTCATGATGTTGATCCCCTTCATGTATGAGTAGTTGCCTTGTTTTTGGGGAGAGATGGAGAAAACCTAGTATTATAATGCATTGAAATAAAGATGATCTATAACTTTGGTCCGTGATGTATTGATTTATGATATTGTGTTGGATCTCTCTCTTTAGGTAGTATGTGAAGTCGACCACATAGCATTTTTCTTCGGGACTAGAGAGAGGGAACTACTCTTGGGACGTGTAGGGGAGCATGTCCAGTGCTATTTTGTGACTAAGAATTTGCTTATAACCTATGATCAAAAGGGGAATTAAGAGAGATTCACTAAGATCATTATGATATCCATGTGAAAACCCCTTAATTATGGTAGTCTGTAAAAGTGATTTGCTCGCAGGCATTGCAGTGTTTATTTAGAGGTGACCTCAATACTTGACTCGTAGAAGCGGCTACTCACGGGACTTGTAGTGAACATCAGAGCTCTCTCCACACATGTCACGATGAAGGATATAGGTTATCCTAGTCATACATAATTCTTCCATGCTAGTGGTGAATCCTACACTACTTGAGAACCCCTCAATCACATCACACAACACTTTATAAACACTCTCTTGCTTTAGTTTACGTTTGTTACTTACTTTGTTACTAGTTATTTTAAATCTCTCTTATTTACTATCATTCTAACAACTTATAGTGTACACTATTTTCAAACACCATTTTGGGTACGAACATGGCCTCACTAACAACGTGGCTACGGGATTGTGTTGTTTCCATCCGCAAAGCTTCCAAGGGACGAACTTTATAAATAATATTTGTTGCTACAAGTACTGCAATAACCATGGTTGATGCAGGAAACACAGTCATCACCGGGTGAAGCCCAAGCAGCGCCGACGCAGCGGTTTCCGTGTCCCCGTGCCCCTAGTAGGTGGCCGGGGTTGCCCTTCTCTATTGCATCGGTGCTCCTCCAAGGGATGTTGGGTGGTGGCGCCATCGATAGAAAGATGGGGCGATGCGACATCACTACAGACACGGTGTTAGGGCGTAAGATTCACCCGACCTAGATATCAACCCCTCGGGCCTGATTTGGGCTCCGGTGGGCCAACACGTCTAGAGTCGTGACGCCTCCTGGAGATGGAGGTGACATCGGTGCTCGTGTAGGGGAGGGCGATGCAGTGGATCGCATGTCGCAGCAAGGCGACGGGGTCTTTACGGGTCCATCTAGGCTTCGTCAGGCCCGCTCAGGCCTGGCGTGCCCCTGCTGCTATGTTCGATCGATGGCCACCTCACGGTGGTGGAAGTGGGCTCCTCCCGCGTGGGTGCAGTGTTGCCGTCCCTAGCTCGAACAATGGTGTGTACCTCCGTCTTGAGGGCTGCTTTCTAATATCCACGATGAGACGATGACGATGGTGACCGCAAGATCGTGGTGGCGCGCTCTGGTTGGCGGTGAGGTTGGTGGTGGTGTGCTGAATCGCTCGGGTTTTTTGTGGGTAGGGTTAGAGAGAAATCCTTGTCGGCCAGTCCGACTCCGCCATGGTGCCGCCTTTGGGTGGCGCCATTCCTACTTGGAGGGTGTCGCGGATATCCCCAGTCCACTCTACTTCGAGTATTGGGGGAAACCCTAGGTCCAATGCGCTGACCCGGGCAACAACGCCGTGTCGATGATGTTTTCCTTCTTGAAGGTGTTGTTTGGCACTGGGCGCTTTGGTGTACTAGAAGCATGGTAGGAGAATTTCGGAGGGCGAAGAGGCGGGCACCCTTGTTTCATCGACTCGCCGTTTCTTCCATTTCTTTTCTTTTTAGGCGTGTCTTAGCTATTTCCCCAATATTTTTGGTTGCTTGTACTCTTGTATCCCATGGTTACTTTATTTATAAACCCGGATATAGCGAGAGAACCAACCTCAAGCTAGGGAAAGCATTTGGCTTGACTGCAGCATTGATATTGATTTCGATTCAAACGCACTCTTATGAGTAGAACCACAAACCCTTCTCTGGTTGCTTGGGATGCCGTCCCGGGGACAAATTCGTACGTATAATCTCTTGGTCCATTATGAGCTCCACGAGCCCAATCTAGAACTAGAATTACGAATATATGTGGGTAAGAATCACAAATGTTTTTATTTTGCTCCCACTTGCGTACTAAAATTCGGGCCTGAAAGTCTATTTCGAGGAGGGGAAAATGAAAAATACCTTGTCAACTTATGTCTGTGTGTGCTCCGAGAGATTAGGAAGAGCATATTTTCTTCTTAGATTTTAGGATCCTTTTTAGTCCTGGGAAAGAAATAAACACATCTAGCCATGCCGTGGTAAGAAAGTAAGGAGCCCGATCCCGCACGAACGTTCAAAGTTGCCCGGGCAAATCTGATGTGGGCCCTAGCAGCTTCCATGTGGCATCTTTTTTCAAACATTACCATCGCAGGTTCTTTTGAAAATCTGTCGCCGCTCTATCCGTTGCGCGCGCGGAGGCGATCGGCCTGCATAATTTCTGGGAGGTAAATTCAAGCACATGTAAAAGTGTTCCAAACATTCTTCGCAAAAAATAAATAAGAAAAACACTCCGAACATATCTGCTCAAAGGATAACCAGCAAGGCAGCAAAAGTAATCAATTGATTCTCTAGCTGCTCCGCAAAGTTTCACCCTATATCAAACCATCTTTTTTAGGCTGAATAGTGGGTTTCCCCACCGTGTATATTTTTCAAATTTTTCAAAAAGTTGTATGTACAAATCTAAGTGCTAGAGGTTAGCAGCTACAAAAAAGGGGGGCCATAAGTCAAAATGGCCTAGAGCTATACATAATTAGTCACCTAGGCAGATAATTCGTGACACAAGTTTTTATTAACCTTATGAACAGGGACATAAACCATCTTTAGTAAGATAATCTTATATATTTTTATAATTGACAACCAAATGAAAATAGCCATGTTAAGGAAAACTTGGTTTTCCACAAGCGCTCACAAAACAATAGGATATGAGGTGTCCTTTACAAGGATTGAGCTTAAAAGCAATGGTACTACTTAAACTACACACTAGCTTCTCTTGAATTTCATACATTCGAACCACAAGACACTTTCATCAAATATCATTATCTACAAGTCTACAATATCAGTTGGCAAACACTATCGACAAATACAGGACATGGTTTTTTTAAAAAATAGAGCAACACACCTAGAACATCCAGCGTTTATAGAAGAACATAGAACTAGTGTCGCACAATATAAACTAGGCAAAATTTCATAAAATATATGATCTTTACATCCCGAGCAAAAGAACATTACTACATTTCGACCTCGCAGTTTTCTCTGTAGGACACAATTGGTCAGACTTTTGTATAAATTTTGCAGGTTTGCATGCCACAGAACAAACTAATCCCATATAATTCTCTAAATCTTATAGATGTCATTTTGCGAAATAAGAGCACATGGTCTTACTAGCAAAGGGTCTTTTCGGATATAATTTGGGTGTGTTGTGGTTTAACCTATAAACAAAGAACTGTTTGGGTATGAAAATCTGTAGAACAACATGAGTTGAATGCACAAATTTTACATGAATCATTTTAATTCTCACAATAACCTAGGTAGGAACAATTGGCCCTGTTCCTAATTAACGAAAAAACCTTAAATAAACCACCTTTTCACAGTTACTCCCTCCGTCCCGGTTTACTAGGCCTAATCTGAAAAAACATTTGTCCCACAATACCTCCCCTCTAAAGCATAAATGCATTAATTAAGAGTAGTAGTCCCTCACTAATTACCCGTGCATGAGGGTTGGGTGGAAAACAAAACTAGTTTGCACGCCTGATTGGTTGCATGCGTGCAGTGTTAAAAAGATGGAGTTAATGGTGGCATCTAATTGGAGAGAGGAGAAGTCAAATGAAAAATTGCCTTGGTCACGATGCAAAACGTTTTGAGCCCTGTAAGCCGAGACAGAGGGAGTAGATTCTTGCACATTTATGACTCACAAAAAGGAAGTAAATGGCTCTTTATCCCTCGATGGAAGAATTTTCAATAATAGTTAGTTGATCGTATTTTAAAGTTAGAATATCGTAAAACGTAAATATCTCTATCATCGAATCCGGCAATGTCGAGAATCAGCTGCCATCGCTGAACTTCTAATATGGGTAACCAAGAGGCAACGATTCACTCATGTAAAAGAAGGCTTGGTGATAAGTGAATATCTTTTCTCCTTGGATGGTGGATGATGGATTCTGGAATGGTTGCAAGTTAATTGGTGGGATAAATTCTTTGGTTCACTTTTGCACTCAGTGGGTTGCCATATTTTAACGGTTGTGTATATCCGGTGACTATTAATATTCTGCTAACGTGGCTAACTTTGAGTAGTACAAGCAGGTGGGAATGATTCTGAGGTGGCAAAACTCTGATCCACGTGTGCATTGGTTGGCCCACATGTCTGGAACTGGCGAGTCAAACAACATGTGTAAGCATGCCATTAATTAGGAGTACGCCTAACTCCTAACTGGATTTATCTTTTGAGAAAGCAACACAGCAGAACACATCCTTTCTCTACATGTAAACACTACTACTAATCTATATGAAACTGCATATTCACAAAGCTTCACAAAAGTTATAAGCTAGTAGATTCTGAACCATCAATTGTGACAGGAGCACCAAGAGCTATGAAAACAACAGCAATGCATACATCTCAATGATAAGGTGAAAGACCCATCACTTACAGTCATAGATGGAGTGGAGCTTTCAACTATCCATGAAGTTTGATGCATACATTTGATGCATAGCCTAGCTAGCTCCCCTCCAAAGGTGGCCTATGGAGAAGGATAGTGCCTGCCTGCTCTAAATTTCCTTGCAAATTTTGAGAGCCCATCTTGAATGCTGAGAGCAACAACCACAAGTGGCTCACCATGATGTGCCTGTTTATACACAATTGCATACATATAAATAGCACCTGTTCCTATCCCTGGCTAATTGTAGCCAAAACGCATGTGATGCTAGTATGGCCAGTCATTATATTTGGCAACATGCAACTGTCGGCCAGCAATGCACCTAGCTTCAAATAGGCGCAAGTATAAATGGGGCAACCAAAACATGCAAAAATACTAGTAACTGAGTTTGTAGCTAGGTGAAATCTCCATGTTTTCCCTGTTGGAAACTTCCTATTCCAGCAGACCTTTCACATGTATATTCTTGTAGGAAAAATACTTCTTACTCCGGGTGTAACTACACCCACGTCTCATATACCTTATGGAAGTATTTGTAATACTTTATCTGTTTGAGTATGTTCATATACTATATCTAAGATACTTCCAAGCAAGTTAGGTGAAAAAATTGCAAATACACCCATAGTTTGCACTATATATATAAAATACCGTCATATTTGTACATACAAAAGGAGTATGTGAATAAAAATTACATACTACCAAAAAAGTAGTATATATACTGCCCAAATTTTCTTATATACTTCATACTACACGTACATACCTTCCGGTATGGTAGATATAGCCTATATAGTGTGAAACACGTGTGGGTGTAACTACACCCGGGTGTAGTATGAATATGTCTTATTCTTGTACTGATATATGAATATTTTGGGCCAGCAGAGTAAGCTTCCAAATTTGTCTCTGTAAGCCAGCGGTCTCCACCGTCTTGGTATAAGGGGAAAGTAGCTGCGGAGTTATCCACAATAAGGTTGATGGCAAGTGCTCCCTAACCTGGCCAAACTAAGTAGGCAATCAGTTGTGAAGCCCATGTAGTCTTGCTTCCTCTTGGCATGCATGTGCCCGCGGTTTTCCATCTCAAGTTAGATAATTACGGTGTATCAATAATTAACTTCATTTTCATTATTTTTAGACACAAGTTAATTTGCAGCAGAAACTCCAGATTTTCTTTGTAGTATGATTAACCATACATCATTTCCTTATTGATCACAGTTCATACAAGTACATGTACATCATCACAAATAGAGTATGTTAGAACTACTTAAGTGGGAAGCTGGATATGAAGCACTTACCCTACAAATTTCCTTTATCCAATTTTACTTTTTATAGGTGCCTGCAATAATATATGCTAAACTAATTGAGTCAATGTTATGTCATATCATGCGCTGAGGTTTCGGTGCAAGTGTAATAGCGAGGAAGTGGTTCAAGCATCCAGTTACTAGTGGATTGGCTAGATGGGAACAAAAATGAACGACTATCATGTAGGCCGCTACTCTAAGGTTCTGGCTTTCATTAGATCGACGACTCTCTACATGTCTCATCCTGAATTTTTCTGAACATCTAGTCCCTCAAATCATTGCAAGACGGTTTTAGTGATGTGCTAGTACTTTCTATCGTGGCAGTCCAGTCAGAAGGAACACGCATTATTTTTAAAGAAAAACCATGAAAGTTTCTAAAATATAAATAAAAGTTTCCTAAAAAAAGATAGTCCAGGAAACAAATACTACGAAAATTGTCAGTAGGAAAAGACAAGAAAAATGACGCCACCCCCTCCACGGATCCTCCTCCGATCCTCGCCACTTCTGGTCAACGGCACCGGGCAAACCATTTGCTGGCGGCGCGCGATGGCGGCAGGGTTACCAGGCAGCTGAGCACGCGACGGCTGTGAGCAGA
Organism: Avena eriantha; assembly: GCA_910589775.1. Taxonomy (NCBI): domain Eukaryota; kingdom Viridiplantae; phylum Streptophyta; class Magnoliopsida; order Poales; family Poaceae; genus Avena; species Avena eriantha. The sequence goes on along the minus strand of OU342744.1, from coordinate 83,292,096 downwards.
CTCCAGTGATTCGGTGCGGCTGAGGCTTCGTCGTCCTGGCGGCGTGAATAGACACTCGGCTTAGGCGCTTAGTTGCCAAGTGTCCGTGGAAAAACACTTGGCATACACTCTGGCAGTATGGATATTTACCGTTTCTGTAATGAGGGAACAAGTAGCTGTGGTATTGCCAAAATCTGTGGGATTTTGACAATTGAAGACCAAACGTGTCTGAATGTCAAATAGTTAAGGAACAAAAGACTGCTAGCTAGGCGTGCATGGAGGAAAACGATTATCTAGGTGTGTACAGCAGAAATGCAGGACTCACGGTAAGCATGCAAAGACCAACTCTCAACTACTGGGTTCGCTACTTAAAGAGCTAAAGATGAAATATTCAAAGAACAAAAAGACCATTTTGAGGAGTCAAAAGCGAGCTTTATGTCGGATGGCTAGGGCATGTATGAATTTAACTGTCAAAAGAAATGAAGCCCGTTTGTTAATTTGATTGATCTTTTTTTTGAACGGGTGAGGGCGCCAAGTACCCATGTTAATTTGATTGATGGGTGGATCTCTCAGAAAGTTGCATCTTTCTGCAAGAAAGAGGCTGCATCTTCAAAAGGTTTTACGGCAGTCTGTGACTTTTTTTTGAAAAGGTGGTTGAAAACTCATGTGATGATGAACACAACGTTTTTATTATATATTGTTCAACAAAACTTTGACAAAACAGATACATCCATCAACCCAAAGCAACCTCATTGGCGACCACTGATCGCTACACCTACAAGATTGATGATAGGGGTGATGATCAGGCTTTAACCATGAGAATGATTTCTTATTAGAAGTCATTTTATTAATAGACTGTAACATAGATAATTTGCCCAGAATGCATGTCCTCCGTTAGTGCAAAAAAGAATGAATCTCTTGCGTCCGCCCCTCCCCCCGGGTATCGATACGCGGCTTAATCCCGATCACATCATGAGGCTTGGCCGGAGTCGGGATAGCATTTCTCTTATGCATGTCTATGGTTTTTGAAGTGCTTAGGCGAAAATAGATATCAGTAAAGCAATCCCAGAACTCTAGAAATGGTTAATAATTTCATTTACTCCATTTTGTGAAATATCGCGAATCTAGTAGGAAAGGGCCCCTCTAAAATATTCCTTTTAGTCATACTCAACAAAACTAAGAAATGTTTGACCCTGGTCCTTTTTTTTCATCTTCAGACAGAAAGAAAATCGGCCTTCCTCATACTCCCCCCTTCATTCAAAGAGTTACCTTCAGGTGTCCCATTTCTACATCTGTTCTTGTAAGCAATAGCGATCCATTGACAGGAAATCACATTTATATTAATAAGGTTTTGTGACTTCTTATTTTGATCTCCCCTGCGTCTAGGACGTTGTCTGGGCCAAAAGTCATAGTTAGTTGTTGTTTTCATTTGGTCCTTCTTTCTCGTTGTTGATACCGGTTGTACACCATCTAATCCAGAGACCTCACCAAAACGCTCAATAGTGAGCCGGGAACACAAATTTCTTCGGCTGAACCTCAGGGGCGCATCACATTTGCATGCTCCAGAAGTCGCCACTAGCTACCGTCTTGCGCCACCACCAAAGACAGTACCCGGACCACAAAATAGGTTCTCCAAAAGCCATTCCTACAAGAAGGAAACGGTGCACGAGCAACAACGACGCCTGGTCAGCATAGGTTGTCAACTTGGAGAAAGTCATACTCAACAAAAGGGCCCCTCTAGAACATTCCTTTTAGTCATACTCAACAAAAGTAAGAAATATTTGACCATGATCCTTTTCTTCACCTTCATATAGAAAGAAAATCGGCCTTCCACATATTCCACCCTTCATTCTTGTTTTGATCTCCCCTACGTCTAGGATGTTGTTGTCTGGGCCAAGAGCCATAGTTAGTTGTTGTTTTCATTTGGTCCTTATTTCTCATTGTTGATACCGGCCGTACAACATCTAATCTAGAGACCTCACCAAAACGCTCATCGGCGAGCCGGGAACACAAACTTCTCCGGCTGAGCCTGAGGGTGCACCACATGCGCATGCTCGAGAAGTCGCCACTAGCTACCGTCTTGCGCCACCACCAAAGACAGCACCCAAACCACAAAATAGGTTCTCCAAAAGCCATGCCTATGAGAAGGGACGGTGCACAAGCAACAACGACGTCTGATCAGCGGTTCTTAGGTTTTCAATCTGAAGAAAGTCCGATATCCTAAAACAATGTCTTCAAAAGGCCATTATCAGATACGAACCAATGCTGAAAGATGCTCTCCGTCCTAGTGTGCAGCCTCCCTCCACCACCCCATGTATCATGGACGCACAGACCTTTTACCCTGCCTGTGACTGTGAGCCACTCATCTGAGATCTCTGATACTCTTACACGGCTACACCGGATCACAGCAGGAGTTAGTTATTACACACACATGAAAAGGACGGCCATTATTGTTACGTCCGACTCTGATCGATCTCTTCCACCATCACCGGTAGAGCTCTCTCAACCGGCCGTTGCATCGATGGTCGAGATCTCTGTCGTCGAAGTAGAAGTGCCTGCCTGGCCACTACCATATGGCCGATTGGCCGGGAATCAGGGGGAGATACGTACGATCCAAGTCAACGGCCGGCCGGCGATGGATGGACATGGACGACGCATGCATGCAGCTACCCATGGTGGTTGCGTGTCGTGCTGCACAGTTTGGATCGGTCGGTCACTGTGCGTCGATCGATCAGCGTTAATGATTGGAGCCACTCGCGCGCAGCAGCCAAAAGTGAGTGACCGGTTTATCTTAGGTTAGGTCGACCATGGAGCATGGCACGCTAAGAGCATCTCCACTCGGGGGTCTTAAAGGCCTTCCATAGCGTTTTAGGGGCTGTGGCGTGAAAATTCGAGTCCAGCCGCGCGTTCCAATTTTTTTGGCGCCGGCGTGGCTTAGTTATTTAACCGGCAGCCCTAGGCTAAACCCAATGTACAGGGAGACGAGCGGGGCACCGGATGGACGCGTGGCAGGACGGGTGGCGGAAAAAGAAGGCGGGAGCGCGCGCCAACCCGCCCCGGTCAAAGCTGGCCCGCATGGCAGCCGCATAGAGCCCTTCTTCCTCGCCATCAGCGCCGAGTAATGGCGCTGCTCGCCGCAGCCTTTCCAGCGAACGGCAGCGGGCGGTGCAGCCGACGCGTCCCGTCAAAGGGGCAGGGCGGCGTTAATGCCCACCGCTCGCCTCCTCCTCCTCCCCAGTATAAAATCCCGCGGCGGTTTCCATTGCCGCCGCACGCGCATTACCTCGACGGCGAGCTCCACCATCTCCTCCCCCAAACGTCGTCTTCTTCTCCCTCTCTCGGCGATGGCGGGCTACGACGGCTACGACGGCGTGGCGGCCAACGGCTTTGGCCGCCTCTGGCTCCACGTCGACGAGGCGCAGGCGCTATGGAGCGCCGGCTACCCCGTCCCACTGGCTTTCCGGCTTCCGACCGGGTGGGCGGTGAGCCGCGGCGGCCTCGCTGTGCCGCCCATCCCCGCGATCTACGAGCACTACTGGGGGGGTGCTCACCAACAAGGAGCGCAACGACCCCCAGTGGGATCCCGACAACCTCCAGGCGTGGGCGGCCTTCTTCGCGCGGCAGAGCGAGGAACGCATCGAGGCCTACGACGGCGTTGGCCTGCCGCCGGCGAACTACAACAGGGAAGGCCGGAAGCGATGGTGGAGCGCTCCGGGACGCACCCTCTCCTGGCTCCTGGACCACATCGCCAACGGCAACAACCCGCCGTTGGTGATGCCACCGCACATCCCGTGTGATCGCCAGCAGGCCGCCAGCAACCGCTGGGGGCCCCGCCGCGCGCCGTCGACGTCCTCCTCCTCCTCCTCGCGCTCGTCGGTGTCCCCGGCGCGGTACTCGCCGTACTCCTTGTTGTCGCCGCGCTACCTCGCGCTCCCGCCGGTGAAGGACGAGCAGGCGAGCCCACCGCGCAGGCACCGCGCGCCTCCCTCGCCGCCTCGCCGCCTCCGCTTGGGCAGGCCCAAGCCCGAGCCCAAGAAGGAGTGGACGCCACCGTCGGAGTACAAGGCGGAAGTCCTCCAGCTGGCGGACGACGAGGACCCAGAAGAATTTCCGGGTCAGAGGATGCTGGAGCGGGCATCCTTTAACGCTGTCCTACCGGCCACCGACGAGTTCGCCGCCAGTTGGTCCGCGCAGGACTGGCGGCGGGAGCACTCCAAGCACGCCAGGCGCCACGGCCTTGTCGTCGACATCGACGACAACGAGGGGGCGGCTGGTCCTTCCACGAGGCCGGTGCACAGGACCAGCGGCGAGGGGTGCAGCCGCCTACCGCCGGCGAAGGACGAGCCGCCCAGCGACGACGACGACGAGGACGGCCTATTCGACTACACTGCGGCTATGTACCGCCGGCTCGGGATCGGCCGTGGCCGTCATTAGATGTCTTTTTTTATTTTTGTTAAATTTAAACCGTTCGTCTCGTTTTGTTGAAGTTTCGTTTTGTTGAAGTTTGAACCGTTTGTCCAAATTTTTGCTAAATTTAGAATATTTAAATTTTGTTATGGGGGGCATGACTGGGAGCCGGTGCCCCCCATTTGGCAACATCGCGCCGGCGCCCCCATACGAGCAAAAAAAGGGCCACGCCGGAGCTCGTATGGGGTTTACGAATGGAGATGCTCTAACGGCTACAGTATAGACAAAAGTGAAGAGAATCCCATTCGGCTCGCCTTAAATTTGAAGTGTGTCAAGGGTGATACATCATTTTCTTTTGAGAATAATATATGGTGCTCCGACGAACGACACGGTGTTTGTTCATGTACGTAGTACTATAGACATGAACCCACAGAACCACATGCATTGCTGAAATATCAAGCCGGCTCGCAGCAGCCATGGGGGCTTTCAGGTGGGCAAATCTTCTAGGATCTAGTCGATTTTTGTATTTGTTAGTGTGTACTTTTAGATCAGTCTCTTTCAATATACGAGTGTCATCACTGGCGATAGTTGCTGCTCTACTGCGGTGGTTCTTTGGGGCTTAGCACCGACGACCTCCTTCATGTCTACTATAAAAAGCTATAATACGACAAGCTTTCGCTCCTAGCTCCGAGCTCCGGTTGGAGGAGCGAGGACCGTGACGTGCCTTCGGATATCGGTAGTGTTTGTAGCAAACTACTACTTTGTAGTCATCGCTAGGTGGTTCATTGATCCATTTGTATTTTTTATTATTTTTAGATCTCTTTGTATTACTGTTGATGGTTATTAATAAATCGTTACAATTTTCGCAAAAAAATTATACTCCCACCGACCGAAATTAGTTGACTCAAATTTATTAAGATACGAATGTATATAATACTAAATCATGTGTAGACACAAAACTATATGCATTGCTGAAATATCAAGCCGGCCCACATGACCAGCCGGTGAGTTTGGCACACATACCTTATATACTATTCATTCAGTTGTAAGCAAGCATAAGTCACGAGTCAGGACCAAAACACGTCATCCTCGTATCACCTGGGTGACGTAGACGTGTGTTGCGGAGGGTCGACCAATCAACTGGGTGACGTAGACGTAGATGTTAGGGGCTCTTAATTCTGCCTCACATTGTGGTGCATGGTGTCTATTGGCGAAACTTCGCCCTATCGTCAGGCTTTGTGGGATCCGGTTATAAACCCTTTTTTCTTCATGAAAACACAAAAACAAATGCATTGATAAAAAATAAGGCTATATGAACATTTTCTAAGAAGGACCAACCACCATGCAACTCAACCCGAGTTGGCAAAGGACTCGGGCTCCCGTGTTCCCCACTCTCGTGCTTCGTCTATGATGTTGTTGAATAGGGAGGTCACCGAGCGACGCGCATTGTCGAAGACTGCTTCGTTGCGGTGCTTCCGGATCCACCAAGCCGTGAGCAGATCAACGACGAGGTACCCTTGGGTAGCTGCAGAGGGGTGGCACACACTACCAGCGACCACCAATCCGTGAATTCACCCTCATCCATGGGTGGGCCCGAGGTGGATCGAATCCACGATTGTACCTCCTAGCAGATCGTCCTCGAGAAGGGAAACATGTAAGAATGTGCGCCATATATAGTCTCCCAGACTAGTCGCACAGCGGGCACCGTGTTGCATGTGGTAGTAGACCATGTGGTGCTAGCCGCTCACCCATCCAACTATCTTGCCAAGTCAACCAGATGAAGAACATCACCCTAGGGGACACCCAAGATCTCTATTTTAGCCACCGGGAACGTGGTAAGTTCGACCATTGGAAGAGGATGTTGTAACATGAATGGGAGGAGTATTGGACATCCATCATACAATGCAAAATCAACCTACCAATAGTTGCACTCGATCCCCGCAGCCTGATCAACTACTGAACATACTACCAGAGGGCGAGGGCTCAAGCGCCAACAAGGTCGGTGATCCAACTTCTCTCCGCTAGCGCCTGCTATACCATCCGCCACTTCCTGGATCATCCTGGGATTAGCATATATAGGTGGGGTGTTATCTTCCAAATAGGTCATGTCCAACCACATGTTCTCCTAGAAGAGTGTGGAAGCCCTGTCGCCAACCACCATGTAAGTGGATGCATCAAAGATCCCTTGATCTTCTTTGGAGAACTATATATCGAGCCCTTGCTAAGGTCGTTAGTGTTGGAGATATGCCCAAGAGGCAATAATAAAAGTGGTTATTATTATATCTTTGTGTTTATGACAATTGTTTACATCCCATGCTATAATTTGTATTATAAGGAAACGCTAATAAATGTGTGTTTTGTAAACGTAAAAGAGTCCCTAGTAAGCCTCTTGTTGAACTAGCTTGTTGATTAATAGATGATCATGGTTTCCTGGTCATGGACATTGGATGTCATTAATAACAAGGTTATATCATTAGGAGAATGATGTGATGGACACACACCCGTAGTAAGTGTAGCATAAGATCAAGTCATTAAGTTCGTATTGCTACAAGCTTTCAAATGCATAGTAACCTAATCCTTCGACCATGAGGTTATGTTAATCACCATCACCGGATGGGTACTTTGATGGCATCAAACACCACTTCGTAACTGGGTGGTCATAAAGGTGTCGTTGGGTATTCTGAAAGTATGTGTTGAAGCGCATGGACCAAGATTGGGATTTGTCCATCCATATGACGGATAGATATGCTCTGGGCCCTCTCGGTGGAATGTCATCTAGTTAGCTTGCAAGCATGTGACTAGGTCACAAGGGATGACATATCATGGAACGAGTAAAGAGTACTTGTCAGTAACGAGGTAGAACTAGGTATGGAGATACCGACGATCAAACCTTGGATAAGTAGAGTATCGCGTGACAAAGGGAATTGGTTTCGTATGTTAACGGTTCTATCAATCACGAAGTCATCATTGAGTATGTGGGAGCCGTTATGGATCTCCAGATCCCCCTGATGGTTATTGATCGGAGAGGTGTCTCCATCATGTCTACATATTCACGAACCGTAGGGTGACACACTTAAGGTTCGATGCTGTTTAGGTAGATATGGAATATGCGTTGGAGATCGAATGTTGTTCAGAGTCCCGGATTGGATTTGAGACATCACGAGGAGATCTGGAATTGTCCGGAGAATAAGATTCATATAATGGAGATCATTTTCTAAGTTAGGAAATGTTCCGGAGTATTTATATGGGGATTCTAGAAGGTTTCGGAATGTTCCGGAAGGTTCTAGAAGATTTTTTGGAGTTTACTTGAAAACCAAGAAAGGATAAAAGGATAAAGGGGAATTTAAAAGGGAAACTTGGGGGGGAAGGACTCTCCCCCCAAGCTCCCTTGTGCGCCAGCCCTAGGGGGTGGGCCTAGGGGTGGGAACCCTAGGCCGCACCCCTCCCTCTATATATAGAGGGGTGGAGGCGCCACCCCCTTGCTCCTCCACTCTTGCCCCTAGCCGCCTCTCTCCTCCTCCTTCCTTCTGCTCAGGCTTAGGCGAAGCCCTGCAGAATCCTCTACTCCACCACCACCACCACGCCGTCGTGCTGCTGGGATTCCGTGGAGAGATCTACTACCTCCGCTGCTCGCTGGAACGGGGAGAGGAAGGTCTGCTTCGACTCCGCACGTGTGACCGACTGCGGAAGCGCTGCCGGAACGCGGCGCCAGAAGGATTGTCCACTCGATCTTGAGATCGGCAAGTGATTGACTACATCAACCACGAGATCCAATCTCGTAACGCTTTCGAGTCTACAAGGGTTAGTACAGATCTATCTCGTTGCACATGTCTAATAGATTAGATCTTGGCTTTTATCTAGATTAGATCTGGGTTTTGTTCGTTCTTGCGGTAGAATTTTTTTGTTTTCCATGCTACGAACCCATCAGTTAGCGCACATTCTCCAAAGCCATCACACCCTAAGGCTAACAACCGTGTGTGCTAGGCCAGGTATACCTAGTCCTCCGTAGCACTGCGGGCAGGTAACATACATCGGACCAGGTGATGTGACAGTGGCCTCCATGGCACCTGCCATACCTACCCATAGGAATCCAAAAGGATCTTGTTCAGCTGCTTAAGCACTTTTTTCTTAGCACTATAAGAAGGCGAAGTGGGACCAACGCGAGCACCGACGGGATGGGGCTAGGCGTCCGGACCTGGGCATCATAGACGCCTTCCAGGTGGTCTACTTATCCACGATCCGGTCAACCACATTCTAAAAGGCTTTGTCCACTAGTAGAAAACAGACCTTTGGTCCAGGGGTATTAGCCCCGGTTTTTCTACAAACCGGGACTAATGCCCCTGTCCAACGGCTAGAACTGGCCCCAGGGGGTGGCAGACACTAGCCCCGGTTCGAACGGGACCTTTAGCCCTGGGTCGTGTAACAAACCGGGGCTAAAGGGTTTCAGGCAGGCCAGGTCGGGCGCCAGACCCTTTAGTCCCGGTTTGTTATACGACCCGGGGCTAAAGGTGGACCTCTAGAACCGGGGATAAAGGTCTGGCTATATCTTCTTCCCCTGCCCGAGCCACCATTCAAGCTGGTGGCTCTCCTCTCTCTCTCTTTCTTACTTCAAGCTCGAGTTCATGCCCTTTTTTTCCTCAAGATTTGTCTATATTTTGTGGTGCCCCATCTATCCAAAGGTTCTAAAAGGTGAGCAACTTCATCCTTTGAACTCTCATTGCTATATTAGCTCATTTCATGCTCTATCTTATAGATGGATTTGTGGATTTAGTTTGGTAGTAATTATTGCAGTGATGGCATGAGATCGATGTTTAGATTCTATCTATCTTGTATTAATGTAAGGAACTCTAAGGTAAATATCACAATATGTTGATTCTATCAATATATATCTTGTTTTGGCACATAGAGTCTTGAAAATTGATTTTAGAAGCACACACATGCGTGAGTTCATCATTCTAACTAGCTAGCTGGGCAAAATATCCTTCTTCGTCCACCTGCGTTCAACGAACTGAAAAATTTGTAAGAAAGATAGGGTTAATTCATAAAAGCTTGATAAGAAGACATCACAATTCACATATTAGGGAGTGCCTCTATGGTGAGCTCCTCGAAGATATCTGAGGACGGGATCCTAAGACATCTTCGAGAAGCTCTGCCGTAGTGGTGTCCCTGCTCTTCCACACCATCTTTCGGTTTATATCTTCTCTAGCTAAATCAGTATGCTGGTGGAGCTAACTAATTTCACATATTAGAGAGTGCCTCTACGGCGAGCTCCTCGAAGATGTCTGAGGACGAGATCCTAAGACATCTTCGAGAAGCTCCGCCGTAGTGGTGTCCCTGGTCTCGCACACCATCTTGCAGCTCTTCACAAGAATGCATACCTATTTATAGATTAAGAAACACAACATAGTGTCGGGCACTGATGACATAATGTCGACACACTCACGCTGGCATAGTGCTGCCACCCACCCAAAATAGTGTCGGCATTTAATTTACTGGCTTAGTGCTGCCCACTGAGGACATAGTGTCGACATGTTGTCTCCACATCCACATTTAGTCCCGGTTGGTGCCTCCAACCGGGACTAAAGGTTCATCATATATTTAGTCCCGGTTGCTGGTTTTAGATTAGTACTAATTAATTATGATTAGGTTTGATGTACTTAATTAATTATATATTGCAGATGAGCCGGCAATGGATATACGCTGACCGACTCTCTAACGAGTTCATTAAAGGCGTGCATTCTTTTCTTCTTATGGCCGAGGCAAACAAGCGGAGTGGTTTTATGTCTTGTCCATGTGGTGCCTGTCGGAATCATAAAGAATACTCTTCCTCAAGAGTCCTTGACAGCCACCTGTTTCGGTCTGGTTTCATGACCGGCTATAATTGTTGGACCAAGCACAGAGAAAGAGGGGTTATGATGGAAGACAACAAAGAAGAGAATGACAACGACTACCCTGAATACGATGGTACTACAATGGAAGACATTGATGAAGAAAAAGATGAAGAACGGGCATCAGATCTGCCCGATGATGATCTTAGTCGGGCCATTGCTGATGCCGAGGAAGAATGCGTAACTGAAAGGGAGAGGTTGAAGTTCAAGAAGATGTTAGAGGATCACAAAAAATTGTTGTACCCAAATTGTGAAGATGGGCACAAAAAACTGGGTAACACACTGGAATTGCTGCAATGGAAGGCAGAGAACGGTGTGACTGACAAAGGATTTGAAAAGTTGCTGAGAATAATGAAGAAGTTGCTTCCAAAGGATAACGAACTGCCCACTGGTACCTACGAAGCAAAGAAGGTTGTCTGCCCTCTAGGATTAGAGGTGCAGAAGATACATGCATGCATTAATGACTGCATCCTCTACCGCGGCGAGTACGAGAATTTGGATGCATGCCCAGTATGCACTGCATTGCGGTATAAGATAAGACGAGATGACCCTGGTGATGTTGAGGGCGAGCGCCGCATGAAGAGGGTTCCTACCAAGGTGATGTGGTATGCTCCTATAATACCACAGTTGAAACGTGTATTCAGGATTAAAGAGCATGCGAAGTTGTTGCGATGACACATGGAAGACCGTAAGAAAGACGAGATGTTGAGACACCCCGCTGATGGGTCGCAGTGGAGAAAAATCGAGAGAGAGTTTCAGTCATAGCGAGGTGATGCGATGAACTTATGGTTTGGTCTAAGTACAAATGGCATGAATCCTTTTGGGGAGCAGAGCTGCAGTCATAGCACCTGGCCTGTGACTCTGTGTATTTATAACCTTCCTCCTTGGTTGTGCATGAAGCGGAAGTTTATTATGATGCCAGTGCTCATCCAAGGCCCGAAGCAACCCGACAACGACATTGATGTGTACCTAAGGCCATTAGTTGAAGAACTCTTACAGTTGTGGCACGGACAAGGTGTATGTGTGTGGGATGAGAACAAGCAGGAGGAATTTGACCTACGAGCGTTGTTGTTCATAACAATCAATGATTGGCCTGCTCTTAGTAACATTTCAGGACAAACAAATAAGGGATACAATGCATGCACACACTGTTTAAACGATACTGAAAGTATATATTTGGATAAATGTAAGAAGAATGTGTACCCGGGGAATCGTCGTTTTCTTCCGCCCTCGCACATCCTAAGAAAGAAAGGTAAGCATTTCAATGGTGAGGCAGACAACCAGTGTAAGCCTCTCTGCCGTACCGGTGATGATGTATTTGACATGGTGAAAGATTTAAAAGTAATCTTTAGAAAGGGTCCTAATAGACAATCTGTTCCGAAGGACGATGTCGGATATGCACCCATGTGGAAAAAGAAATCTATATTTTGGGAGCTACCCTATTGGAAAGTCCTAGAGGTCCGCTCTGCAATTGACGTGATGCACCTGACGAAGAATCTTTGCGTGACGCTGCTAGGCTTCTTGGGCGTGTATGGGAAGAGCAAAGATACACCTGAAGCACGACAGGACCAACAACGTATAAAAGACCGAGACGGAATGCATCCAGAGTTGTTTGAAGGTACTGCTAGCTACGCTCTTACCAAAGAAGAGAAGAAAATCTTTTTTGAAGTCCTTTACAGTATCAAGGTCCCTTCTAGTTTCTCGTCGAACATAAAGGGAATAATAAATATGGCAGAGAAAAAAATTTCAAAACCTAAAGTCTCATGACTGCCACGTGCTTATGACCAGCTGCTTCCGATTGCATTGAGGGGACTCTTGCCGGAAAATGTTCGAGTACCCATTGTGAAGCTATGTGCGTTTCTCAATGCAATTTCTCAGAAGGTAATCAGTCTAGATAGTCTACTAAGGTTACAGAAAGATGTGGTCCAATGTCTTGTCAGCTTCGAGTTGGTGTTCCCACCATCCTTCTTCAATATTATGACTCACCTCCTAGTTCACCTAGTCGATGAGATTAACATTCTTGGTCCTGTATTTCTACACAATATGTTCCTCTTTGAGAGGTTCATGGGAGTGTTAAAGAAATATGTTCATAACCGGGCTAGGCCAGAAGGAAGCATCTCAAAGGGATATGGAACAGAGGAGGTCATTGAGTTTTGTGTTGACTTTATTCCTGACCTTAAGCCCATCGGTGTTCCTGAATCACGGCATGAGGGTAGAATTAGTGGAAAAGGCACGCTAGGAAAGAAAGTAAGGATATGTATGGACGGACATTCTCTCACTAAAGCACACTACACAGTTCTGCAAAATTCCACCTTGGTGGCTCCGTATATCGAGGAACACAAGAATATTGTACACTCCAACAACCCGAGGAAGCCTGGCTCCTGGATTAGAGATGAATATATGAGGACTTTCGGCGGTTGGTTGCAGACACATCTAATGAATGCCATAAATGTTGGAGAGTAGTTGTAGTTGTTGGCCAGGTCACCATCTTCGACTATATTGACTTTCCAAGGGTACGAGATAAATGGGAATACATTTTACACGACCGCCCAAGATAAAAAGAGAACCAATCAAAAAGTGGTGTCCGATTTGATGCAACAGACGAGAATAGGCAAAAGGATACATATTATGGTTACATAGAGGAGATATGGGAACTTGACTATGGACTTTTTTTAAGGTTCCTTTGTTTCGGGCAAATGGGTCAAGCTGACAGGAGGCGGGGTGGAGATAGACAAGAAATACGGAATGACAACAGTGGATCTCAATAACCTTGCGTATAGAGATGAACCATTTGTCCTAGCCAATGATGTGGCTCAGGTTTTTTATGTGAAGGACATGTCTACCAAACCGAGAAAAAGGAAAGATAAGCAAAAGAATACAACATCCGATGAGCCAAAGCGCCACATACTTCTTTCAGGAAAAAGAAACATCGGGGGGGGGGGGTGGAGGATAAGACAGACATGTCAGACGATTATGATAAGTTTCATGAAATTCCGGCCTTCGCTGTGAAGGATGACCAAGCATCCCGTTAAATAAGGAAAATGCTCCATGGTTAAGGATTAGAAGAAAACCCTAACATGTGTGGATGTTGGTGATGTACAATATTATTAAACCTTTATTTTTAATGATCTTCTTATATGTATATGGATATGAACTTTCTCGATCTCAATAGGTAGTATTGCAACTTGTTGTGGCCAGACATTTATTAATATTAAAACGTAAAAATTAGTCATAATCATATCTAGCCCTGTTGTACATAGCTTCTGGGTCGTCTTCGAAATCGCCATCGTCATCGTCGTCGCTCGTAGCACGCGGATGGATCCTCAGCCCTTCCTTGTAGCACCCGGATGGATCCTCCGGCCTCGGATTCACGACGCGCGGGGGAGGGGGCTCCCGGATGACGACCCCAGTACGCCCTAGGCCTTCACCACCACCACCATTCTTGTGGCTATGCTGCTGGTGAAAGTGCGGGTACCTCAGCCGAGGATGGTCTCCCATGGCGATGTAGCGTTGATACATTGCAAATGTATCTATAATTTTTGATGCTCCATGCTTGGTTTTATCCACATTCTTGTGTTTTGTCCGCACTTTGGAGTACTTTTCATATGATTTCTTGGACTAACCTATTAACAAGAGCCACAGTGCCAGCTGCCTATTTTCTGCTATTTTTGGTTCCAGAAAAGTCAGAAAATGAATATTCTTGGAATTGGACGGGACAAAAGCCAAAGTGCCTATTTTTCCAGAAGACTCACGGAGCCAGAATACGAGACGGAGGAGGGCCAAGGCCTGGCCACACCACCCCCAGGCGCGGGCTAGGCTTGGCCGCGCCAGGGCATGGTGTGGTGGCCCCAGGCACCCCCTCGGTCTCCCTCTTTGCCTATAAGAAGCCTTCTGACCTAAAAACTTCGGGGGGTTCGACATTTTTTCACGAAAAGTTCCGCTATGCCGCCGCCACCTAAGGGGAGGTTCGGGGGAAAGAAAGTCTCTGTTCCGGCACCCTGCCGGGATGGGGAAGTGCCTCCGGAGCCATCTCCATCGATCTCCACCATCATCTCCATTGACCATCCATGTTTCCCCCATCTATGAGTGAGTAATCCCCCGTTGTAGGCTATGGGGATGGTAGGGATTGGATGAGATCGTTCATGTAATGGCATTAGATTGTTAGGGCATAGTGCCTAGTATCTTTTATTAGTACTTTATGACTTTGTTGCGACTTGTTGTGCTTAATGCTTGTCACTAGGGCCCGAGTGCCATGATTTCAGATCTGAACTTATTATTGATTCATCATGATAGTGTTGTTTTGGGTCTTATCTACAAGTTGTATACACACGTCGTTGTCCGGAACCTATGGTCCTGAAGTGACAGAAATCGGGGTAGCCGGAAGGGAAAGGCTTTGATGTGAGGATCACATGTGTTCACGGAGTGTTAATGCTTTGCTCCGGTGCTCTATTAAAAGGAGCACCTTAATTGCTAGTAGTTCCCTAGAGGTCCCGCTGCAAACGGGCTGGCAGGACAAAAGATGTTGTGCAAGTTCTCATTGCGAGCACGTATGACTATATATGGAACACATGCCTAGGATTGTCTAGTATTTGGGTGCTTTATCTTATTTATCTACAATTTCCCTATGTTCTGATTGCTATGTGAATTGTCTTGCCCATGTAACGCCTGTCCATCCATCCCTATGCCTACCGCACTCGAATCCCACTTTTTACTGCTTTTGTTACTACTATCTTTGCTTTGCTACTATTGTTACTTTACTATTCCTACTACAAAACTGTTGCTACTGATAAACTGTTGTGAGCAAGATTGTTTCCAGGTGCAGCTGAATTGACAAATCAGTTGTTAAGGCTGATAAGTATTCTTTGGCTCCCCTTGTGTCGAATCAATAAATTGGGTTTCACTTCTCTCGAAAATACTGCGATACATCCCCTATACTTGTGGGTCATCAAGCGATCACACCGGCGATAGTCCGGTTCACCCACCACAGGCGGCGACCAGCCTCGTTGTGGTTCACTGGGGGCGGGTCGTCACCCTCGTACCTGGCGAGCTCCCTTTCCCGCCGGTTTGCGAAGAAGGCATTCCAGGTGTCGAGGTTGTCGGGATCCCAATGGGGATCCATCCGCTGCTCCGGCGTGAGCTCGAGGTAGAAGTGGTTAGTGATGGCCGCCTGGCGGGCCGAACCTTGAGACATAGGAGGAACAGGAACCCCTCCAGCGCTCAGCATCCAGCCAGCGGGCAGCGGGTACCCCGGCGGGCATGGGTAGCTGGAGGCGCACAGCGCCTCGGTCTCCTCGAGCGTCAGAAAGCCCAGTAAGCGGTGTCCATTGTTGTGAGAGAGAAGGTGTGTATGTGTCGATGGAAATGGAGGTCGGCCTAGATATAGAGGGACATGGCGGGAGAACATGGCGGGAAGCGGGGGAAATGGCGGGAGAAACATGGCGGGAAGCGGGGGAAATGGCGGGAGAACATGGCGGGAAGCGGGGGAAATGGCGGAAGAACATTGTACTATATTTTTGTGAATATTTTGCTATATTATATGTATTTTTCCATTTTTAAATAATAAACTATATTTTTATTATTTTTTGTGAACATTTCTACTAAATATAATACTTGTTAAATAATAGATAATTTCATTTAAGTTGTATAATAAAGTATGATAATAGATTTAAATTATAAATCTTATTTTTCTGAAAATTTTGATATATAATACATAATTTTCTGAAAACTATAAACCATTTTTGGGTTTGGCGCCAAAAATAACCTTTAGCCCCGGTTTGTAATACAAACCGGGGCTAAAGGGTGACCTTTAGCCTCGGTTACAAACCGGGGCTAAAGGGTTTCGGCGCGCGGCGGGCCGAAAACACCTTTAGCCCCGGGTTGTAATACGAACCGGGGCTAAAGGGGTGGTGGTATAAATACCCCACCCCCGCCCCGGGTAGTGGCACGACCCAGAGAGCAGTTTCTTCTTCCCGCAGAACTCGCCGCGCCCACGCGATCCGCCGCGTCGCCGAATGCGCCGCCCGTCTCCGCCCCGCGTCGCCCCGCCGCCCTGTCTTCGCGCCGCCCGTCCCGCCGCGTCCGTCCCTCCTCGCCGCACCCGTCCGCCCGCCGCCCGTCCCAACCCCGCCCGTCCGCCGCCCGCGCCGCCGCCGCCCGTGGGGATCGCCGCCGCCGCCCGCGCCCTCGCTCGCCGTCGTCGCTCCCGCCGCGCCACGCCGCCCCCTGCAGGTGAGGTATTCGTAGGTGTAATTAATTAGGGTTATTTTGTTAGTTAATTAGGGATTTTATTTAGTTAGAGATTTTAGTAGTGATTTAGTTAGGGATTTTAGTTAATTAGGGATTTTAGTTAATTAGGGATTTAGTTAATTAGGGATTTTAGTAGTCATTTAGTTAAGGATTTTAGTTAGGGATTTTAGTAGTGATTTAGTTAGGGATTTTAGTAGTGATTTAGTTATGGATTTTAGTTAGTGATTTTAGTTAGTGATTTAGTTAGAGATAATAGTTATTGATTTAGTTAGGGATTTTAGTTAGTGATTTTAGTGATTTTAGTGATTTTAGTTAGTTTATTATTAGGGCTTAGGGTTTATTAGGGATTAGGTTTAGTTAGAATACTTAGTTAATTAGGTTTAGTTTAGTTAGTAATAGATTTAGAGTTATTGTTATTAGGGAAATATATACTTAGTGATTTAGTTACTGTTTATGTTTTATGATTGTTTATTGCTATTATTTAGTTATGCCGCGTCCATCTCGTCCGAGCTTACTGGACTCCGTCGGGGATGTCCGAGTCTGGGCTCCGCCGGGTTGGCACTGAGAGGTGCTACCTGTCGGGACTCGTACCTTGGTGAGGAATCCGGATATCATCGTCGACCCGAAGCTTCTTTGGTGGCATCCACGAGGTCCAAGAGCGGTGCAGAGGGAGCCAGCCCCCGAGGAGGTGGTACGTCATCGTATCAGGGAGGAGGACGAGCATGTACGGCGATACATGTATCTTTTGGAGACTAGGTTCTCCAATATCTGGCAGGTTCACGGATCTCACCCGAGGTATTCTCCGATGATGGTTCCTCTTCTGTGGCTACAGAGCTCCCGTAGCACAGAACGCGGCAGCCATGTTCGCTAGTTTATCTTAATAATGTACTTTATCTTATAATTTATCCTATAATGCACCCGAGCTATTCTCCGGTGATGTATTAATAATGTACTTTATCTTATACTTTATCCTATAATGCACCCGAGCTATTCTCCGGTGATGTATTAATAATGTACTTTATCTTATACTTTATCCTATAATGCACCCGAGCTATTCTCCGGTGATGTATTAATAATGTACTTTATCTTATATTATTGTACTTTATCTTAATCACTAAGTACTGTATCCGAATTGTCGCAGTTGTAATATTCTTTTACTTAATGCAATATTCTTTTTCTGTATTAGTTAAGCTATGGACGGTAGACAGAATGAAGATGAGCTTCTCAACATGATAGATGAGGGTACTGGGGGGGTCTTATTATGATGGCTCCGAAAATCTTAATTTGTCTGGAGGAGACGATGGTGGAGAAAATAGTGGAGATGATGGTGCTGACCATGGTGGAGACCATGGTGAAGACACCATAATAATGACAAACTTCGTCAAGGTATATAAAGCCTCTATCGATCGTTCACTAGTATAGATACACTAATTGATTCGTATATATGTACTGACGAATGTTTCTTCTCTTAGACCTCCGCTTCTGGCCAATCTTCTACAAATACAAGAGGCCCGACACACAAGTTGCCCGCTGATGTCCGTTTCAGCATTGACTTAGTCTCTCCGCAGGGTCAACCGCTGGAGCCCAAAGAAGCTGTGCATACATTTACAAGTCAATGCGGAGTGATTGTTAGAGACAAAGTCCCGATCACCACGCGAAACTGGAACAAGCCAGGAAAGAAAAAGGATCCAGCTGGGGCTAGTTTTGTAGATGACAGAGCGAAAGATACAATGTGGAATTCTCTCATGACACATTTCACCCTACCAGTCTTGGAGACTGATGAGCTCACACAGCAAATGACAAGGAAAGTCAAGCACTTTGCTCTTAAGTAGATGGCCAAACTATTCAAGGAATGGAAAAAAAGATTGTACCACAAGTATGTCTTGAAGGAAACAACTCCTCCATTCGTTGGCCCACTAGAGTTGCAGCAGGATAACTGGGCCGCGTTTGTGGAGTACAAGACCTCGGCACCAGCTAAGGCAATATCAGCAAAAAATAAGGAAAATGCAGCCAAAAAAGAAATATCACCATCATATGGGCACAGGTGGCTACAGGAGTGCCATGCCTAAGTGGGATAAATCTAAGGCTGACCTAGAGGCTAAAGGAGTCACTCCAGCTACGTCTAGTTGTCCCTTGAGATCAAGAAATTGGGTATTCGGGCATGGGGCATCATTAGACCCAGAAACAGGCGAGATTGTTGCAGCCGAAGAAATTTCGTTACCCAAGAAAGAACTTGTTAAAGTGATAAAAGAGGTTGAAGAGGGAACATTTGTTCCCGACAAAGAGAACGATGAGCTAACAAAGGCTCTCTAGAATCCTGAAAAGGCTGGACGAACAAGAGGGTTCGGACCTTCTTATCCATGGGTTATCGGGTTTCCCGAGCACCGTGACACGTACAGAAGTCGATTGAGAAGAACAAACTGGCAAAAAGAGGAGGACACGGAGCGGTTCGCGAGGTTTGAAGCCATGCTGCAGGAGTATCGCCACGAGCTTAATGAACTTAAAGGACTCCAACAGCAAGATCCTACACCGGACAGTACGGTCGGCCCATCGCAACGGAAAAGCAGCGTGGCTTCCACGGAGGGCCACGGTAATGATGCAACGATGGATGTGTACTCCGTGGATGCAATTAAGGAGAAGACTAGTTGTGAGCTGCATGTTGAACTGAAGAATATTTCCATGAAGGTGGCGGTCGGCTTTGCTTTACCTTCTGCACCGGGAGCGACCTACCATTGCAATCCGATTCCAGCTGGCTATGCACGTGTTGGTGTGGATGAATATCTACCTATGTGTCAGTCACTACAGCTTGACATCCCTGGAGGTGAAGGGGAGACGACACTGGGAGAAGTCACGAGTGGCTTCATTCTTTGGAAAAAAGAATACATCAAGTTTCCAGGCTCGACACCAAGGCCACCTTCTCCACCAAGGCAATCGTCTCCTCCTAGTGCACCGTCTCCTCCAAGTCCACCTCCAAGTGCATCATCTCCTCCCAGTAATAGTCCAATCCATGACCCCAACACGAGTCCATCTCAATCTACACAGCCGCCTCCACCCACTAAGGGCCAAAAGCGGAAGAATACCACCGCTCCGTCGAGCGATAACCAACGCCCAAAGCGACAGTTGTCGCCCCTCCCAAGAGTACCGCCGGTTCCTCCCAAGAGGGCTTACGACCTAACCGATGAGGAGACCGATGCGGTCGTACGGGCCGAAGTGGATGCTCATTTTTTTTAAAAACAACCTGAGCCAGAGGTCCAAATAAAACCGGAAACCAAGGAGCACTTTAAGAAATTACTGATGCAGCCATCCCAAGCTCAGTTAAATGCGCCAGATGACTATACACGATGTCTTCAAAAGACATTGAAACAGAAGAGATCAGGCGGTAGAGGAAGCATCAAAAAAGAGGTTCCCCAGCAGGGGGAACAAGCAAAACAATCGAGTGGTAGCGGAAGCATCAGAACAGACGTCCCCCAGCTGGGGAAACAAGCAAAACAATCGAGTGGTAGCCGAAGAACCAAAAGAGATGTTCCCCAGCTGGGGAAACAAGCAAACCAATCGCTCCCCCCACTCCAGGTGAACATACCCAAACCTCAACTATATGAGGAAGAACCTATGGATCCGGAAACGGCTAGGATATTGGCCGAGCAATGTGGTATGCCTATTCATGAAATTCTTCATGGCGATATGCCCAAGGCTGAGGTAGCACCCAAATTTGTTTATGGGGAGCCTCTGGTCAGTTCTGAGAGGCTTCGGGATATGCTAACACAAATGCGACGATTCCATGAATGATACATGAAAGCATCAAAAGAACAACGAAATTGGCTCATACTGAAAGTTCGAAAATCGCATTACTTCATTGAAGACGAGGTCCCTATTGAATTTACAGAATTATTTCAGTTATTCAATCTAAAGGAACTCGACAAAACTATCCTCAGTTCGTATTGTCTGTAAGTGATTACTTTATTTATGTAATTAGGTCTCTATCTGAGCTTGTTCAATTCATTGTCGGTAAGTATACTCACTATATTCTTTTCTACGCTATATATAATGATGCAGAATGAAGATGCTCGATTGTAAAAGAAAGGCTATCAACGGATTTGGGTACATTGACCCACATCGAGTTCATGGAGCTATACTAAAGCATAAACCACTGGAGACCGAGCACAACTTGTTGCGGTTTCTCACGAAACAATATTTCTGTAATGAAATACTATTTCCTTACCACGACGGCAAGTGAGTTTTTGTACACATTAACTTTTGCTTACTCGATGTTCAGTGTAAATGATGAGTTACTGACGTATATAAACCTTGCGTAGGTACCACTGAATTCTTCTAAGCATTTCACTTGACATGGGAAGAGTTCACATCATGGACTCACTAAACAAAGACATTGAAAACTACCGCATCATTATCGATGCGCTCCAGAGGTAATTTCAACCATTATCGCACTATATCGGTTTCTTTCGTTCATTTTCTGGGATATCAAGTAGTTATTAACTCATACATTAATTTTCTTTGTCGGGTAGGGTTTGGACACAGTTCAAGAAACATATCCGCGGTCAATGGCATGAGGAGATATTTTTTAAATCACTCTCGGTAAGTAGTACGAGCTAAGTCTGCGCATCTATTTAATTCTAGTTTATGTGCATTTACCATGTTAGCGTTATTATTTGATTGAATTCTATTCTTGTAAAGTGCGCGAGGCAGCCACAGGGAACTAATCTATGTGGATTCTACGTGTGCGAGTTCATTCGCATCAGTATTGAGAAGCCCTCGGAAAATGTTCGAGTAAGTAAACAAAAAGTCGTGTTGAGTCTAATTCATACGATCTCCTTTACATAGTTGGACGCGATGCGGGACAAGCTCCTACCAGAGGACCGCCTAATAGCAATCCAAGAGGAACTTGCTGCATTTTTTCTCGACGAGGTCATAGACCCACGCGGAGAATACTGTATAAGTAGACCCTAAAGCATCCATGTAATAATCTCCATGTAATCAAATAGACATGCTCTGGACCCGGTTGGGACTCCATATATGCTTGTAAGAGTAATTATATTATATATTGCGTCAATGTGTACAAGTACTATGTAGTAGCGTTCTGTATGTATACGAAAACTTGTTTATAATGAAATCATAGAATGAAAAATAATTGAACACAAAACACAAAATAAAAAGAAAAACACAAAACCCTAAAACCCCATCCCCTGCCGCGGCAGCCAAATGGCCCAAAATGCTGCCGCGGCAGGGAACCTTTAGTCCCAGTTCGTAACACGACCTAGGGCTAAATGTCCTGCCGCCCAGCGCGCCTAGCAGGCCACGTGGTTGGACCTCTAGCCCCGGTTCGTAACTGAACCGGGGCTAAAGCTTGGACCTTTAGTCCCGCTTTCGCAGCCCCGGTTCGAAAACCGGGGCTAAAGGCCCTTACGAACCGGGGCAAATTGCCCGGTTTCTACTAGTGGTCCAAGAGCCGCCTAATTGAGAGGGGGATGTCAGGGGTAGGGTGCCAACGGGCACTCCATTACCGCTGCAGTTCTGCTGGCCTCCTCCTCTGGGCAAGAAATAGGGGACACTGAGCACTTCGTAAAGTTGGTGTGTAATTCCGTTTCATCCGGGTGGCAAAAGATGAGTACATCGTCCGCATATGGTGACACCGACATCCCCAACTCCTGAAATGTCAAGCGTCGAAGGATCCCTACCTCGATGGCCTACACCAGCATGTTGTTGAGGGTGTTCATGATGAAGATGAATAACGTCGGTGAAAACATGTCACCTTGTCTGAGTCCTCTCATGCACCGGATGGGGTCATGCACGTTCGAGAACAAAAGTATAAACGACATGCCTGCCCACTACCATATGGGATGTGTGTGGTGTGGGAGGGGAGGGGGGGGGGGGGGGGGGGGTACGCAGATGGGGGGATATACAGATACTCCATCTATTTTAAAATATAAGATATTTTAGCTTTGTGAAGTGAATATATCTTATATTTTGAAACGGAGCGGGTACGTACGATCGAACTGGTTGACTTCGGCCGGCCGGCGATGGATGGACGACGCATCATGCATGCAGATAGCTATGGGTGGCTGTGTGTGCGTGCTGCGCAGCTTGGATCGGTC
Source organism: Avena eriantha (assembly GCA_910589775.1). NCBI lineage: Eukaryota > Viridiplantae > Streptophyta > Magnoliopsida > Poales > Poaceae > Avena > Avena eriantha. Next base: position 83,269,466 of record OU342744.1, on the reverse strand, counting down.
GGTCACTGTGCATCGATCCATCGAGTGATCGATCGGCGTCAATGATTGGAGCCACTCGCAGCAGCCAAAAGTGAGTGACCGGTTTATCTTAGGTCAACCATGGAGCATGCCACGCTAACGACTATATCTGGCACGCATGCAGCTGCAGAGCTCCTTTTCGACATTCATGGGCACGTTATTTTTCCTTCTTAAAAGATTGCGTACTCAGAGCCAGAGGTTATCATTCCAGAACAAAAGAAAAGGGCCTTGAGATATCGTGCGTGTGCATATGTGTGAAGAGAATCCCGTGCAGCTCGCCTTGAACTTCAAGTGTCAAGGGTGATACTCAAGGGTGATACATCATTTTCTTTGTGAGAATATGATACGTACTGAAATATCATGCCCATGTATATATGACCAATCTGTCCTAGATCGCACTCATACATTTGCCCTTGTTTTTCTCGTTAGTTTGGCGCACGCACCTCATATATATTCTTTCCGTCGCAAGCAAGTCATGAGCTAGGACCGCGACGTGCCATCACGCATCGACCACCTGCGTGACGGAGACGTGTTGCGAATGGTTCACCGGATATGAAATCACATGTTTGTAATTCCTCTCGATGTGGTACATGATCGATGTCTGCGGTGACTTCTTATGTCTTAAGGCTTTATGGGATAGAGGAAGGATGGCAATGAGACGGGTTTGGACAGTAGATCAAAACTAGATCTAGATCCATATCTATCCCTCAGATTTACTCTGGCCACAAAGGTATCCACGGGCATGAATGACACCCTAGATCCAAACCCTGGACATGTCGGTACGTATGGATATTTATGGATTTACACACTACAAAAATACCAATTTTTTTTGCAAAAATTACACTGATATATTAATGATCGTCAACATCAATATAAAGAGGACTAAAAGCAATAGAAGTTACAAATATATGTCGAGGGTGATAGTACATCATTTTCTTTTGAGAATATATGGTACTCCGACGAACCGAAAAGTTGCTCAGGTACGTACCATAGAACCATGTGCATTGCTGAAATATCAAGCCGGACCACATGCATGATCAGTCGGTCCTAGATCGAACGTATATATTTGACCTCCCTTTCCTACCTAGTTTGGCACACATACCTTATATACTATTCGTTCCGTCGTAAGCAAGCTTAAGTCACGAGTCAGGACCAGAACACGTCATCATCGTATCAAGAGCTAGGGCATCTCCGACGGTGGACCCATTTCAGACATGAAACCTGTCTGTTTTGGTCCGTTTGGATCGGCCCGGTGAGAGGAAGATGGATATTGTCCGTTTGGAAAAGTGATGCTTCTAGTGGCACGGCCCAAATTATTTTTTTACAATATTTTATTTCAAATAATCTTAATTTACATAGAGGAAAACACTAAAGAAAATGCTAAAATAAACTTAAAAAACCTAGCTTCGGCTAGGGCATGGGCATGCGGTGACGCGGCCTACTTGTCCTCCTCTTGGGAGAGGTGATGAACGGCGGTGACGACCACGACACCGGGTGGGCACTACACCGTCATGTTATGCGGCTATGGCAGGAAAGGCCAAACCTCGTGCCCCTACTCCTGCTGCTGGCCAGGCCACACATGTGCGGGCTGCGGAGGCAACGATAGTGGTGGTTGTTGCTCCTGCGCCACCATCACCGAGTCGTACAACGTTGTGGCCAATCCGGTCTAGCGTGCCTCCTCCTCGAGCACGGAAGCTAGCCTCCATAGCGAGGTGGAATGCCTCCTCCGAGTCGAGGTCCAGCGGTTGCAATGGCATCACCTCCTCCTGCTTAACCTCCACCATGTGTGTGTCATCATGTTTCTGCGGCGAGGTCTCCCAGTCCACATCGTCGTCATCATCATCCATCTCGAACATCTTGTTGTCCACCTCATGCTGGAAGTCACCCATGAACGACGACCGTCATTAGGCCTCATGCTCCTACTCTAGGAAGGGAGTCTGGAAGGCTTTGCAGTGGTATGCGGAGTCGTTGTGAAGGTGCAGTGGTTGTTGATCTCCATTTCCAGTTCCCTCACTCTTGCTGTTGGCCAGGCCACGCAGGTGCGGGCTACTGCGACAACGATGGTGGTGGTTGTTGCTGCCGCGCCGCCATCACCGAGTCGTGTAACACTATGGCCAATCCGGTCTAGCGTGCCTCCTCCTCGAACACAGAAGCCTCCATGGCGAGGTGGAATGCCTCCTCCAGGTCGAGGACCGGCAGCTGTAGTGGCATCACCTCCTCATGCTTGAACTCCGCCATGTGTGATGGCTGTAAAATACAATCATTTTTATCCGCATTTAGACCAGATATAAGTCAAGTTTTTATGGAATATCTCTCTAGCACCGCTACTAATCACTAATTATTGCAACAATATACAAATCCTTCTATTTATTTTTATTCTTGCAAAAATTGACACTTTTATAGCAAAATCTAGAGTAATTAATGGAGAATCACATTTTTTCATATTCCCCAAGTCATCAAAGAGGCAACGGAGAAGCATTCCCTACCTTTAGCGACCATAGGTACGGGCGGAGCCGTGCCATAACACCTGACAGTACCATGTGCCACTTCCTTTTGCCGAGTCAAACCAAGCAACTTTTGTGGAGGCGCCTATATATAATTCGCATTAGGGCCGCTGCAAACCCTAACGCATCATAAGCCATTCGCAAAGAACACATATGAGGAGAGGAGATCCATCTCACAGGCGCCACCATCGCCATCATCATATTCATCTCTCCATCTCCATCTCCATCTCCATTATCTTTCCATATCCATAGCCATCTACTTGTAATCTTGATATCATCGTGATTGGCGATATTGTAAAACTATTTGGCATTTCTCTCAAGAATATGTATATAATGTTTATGATTGTTGATCTAATCATGGGTGAGTAGTCATCATAGTCTACCGGCCGAGGCCTATCCTAGAAGTGATTGGTGCATCTCTTTACATGGGAATATTGTGATGTGATTGCAATACTGAATTTATATTTGTATCATTATCTCTTATCTCAATCTAAGGACTTATCAGGTATCCAAGACTCCGAATATTGACAAAGGTAACAAGGTGAGATGAGTGGTAATCTGAAACCTAATGACAAGAAGGATTGTACTGTAGTTGTTTGAGATCTATTTGGAAATTACGGCGACGTCACTATTCATAAGGCTCTGCTCTGTTTTACTTAATAACTATGACACCCAGCGCGATGGTGATGTAGTGATTAGAAAAAAGTCTGTAGTATTTTGTGGCTAGCAAAAGACTACTAGTTATGGATGCATCGTCCACAATATCTCATTAAGTTAGATAATAATTTATGAATGAGCTTATTATTATCTTTATTATCCCATACATGTGAGCACGGCTGCATGTGAATCCTTAGTCTTGGCCTATCTCCATCCATCGACACAGAAAGATACGAAGTAAATGTGAAAGGTCTTGTAAACAAAGAATCTACGAATTTTCAAGGTCTTGTTCAACATAATCTTACACTAAGAGAATCCTTCTCAGGGTTTGATAAACCTAGATCTTTTAGATCATACAATGCCAAATCAACATGTCTGATTCTGCCAACAGCTTCACATCCCACAGATGGATCAACAACTAGATATACTGCTAGAGGGTGAGTAGGCTCAAGGAACCATCAATGTTGGTGATCCAGTTGTTCTTAGCTAGCGCATGTTGCACCGTGCACCGCTTCCTATGTCTCCTTGGGATTAACACATATAGGCATGACGCTATCTTCCAAATAGACTTCATGTCTAGCCATTTGTACCACCTGATAGTACCAGGTGCCACTTCCTTTTTCCGAGTCAAACCAAGCAACTTTCGTGAAGGTGCATATACATAATTCGCATCAGAGCCGCTGCAAACCCTGCTAACGCATTAAAAGCCATTCGCAAAGAACACATATGAGGAGAGGAGATCCATCGCACAGGCACCATTATCATAGTCATCTCTCCATCTCCATCTCCATTATTCCTCCATATCCATAGCCATCTACTTGTAATCTTGATCTCATCGTGATTGGAGATATTGTAAAACTATTTGACATTTCTCTCAAGAATCTTTATATAATGTTTATGATTTTTGATTTAATCATGGGTGAGTAGTCATCACGGACTACAGGCTGAGGCCTAGCCTATCAGTGATTGGTGCATCTCTTTATTTGGGAATATTGTGTTGTGATTGCAATAGTGAATTTATATTTGTATCATTGTCTCTTATCTCAATCTAAAGGACTTGTCAGGTATCCAAGACTCCAGGTATCCAGGTATTGACAAAGGTAACAAGGTGAGATGAGTGGTAATCTGCATCTATGTGTGAAACCCAATGACAACAAGGGGAGTACAATAGTTGTTTGAGATCTATTTGGAAATTACGGTGACATCACTATTCATAAGGCTTTGCTCTGTTTTACTTAATAATTATGACACCCATCGCAATGGTGTAGTGGTTAGACAAAAGTCTATAGTATTTTATGGCTAGCAAAAGACTAGTAGTTATGGACGCATCGTCCACAATATCTAATTAAATTAGATCATAATTTATGAATGAGCTTATTATTATCTTTATTATCCCATACATGTGTGAACAGCTATAGGTGAATCCTTAGCCCTAGCCTATCTCCATCCATCGACACACAAAGATACAAAGTAAATGTGAAAGGTCTTGTAAACAAAGAATCTACGACTTTTCAAGGTCTTGTTCAACATAATCTTACACTAAGAGAATTCTTCTCAGGGTTTGATAAATCTAGGTCTTTTAGATCATACAATGCCAAATCAACTTGTCTGATTCTGCCAACTGCTGTACATCCCACAGCTAGATCAACAACTAGACATACTGCCTGCGGGTGAGTAGGCTCAAGGCACCATCAATGTTGGTGATCCAGTTGTGCTTAGCTAGCGCATGTTGCACCGTGCACCGCTTCCTATGTCTCCTTGGGATTAACACATATAGGCATGATGCTATCTTCCAAATAGACTTCATGTCTAGCCATTTGTTCTCCCAGAAGAGTGTGGAAGCCCCGTCGACAACCACCATGTAGGTGGAAGCATTGAAGAACCCTCGCGCTTCTTTGGAGAAGTGCATATCGAGCATGTGTCAAGGGTGCAAGAGGTATGGGCGCATCCTCCAAAGCAATCGCGCCCTAAGGATGACAGTTGTGTGGTATAGGTAAGGTATCTCCAACCCTCTGTAGCACAGCGGGCAACAAATATTGGCAAGATGACGTGGTAGTGGCCTCTGTTGGCATCTTCCCTACCTGCCCATAGAAATCCATGAAGTATATTGTTCACCTGCTTAAGAGCCCTTTTATTGATGCTTAGCACTATGAGCAGGTGAAGTGGGATCGACGTGAGCACCGAGCGGACTAGCGCTAGACGTCCTTCCCTGGGCATCATATACGCCTCCAGGTGGCCAACTTATCCACGATCCGGTCAACCAAATGTTGAAAGGCTTCACCCAAGAGCTGCCTAATCGAGAGGGGGTGTCACAAGGTAGGCTATCAGTGGGCACTTCGTAACCTTGGTTGTTCCATTGGCCTCCTCCTCCGAGCAAGCAATCAGGGACACTAAGCACTTCATAAAGTTGGCATGTAGTCCCGATGCGTGCCCGAAGTGCTCGTGGAGCTCTCACGCACGACGCGTAGTTCCGTCTCACCCGGGTGGCAAAAGATGATTTACGTCATCCGCGTATGGCGACACCGATGTCACCAGCTCCTAACATGCCAAGCATCGAAGGATCCCCAGCCTGATCGATGGCCTTTGCCAACACCTTGCTTCACGATGAAAGCGAACAACATCAGCAAGAAGATATATCACCTTGCCTCAGTCCCCTCATGCGCCAGATAGGGGGCTGGCTCGCCATCGAGCATCACACTAGTGCTCGGCGTGGACAATAGGATAGCGACCAACTCACATAACCAAACCCATTTTCCGGAGGAACCCACCGAGACGGAGTCGACATCACATACTATAGCATCACACCCTCTTGGCGGTGTTGCGTAAGTGTACTCGTATGTGCTTGTGTGTGGCGAATATGTGTAAGAAAACAAGAACCACGCAATACTACTCATCATTAGGCAAGAGCCTGATTGTCCGGTTGGAAAAAAGGAAAATCATTGGGAGGAGGAGGAGGAGATAGAAAGGAGAGGCCGAGCGCGTTGACACATGGGGTGAGCAGTGAAGACGCGCAAGACCGATCGATCGGGCGGAGCGAGTGAGTGAGGTCGGCCGGTACGTACCTACCCAGTTCCATTGGATGTGACAGTGAACTAGAGGCTGGCCGTCGTCGGCCATTGCTGCATGGCGAACGGAGATCAGATCGGTCTATCGAATCTCTTTTGCTATTCTCCGTTGCTTTCCGGAGGGGGGGAAGCGGCGAGTGGTAGGCGAGCGATGCTGGGTGCAAGCAAATCTTGGGCGTGACACCTCCTCGCGAGCCGTGACCAGTGAACTGGATTCGCCGTGTGACAGGTCGAGATCGATCTTCGAATGTCCTCCATGCTGCTTTTCTTGGCCATGCGCTTTCTTTTTTGCGGTTTCAATGTTCCTTTGGTCCTCGCCCACAGTGCATCGGCGGCATCTTCTCCGGCATATCACAAAGCTAGATCCGTCTCCAACACATAGCGAGCTAGTTGTACATAATAAGAAAAGAAAAGAAAAGAAAAGAAAGGAAAAGAAACAACTTCTCCGACATCGTGTTACAACAGCCTGCCTAGTACTCCTCCAGTTCACTAATATAAGACATTCTACATATTTTAAAGTGGACTAGATACACCTTAAAATGAGTGAACCTACACACTACTAAAACATGTCTATGTATGTTAGTAAAAAGCTTGAATGTCTTATATTACTGAACGGCGGGAGTATTTCCAGTGAAGTAATTAATGAATTGGACGTATTTTAAGTTAAAAAATATGAACTTTGACAGCAAAATTGAGGGAGTATTAAAAAACTCTCTAATGATGCATAATAATAATATTAAATATGTTTTATATGCATGAATTAATTCTTGGTAAGGAACAAATCTTGAGAAACATGTGTCTTTCATATGGAAAGGAGGAAGTGCAGTATATGACGGTGTCTGGACATAAAGATCATATGTATATCCCTCCGTCTACAAATAAGTGTAGTCTAGGATTTGTCATAAGTCAAATTTAACAAAAAATATTGACTAACTTTATAGGGAAACGTAATAGTATTTATGGCACTTAATCAGTATCATTAAATCCGTTTTGAAATGTAGGTTTATAATATACGTAAAAAGTTTGACTAGAAGGAAAAGATAGAATTACACTTATTTGCGGACGGAGGGAGCATATGCGCACGTGGTTATGGCCAAAATATAAGTCCATTATACAAACATACTCTCTCTCCATCTTAAAAAGGATGTCGCAGATTTATCTAGATTTACGTGTATATAGACGCATTTCAATGTATAGATATGTGTGGATCTACTACATAAATCTGCGACATACTTTTTATAATAGAGGGAGTACATTTTACTAGATACCACTGCACGGTGTTTGCCAACCAAAATGCTGATCATTGTTCTGGAAAATTCTCAAGTAGGCCAACATATATACCATACCTTGCATTAAGGTGCATTTTCAGTGGGTGTGCGAACATGGCATGGCTTCCAGCCGCAGAACATGCTAACCCACCAGTTGAATCAACTTTCTTGATATTTCCACTAAAAAAAACTTTCTTGTTGTGTACAGGTGGCGCGACCAAAAGATTGTGCCAGTTAATTATTAGCATCGGTTTACAATTGATTATCGATGGAAAAGAAGAAGCAGAAAACGCATCTTGTACGTACATAAAAAAGCAGAGGGCGATCTTCAGCAGTAGTAGTACAGCTCTAGCTCATTGGTTCCTCGATCTCCAGTTCAACTCGGGTCAAACGAAGAAAGGTAGATTATTCAACTCCAATAATCATGCCATCTCCGGCCGTGTGGAACTCCAAAGTTTCATTCGAAAGCCGTAGCTAAGATAGGAGCTAGGGCATGCTAATTATGTCGATACCGCGCGTGTTCTTGGCATATTCTGAGCTGCTAATAAGCTAAGCTAGTAGAGGAATGGATATATGGGATCGATCGATCGATCGGAGGTGGCTACATGCATGTAGGCGGTGTGATGATTAGGCCCACATATTGGACGGCTCTTGTTCACCGGAACATATGCGCCGTGAATGAAAACAAAAAGGTGAAGGATGATCTTACCCTTTCCGTTCAGCACTTGCTGACTATATATGCAAATCATCTCTAGGTAGATGAGTGCAGTCATGTATCCCCATGTGCACGATCAACTTCCTGATCTGGCCCTAGTTGGTTAATTTTGGTAGTAGGGTATGTGTGGGGGAGCTTAATTATAATAACTTGACGGGGAAACCATTTTTGTCCGCGAAGATGTTGGAGAGAAAATTGCACGGAGTAGCTTAATTAGTATGCACGGCATAGAATAGATAAGGAGGCGGTCCTAGGGTTCTTCTCGGACAAAGGCGGTGATCTTCTTGTTGCTGGTCTTCCATGATCTGGCTGTTGACAAGTTTCAGAATGCTCCGCCGGGTATCTCCAAGGGCGCCTGACGTCTTCAGATTGCTGGATCGGATAAGATCCGGTCGTGCGTGTTCTTATTATTAGATCATGCGATTTTAGGAGGGTGTGGTGTGAAGCTCCTATGTCTGTCAACATCGTGGGACATATCGGTGTTTCGATTTCCATGGTATGGATAGTGGCGGAGAATGTCATGGCGTCTGAGGTTTGCGGACTAGTAATGGTGGAGAACACCTTCGAGGTGACGAGGGTTTTGCTTTGTGATTCCTGACTTGCAGCAGCAGCCTTGGAAAGTGGGGTCGGCAACAAAACAACTCCCCCGCGTCTATGTACGCCCCCCGCGCGGGCGACCGGGACACCAGATCCCTAGCCCCGTCTCCCTGTCTCCCCCCTCCCGCCCTACCGTCAGGCAAAGCTCGCGCGGTGCCAGCAGCGGCGGGATCCCCCTTACCAGCTGAGCGATGGTGGCAGTGCGGGGCAGCCCGACCAGTGGCGGTGCACCCAGGCGGTCCACGGAGCTCGGTCCAATGGCGACGGTAGGCGAGGCAACATCGGTCTCTGGCGATAGAAGAGGAGTGTGTGTGGAAGTTGTGCGGTGGTGGAGGGAGGCGGCTCGAAGCGCGACACATATTGGGGCTAGGCGGGCCCTGATCTGGCACATGCAGGCGCTAACCTAGGCCAGGCGAACCAAGGCCTAGCGCTAGTGCCTCCTGCTGGTTGGCTGTGGCTGGAGTCCTCTCCCGGTTGCACCACCACTGGTGCTGATGTGCGCCCGGTTGACCTAGATCCGGCGACCCCTGGTAGCAGGAGCTTAGAGCCAGCGCTACTCCTTGAATATGTGGTCCGGGAGGGTCCTGGTGGTTACGTTGTGGTACTATCACGCAGAGGCGAGTCCTTGGACGCTGAGAGCGACGGGCTTGATCGGCGGCAGCGCGGGGTCGGCAACGATGTGGCCTGTCCCCGGGGATTGTGGCTGCGGTGCTCATCTGTGGCGGTTTGCGATTTCGGCCGAAGGCCAGCCAACGAGGAGTGAGGTGGTGGTAACACCGCTTAGCAGGGTTCGGTCGGTGGTGACTAATGGTTGTGAAAATATCCATCTTTCTCCGGGTTTAAATCACATTTTAAGTTAAGAAATTGACCAAGAATATCTCTAACCTTGCTACTAATGACTGATTATTGCAAAGATGTGTAATCCTTAATTTGTGTTGTGTAGGAAATCACACTTTAAGGCGAAATCAGGAGTATTTATTAAAGATTATCACGTTACTAACTTGGCCAAGCTAACTGGAGATAAAAAAAGGAGCCGTCTACAAGCTTAAGGACCAGTCGTATGGGCAAGGCCCGCCCATATGGTATGGTGTTGGTTTCGTTAGGTCAAACACTGCAACTTTCGTGAAAACGTCTATATATTTCAAGACTCTAGTCGCCGTTCCGAAGAGCCGCCATTCTCTAATTGCATCACAACACCACCGAAGAAGATCCACCACCATAGTTCATCCTCCATCCACTCTATAGCCATAGTCATATTCTTTTACTTGAGATCTCTTTGTGATTTGGCGACCACCGTAAGAATATTTAATTTCAATCTAAATATTTTGCACAATGTTTTTTATCCTTGATATTGTTGTTATGACTGAGTAGCCATCACGGGTTGTGTGTTGGGGTGAAACCTCGCACTATTATGTGCATCTAATACATGGGAATATTGTGTGTGGTGATTGAATACGAGATATGTATCTTTGTTTATTTGTCTCTTGTCCCAGTCCATTGACTTGTAGGTACCCAAGATCACAGGGATTGATAAAGGCTCGAGGTAAGATGAGTGGTGAATAGCGACTTCACACGAAACTCAGTGACAACAAGAAGAGTACGGTCTTCGTTTAAGGGTCCACTTGGGAGTAACAACAATATCACCATTCTTAATGCTTTGATTTGTATTTTACTTAATAATTGTTATAGCCCGGTGCTTTGTGGTATAACGGTTGAATCAAAAGGCTATTGTTATGCCAGTGGCTCGTAGGGGCTTTAGTGTTTATAGATGTGCTGCCCACAACCATATCTATATTAGATCATTTCACATGAATGTGCTTATTATTATCTTTATCCCATATGGATGTGCAGTTGCAGGTGAATCTTCAATCCTGGCCTATTTCCATCCATTGCAACAACCAACTATTCAAAGTAAACTATAAAGATCCAGTAAACATAAAGTAAAATTAGTAAAAAAAAGTCTTGTATAAGCCTCTTATATTTTCCATACAGCAATTGTTCCCCTATGATTGATAAACCTAGGTTTATTAGGAAAAAAACTGCTATACTGCATCTGTAGTCCAGATCGAAGGTATCAGTGACACGGGATGGTTCAGCTGCAGAGGGATGGCGATAGCCTGGGAGCAGCAATGCAGAGGCGGGGCATATGGGGCCTGATCGGGGCCTAACAGGCGGTCGGGCTGGATCTAGGCCTAAACAGCCCCGCTACTTGATACATTGCAAATGTATCTATAATTTTTGATGTTCCGTGCTTGGTTTTATCCACTTTCTTGTGTTTTCTTCCAACTTTAGAGTAATTTTCATATGATTTCTTGGACTAACCTATTAATAAGAAGCACAGTGCCAGCTGCCTGTTTTCTGCTGTTTTTGGTTCTAGGGAAGTCAGAAAATGAATATTCTCAGAATTGGACGGGACAAAAGCCAAAGTGCCTATTTTTGCGGAAGTGATCAAGTGCCAGAATACGAGACGGAGAAGGGCCAGGGGCCGGCCACTCCACCTGGCCGCGCGGCCAGGCCTAGCCCGCGCCAGGGGGTGGTGTGGCCGCTCCCGGCACCCCCTCGGCCTCTCCTTCCGCCTATATATTACCTTCGGGATGAAAACCCTAAGTACCCGATCAAAAATCCACGAAAGAGTCTATAGCCGTCGTCATCTCCATCCCTAGATTGGGAGAGATCTGAAGCTCTTCCCGGCACCCTGCCGGAGAGGGGAATTCACCCTGGAGGCCTTCTTCATCACCATGCAAGCCTCCAGTGTGATGCGTGAGTAGTTCATCCTTGGACTACGGATCCATGTAGTAGCTAGATGGCTGGTTCTCCTCCTTTGTGCTTTCCTGTCTAGATCTTGTGAGCTCCGTTCATGATCAAGATCATCTATTTGTAATTCTGCATGTTGTGTTTGCGGGGATCCGATGGATATTGAGATACTATTTCAGATTGATTATTGATTCTATCATGTCTTTGTTATTTGAGATCTTGCATGCTTTCCGTTGTTAGTAGCTATCTTGGCCAAGTAGATGCTAGCAACTCCAAGAGTTAGTATGTATGCTCGATAGTGGGTTCATGCCTCTGGTAATCTGGGGAAGTGACAGAAATCTCTAAAGTACTAGATGTGTTGTTGCTACTAGGGAGAAAACAATAATCCTTTGTTCATAGAACAATCGTATTGTTTACTTTACACGCAGTTCGTAAAGCAATAATCTGTTGCTTGCAACTTAATACTGGAGGGGGTTCGGATGATAACCTGAAGGTGGATTATTAGTCATAGATGCAGTTGGATGGCGGTCTATGTATTATGTTGTAATGCCCAATCAAGTCTCAGAGGAGTCAAGATGATTAGTATATGCATGTATTGCTTTCTCAGTGTTTGTCAATTGCCCCGATGTAATTTGTTCACCCAGCATGTTATCTATCTAAGGAGAGCCACCTCTAGTGAACTATGGATCCCGGTCCTTGTCTTTTATATTCAATCTACAATCTTTTACTGCTTTGTGTTTACTTTCTGCAAACTTCTACTTCTTTCCATTCGATACGTTTAATCCTTTGTTTTCCGCAAAACACGGTGAGATTGACAACCTCGTCGCAAGTTGGGGACAAAGTTATTTGGTTGTGTTGTGCAGGTCTCCACGTTGCTACTAGCACCGGTAGTGCGCCCTGCCAAAGCTCAGCTAGTAACACCTTTAGGGTGTTTTCTTGCTCCTACTGGTTGGATTAAACCTTGGTTTCATAACTAAGAGAAACTTGCTGCTGTGGTCATCATAACTTCCTCTTGGGGTTCCCAACGAGCTCTACATCAACCACGAGCCATCAACACTTTTCTAGGTGTCGTGTATTGAGCCGTCACTTTTCGTGTGCCATCAACCACGACGATTTGTGCACTATATCTTTTTTGGAGTCGTCACTTTTCGTGTGTCTTCTTTGTCGGTGGTTTGTCCCGCAAGCTGCAAAGAATTAATCTTTTTTGTAAAAATTATTTTTAGCTGGTTGTGTGCATCGTTAATGTGTGACCGTGGCTGCACGGAGCAACACGTACGTAGACTTGGTACTTGTTTGATGGTGCAAACGCGCATGGTGATAGGGAAGGTTTGGCGTAGCCAAAGCGAGCGAGGAAATAAGGGAGCAATAGTCCGGCCGGCCGGTCCCGGTCTAATCTTACAACGGCAAAGCAAAGATCTGGCCATATTCAGACAAAAAAAAGCAAAGATCTAGCCGCGTGCGATCGCATGCGTGCCTAACCCAATCCAGCCGACGACGGCGCCGCGCGCCCGCGCGCAGATGCCTAGGACGTAGTGCCTTTCCACTACTACCACACGTGCAGTACTACCTCCGATCCAAACAGTGACACTTAGCCTTCCACAGCGTGTTCGATGTCCAAACAGTGAAAAGTGGGCCAGCTAGTCAGTCGATGCCTAGAAATTTATTTGAGGCACCGGTCTCACAATGTTAAGAATCTTGTCCAGAATAAATGACTGGACCCACAATGTCATCAACAAATGGACCAGCCAATTCCAGCGTTTACTTTCACACTAGCTTGTCTCAATTGCATGCGAAGTACACAAGTATACTCATATTTTAGTGATTTGAGAATTGGGGCATCGGAGCAAGTAGGTGCTCCGGTTCCCTCAAATTTTTGTTGGGCACCGGTCTCACAATGGAGGGCATCGGCTCCCAAAGGCTGAAAACTGTTTTGGGCACCGATTGTTGTATACGTTGTGGAGGGCCTTAGAGCATCTCTACTCGGTCCCTCGATATGGCGTCCGGTACAGCCGTTTTTTGTCCGTATTGGAAGGCGCCGGATAGAAAAAAGATTTTGGGGGCGCTGTCTCCCAGTCGTGCCCCCATATAAAAACTTCAAACATTCAAAGTAACATAACTTTCAAATACGAAATTAACATTAAGTTTACATATGAACATAACTACTAGTGACACAACTATCAATTCCGCAATCGAGCGCAATTCTTGAGACTTTAATCCAGACGGGGGTGGTTCCCGGTGGCGATGTAGTCTAGCACCTAGTCAAGCGTGTGCCCTTGTGCGCTCCACCATCGTCGCCGGCCGTCGAAATTGTTGTCCTGCGACAGCGGGCCGACACCGTCATAGGCGATGATGCGTCCCTCGCGTTGCTGTTCGAAGAAGATCGTCCACCAGTGGTGGTTGTCGGGTGCCATTGGGGGTCGTGCCTCTCCTCTAGCGTGAGAGTCGACCATAAGTGGATGAAGATGGTCATGGATAGGGACACACTGACCGGCACCGGATTTAGTTACGGTTTTGGTGGTACAGGTTGTGGGCGGGTTGTGCGAAGAACGACGGGTGTGAGCATGGTGTAGATCTGTAATGGCGATGGCCGCCGCGCCTACATATAGCGAGAAAAGGGCGGGAAGCCGGGGCGGGGAGCGGTGGAAAAGGAGGAAAGCGGTGAAACGGCGGGAGGCGAGCCTTCCATCTCACCGCCAGGACTAGCCCGCGTCGTTTTCAGCTCCATCCGGCGCCCCTGCTAGCCCTCCCCCCTCCCCCCCCCCCCCCGTGGGTTGGGTTCAGCCTGGGGGTGCCAGATGTCAAACCGGGTCGCGCCTACGCGAAAATAAGTTTGGGGCGTGATTTTAGGCGCCGACACCCCCATAGCCCTTTAGGGGGCTTTAGGGCATCTCCACCGGGCCGACCCAAACGCATGACCGAAACGGTCTGCGGTGACCCAGCATACCACTTCATGATGTAGTACACTATAGTCGTTGACATAACACCAGTGAAACACCGTTCACTAGTATTACATCCCTCATATTGGTACAACAGAAACACAGCAGGTCGAAGACATGACTATAGATTACAACTTGACTCTTTACAGAAGATACAGAGAACACTCTAGGTTAAAGAGGAAGAAATCAACTTCTTACAAAGAAGAACCAGAAATTAATAACTCATAACTATCTGGCTAATAAGACTAGCATCTAAACTATCAGGCTTGCAATTGCTACTAATGCAATGCTCTACAGAAGTAGGTGTTATGGCTAGAGTATCTACTCCTATCTAGTCAAGATCTTCGCCTTTGCTTCGGTTGATGTATATGTTGACTTCTTTGACTTTATTGCAGAATTTGAACTGCTGATGATGGTTACTTGAACAGAAATTGATGTTGTCGTTGTCTTCTATGGCTTAGAATCTAGCAAGAGTTAAGAAGGTACGGTTGAGTACGAGCGTACTTAGCAAGTTCACTAAAAAGAAGTGTATGATTCACTATCTCTACAGCCACAGACCAAAGGTCGTAGGCAATGTAGGTTTTCGTAAATATTTCTTCAAAGGTTGCTTTTATTCTGAAAACTATGCCCGACAGCCTTCATAGGTTGACCAGAACTTTCGTGGAGTTCCTTTCCTGCTGCGTTTGTAGCTCCTTCCCAGAACATGGAGTAACATATCACAGTTCTTACACTCTACAGAGGTGCTATGCTTTACCCATGAGAGATCAACTCCTTGTTGCACAACCGGGTGATCTTTCCCTTCCACAATTCCTTAATGTGGGGCCTAGTAGGTGATCCAAACCAATCACTGCCCCTCTCCGCGACCCCCCATGAAGACACGATCCTCTAGGACATGCCTCTATTAAGCCCCATATAGGACAAGCTATAACTCTGGTGGGCACCCGAAGACTCTATGAGCCGGTTGTGCCCATGGCAAGCCCCATAAAGGACCGGCTATACCTCTGGCAGCCCCTCATAGATAATCTAGACACCAGTATCGTGGGGAACTAAGGGGTCCCACCCATGTGCTGGATTCTCCACGAGAAATTCACAGCCTCACGATAAGGTCATCCGTCCATGCGAAAGGAAGAAGATCTAGCTGACTTCTCCATCCCATTCCAAATCTCATACTTAACGCATAATATACGGCACTAGAATCACTAGCGACATTGGTTGTTAAGTCCTAGATATTATGTTCCTTTACCACTGGAATTGTATTAGTAGATTATTACCATCTGATAAATAATCTATAATCATATTATTATGAAAATGGTGTTTTCTGACCTTTTTGAACTGTAAGAGATGACAACATTTGAGTTATAAGAATTTGATAGAAAATAATCAAAGGTCATGAGCAAGTGTGAACTTTCCTTTTGACTGCAAGGTAGTGAAGTCGGATACTTCCACTTGACCTTGAGCTCCGGTTTCTACAGAAAACTATTATTGCCCGGTAAGAACAATATTTAGAGAAGCAATATGCAATGCATAGTAATGTCATGCCATGATTTGTTTTCTTTCTTCTTTGTGTGTTTTACCCACCTTGTAAAGTTCTTAAGTTTCTTTTAATTAATAAAAGAAAATCATTACTTAGGAATTATTAAATTTGTATTATTTTGATATTTAGCATTTTTATAATAATTAGTATTATTCTAAGAGTTTAAAAATGAATGTATTTAATTTTTAACTCTTTTAAGTATTTAATTAAAATTATTTTAAGGAAATAAAACTTTATTTTTTAACACACTTGATTTACTTTTCAAAAATATAAACTAGTATTTGTCTATAATATTACTTCCTTTTAGAATCTTAAAAATGAATTTTATTCAATTTTAAGTATTTTGTATATTTTTATAAAATTCCATAAGGAATAGATACCATTATAATAATAGATCTCTATTTAATTGCTTAAAATTACTATCTATTATTTTTATTGGATAGAGGATATTTTTGTGGTTTCATGAATATATTATTTGTATTTTTAGGGCTTTTATTTAGGATTTTTATTTATTTTTCTAGAACCTAATTTATCTCAGGGATATATTTGTAATTAAGTATTTTATATAAGTCCTTCTTTTAAAACATGGGCCTGGCCCAGTGGACTGGCCCGGCCCGACCTAACTCGCTAGGGCTAGGCAAAATGCCCCTAATAGTACTGGACTGCCCACACCCGGCCCATCACCATTCACTCGCTTGCTCTCTTCTCTCTTCTCTCTCGCGCGACACCCTCTATGGACGCTCGATGTCGTCGCCGCCACGGTTGATTCCGGCCACCCCAGGCCACCGTGTCTATTGTCGTGGTGCAAGACGATGCAGATGATGTTGTTGCTCGACGTTGTCCTGCGTGATCTGGCGCTGGCGCTCTCTGCTGATCGCGCTGACCCCCACCTCATGGCTAGGGTTTGGGGTCCGCCGTGCTCTGGCGCTCCCTTGACGATGATGTGGTGCTGGTGGTGTCGCTCTTCCATGGCGGCCACTGCCGTGTGCATGCGCGGGTTGCAGCGCCCCCTCGGGATGCTCCCCGTGCCGCCTCCTCTCTGCTTCCACTTCGAGAACCTTACGAGGACCTCGAGTAAGTGCCCTATTCTCTTCTTTGGGCTCTACCTTACCTCTATTCCATGCTATGTGGTCACTTACGATGGATTTCCCCATTTAGAGTTCATCCCTAAATTCCTAGGGTTCGTACCCTCTATAGTGGTGATTTAGCATAGCTCTAGGGTTAATCTTGCCTATGTTAATCCTTTGATGTTGATCTACTGTTAGTGTAGTGCCATTCTATGTTCAGCATGTTGGTTCTATGTTCAGCATGTTGGTTACTCTGTTCTCTATCAGAGAACACTCTGTTGAGCATGCTTTTGTTATCATGTTCTCTGTCATAAAATTCTCTGTGAAAGCATGATTAGATTAATGTGGATTGCTAAGTTGTTGTGGTTGTGGATTTATGATGGCTCAAAATATATCGAGCTCGTTGGGGAACCCCAACAGGAAGGTATGATGAGCACAATAGCAAGTTTTTCTTCAGTTATGAAACCAAGGTTATCGAACCAGTAGGAGCAAGGAAATACCTCCAAGGTGTTGTTTCCAACTTGGAATCCTCCACAACACAACCATAGAAATTTGTCCCCAACTTACAGTGAGGTTGTTAAACGTATTGTGTGGAAGATAGTAATCGCTTGTAGAAAGTAAACAATAAACAATAAATAGTAGATGGCAGATTGATGGTAAAAGAATGGACCGGGGTCCATAGTTCACTAGAGGTGATTCTCCTTAAGATAGATGACTTGTTGGGTGAACAAATTACAGCGGGACAACTGACAGACACCGAGAAAGCATACATGCATATACTAATCATCTTGACTCCTACGAGATTTGATTGGGCATTACAACATTATACATAGACCGTAATCCAATTTCATCTATGACTAATAATCCACCTTCAGGTTATCATGCAAACCCCCTCCAGTATTAAGTTGCAAGCAACAGATAATTGCATTAAGCAAAGTGTGTAAAATAAACAATATGATTGTTCTATGAATAAAGGATTGCTGTTTTCTCCCTAGTAGCAACAACACATCTAGTACCTTAGAGATTTCTGTCACTTCCCCAGATTCCTAGAGGTATGAACCCACTATCAAGCATAAATACTCCCTCTTGGAGTTGCTAGCATCTACTCGGCCAAGATAGCTACTAACAACGGAGAGCATGCAAGATCACAAATAACATAGACATAATAGAATCAATAATCAATCTGAAATAGCATCTTAATATCCATTGGATCCCCACAAACACAATATGTAGGATTACAAATAGATGATCTTGAGCATGAACGGATCTCACAAGATCTAAACATGGTAGCACAAAGGAGGAGAACCAACCATCTAGCTACTACATGGACCTGTAGTATAAGGATGAACTACTCACGCATCACACCGGACGCAGGCATGGTGATGAAGAAGTCGTCCATGGTGATCTCTCCCCTCCGGCAGGGTGCCGGGAAGAGCTTCAGATCCCTCCTGGTCTAGGGATGGAGATGGCGGCGGCTACAGACTCGTTCATGGAATTTGATCGGGTGGTTAGGGTTTTCGTCCGGGAGACTTTTATAGGTGAAGGGGCAAGGTCGGTGGAGTACCAGGGGGCCCACACCAGGTGGCGGTGCGCCTAGGGCTGGTCGCGCCACCCTAGGGTGTGGCCGCCCTGGTGCCCCTCTCCGTCTCCCCTCCGGACTCCGTGAGTCTTCTGGTAAAATATTAACTTTGGCTTTTGTCCGGTCCAATTTCGAGAATATTTCTTTTCCAGCTTTTCTGAAACCAAAAACAACAGAAAACAGGCAACTGGCACTATGGCATCTTGTTAATAGCTTAGTTTTAGAAAATGTGTAAAAATACTCCAAAGTGAGGACAAAACATAAGAAAGTAGATATAAAACAAGTATGGAACATAAAAAATTATAGATACGTTTACAACGTATCAATTTACTCCTATGGAGTTAAGTTGGGATGCTCACTGTTCTGATGTTTGGTTAATTGTTTACTTGTGAAGCACTGAGGTGCTCAGACTCTACTCTGTGATTAATAAGAAGGTGATTTATAAAGAGATGATTCCTATATGCTTGTAGGAAAGTGATTAAACTTGATGGTTTCTGAATAGTGTGGCCTAGTAATAGGCAGTGTTGATCTCTATTGTTTCTTCTAGAATAAAGTGTCTATATATGATTCCTAAATTATTTTGGAAGATGATTATCGTTGTGGAAGAGGATATGTTTTAACTTATACTCAAATGGATATGAACCTGCTAGGTACAGAGGTGCTACCCTTCTGGGAATGTGCCCTGTACCAGCAGTTGTGATGTGTAACTATCTAGTTAAAACTAGATTACAGGTCAGTGATGCTGGTCTGAGATCCTACATGTGCAAGAACACATGCTTTATCTGGCTGTTTATTATTTGTTATCTAATATGTCCACTTATCATGTGCTTACAAGAAAATGAATGTGTAAGATGGAAAATGGTTAGATCAAAATGTTGGGATATACCATGGTAGCTTTGTATTGATGTTGCCTTCTACTTCTAGCTTGTGGTAGCCCTGGATTTGTTTTGGCTTCCTCTTGGCCTTGTCTTGCTCCTCCTGGTGTTGTTTCTCCTATGTGACTTTGCTATCCACCTAGTTCATCACCCTCCTCAAGTCACCATCTTTGCTAGTGATTTCCTGGGTTTTCTGTGGTGAAAAGTGTCTTGATCTAGTGATATGGTTTCAAGATCTGGTGTTGTTCTTGGTTGTGCTGGCGACAGACTATGGTTGGCTCTCTACGAAGTGAATAGCAAAGCTTGCTTTGGTCTATACTACTGTGATTTAAATTGTCCCTTTGCTCTCCACTGCTGACACCTCAATGCATGCATTTAGGTGTGTGAGCTGCTTTACTATTTGCTTTGGCTATGGATGAGATCAAGTAAATATAGTTTAAACTCCCCCCATCATTTTACTACTACCTATCCTGGTGAAACTTGCCCCTTCATCCTGTGATGTTGTTCTGAGGCCTTTATTTCTTAAAAGAACAGATTCTACACTTGATGGTTTTTGTCCCTTCTTTAATTTAACTTGCTCAATGAGTATTAGAAAACAGTGCACTGTTTGAAACTGAGAGCAATCTAACACTAACCCCCTCTTTGTTTTCTTCTTGTTTCTATCTTATTTGCAGGTACAATACCAAGTGATCAGAAGAAGTAGTTTGGGATTAGTTTAGAGCTTTCTTTTATTTTCTTTTGTAATATGTTATTACTACTCTTTGTTCAGATCAATGTAATATATATTCATTGAGTGTGGATTTCCTGCCACGGGGGATAGCTCCCCCCCCCCCATGCATCTACCACAGAACCTGCCTAGAGATATGTTGCTAGATCTCACCATAGTCAGTACTATTGTTGCTAATCAATAACTAGAGGTGGTGTATGTCTGTCATTTTTGTCATATGCCTGTGATTTTTCCTGTCAAACCCCACAGGTAGCCAGAGGAGAGAGAACATGTTAATACCTAATCTTACCTATATATGGACATCATAGACATCTATGAGTTGATGATGTGACCAAAAGTTCTACACCATTGGCATGTAGCGAGAGGCCTCGTGATGTTGGACATGATATCAGTCTAGTTAGTGCATGTGTTGCTACTATAAGCGTACACATAACAAGAAGTCTATGGCATGGACTGTGGGCCACATGTTGGAGCCTATAAATACAATCAACAGACATGGATGCTATCAAACACGTTTATATATCTCATCCTTTTTAACCCCATCTGCCGCATTTTGTCAGCGGGGCATAAGTCTTTATTTTTTGGGGGGCCAAATCATTTTTCTCACATATATATACATATATCTCCCCAACGGCCAAGGTTTCGCGGGCGGACACCAGCTTCACTAGCTACTAATTTCTCAGCAAAACAACCTCTTCTGGACGATATGAACCTCATTTTTTATCCCCAGATATAGGGTGATCTTTTTTATGTTATAAAAGGCATGCACGAGGAACATATGATTAATGGTCTCTATAACTTCGTATTGATCACGGGAGTATGTTGCAAAGGAAACGTACGATCACCCGTGGACAAAATTGATCCTGCAAATTAAAGGCATCGATCTAAATGCACGGCATGCTTGTTGGGGCATGCATGCGACGTGTACACTATTTTACCGTGGAAAGCCGTGCATGGTAAAATTCAAATTCTGGACGCCGATTATAGGAAGCAATGGGGCCGGCAGCTGTTTGTCCACATTGTATCTTTCACTGCTCTTGTCACTGCCATTGTATCAGAGGTCAGCGTTATCAAAGGAAATTTAATCATGCATCAACGTGTGGTAGAAAGTTAACAGGTTTGGCACATATCTTGACGATGATGATCGGATGGCTAGCACAAGGGGGGCAGCTATCCCCTGTGGCAGCAGACTATTATCCATATTCATTAGTTAATAAAAAAATTAGATTGTCTCTGTAATATATTTTGTTTACTTCAAAAAGATTTGTATTTATTTAATACTTGTGGAATAAAGGAAAGAATTAAAAAGTACTATTTGAGTTATACTCTAGTATTGTTATCAATTTCCTTTATCGTTTTATAAATGGAATATATTCAAATAATAATAATAACTAATTCTTTTTGGAAATTAAGTAAATACTAATTACCTCTAATTTTCTAACCTTATTCAAATGTTTCAATTTTTTTAAATATGGAAGCAACTTATTCACCCAAGAATATTATAATCCATAAGAATTAAAAGTTAAAGATTGATGTATAACTAGGTAATTATAGTTGATGTCTCAACCCAGAGTGGGATATTGATATAGCCTCATACTGTGATATTGATTAAAGATTTCTCCAGAATTCCTAGCCCCAATACTTCACTGAGCTTGGGTTCTAGTTAAGGAATTCCTTTCCTAAATATACTCTGTTTAAATCTCTCCTCTGCTTTACTAAGTTCTCTTCTATCTAATTGATCTAGTCATCTGGATCTATCATAGCAGTCCTCCTTTGACGACATGGTCATGTCCCTTCTACAAAATTCCTTCATTCTGCTCCTAGTATATTAGCCCTATATCTAATTCTAAGACTTGCAATATTACAATCTACTCTATATCAAATGTGATATTGATCCTCTAGAAGATACGTGGTACTACTCCCATAATACAAGTTTGTTTTTGTATTAGTTTGGTTATAACACGATGCTTCTAACTACTCCATACAACTCATGTTATATACTTCATCATACTCTAGCTTGACTTCCCATGATCAAGCTAGATGGTGCAGCTTACTAAAGTTTAGCCTAATTTGGTACACTCACAATACTTCAGCAACTGGTCATCTATCCTCAAGAGCCTTGAGAATAATGACCATCATCCTTTGATCATAGAAAGTTTAGGCTTCTAATTGTCTGATCAGGATCTATACTCAACTAAGTAGCAGGCTTGTACTAATCTCTCTATAGGATTTATCTTGTTAAGGAAACTAACTTTAGGTTTATACCTACTTGGCTTAACAAGGTTATTACTTGATACTCTAACACTACTAGCTTTCTTATAACTTCTCGAGTATTAGTTAATTCTTAGGTTTAGATACTTCTTCTAGTTAACTCATGAGTGAGTTAACTCCTCCAATATCCAATGGTTTGATCACCACTAAGGATCTCATTCCATTGATGATGGCACACTCTACCACAACTAGTTCCTTGTTCTTAGTAATTTACTTAAGGTCTTTGGAAGGTAAACATAATAGGTCAAAGCTAAGGGTTATTAAGTACTTGGTCAAGGATTGATCACTCCATATTGATGATCAATTGACACTAGGACTTATCTATTTAGGAATGTCATATGTTAATATGACAATAAATGTCTGTGATGAATGGTTTTGGCTTGTTTTCCATTCTACTACTTTTGTGATAAGAGTTCATATTCAAGAACTACCATGATATCCATGTTAGGAATATCTATGGCAAACATGTGTTTCAAGATTTAGTTATTGAGTTTCTTTTACTTGGGTTATATACTTGACTTGGTATTCAGGGTTTGTGGTAGATAATACCTTGATATAATCTTTGAAATATTAAGTATTCATCCTTGAGTTATTGTATGGAATACCATGTAATGATCTCTAAAAGATCTAGTACTCCTTATTAAGTAGTGTTGTGACTTAGTTTTATTACATTTGATCTACCCTTGGATCAAATTATATTACCCAAAGATAAGGTTTTAGCAAAGTTCATATTGAAACTTATCACAGTCAACTTGATGATCTACTACAGTCCCACCAAGTTAAGAGAAGATTCAGCCTCTTTCACAAGTTTTATTTAAAAGCGCGAAAATTATCCGGATTTTTTATGCATGAATGCAATGCACACACCTCATCTCAGCTTATTTCTAAGCCCTAATGCTGGGATATTACACGGTCTGTTTCTGTCCGTTTGGGTCGGCCCGCGGTCACTATTGGGTCGCGGTCCGGCTTGTCCGGCCGACCGTGCCCAGCGGCACGACCCAAATGTCCACCGCAAAGCACACAATTATTCAGTGTATGAACAAGAATAGCATCGGTAGATAAATTTGAGATGGCATTCAACGACAAGGTTTTCAATCGAAGAAATTAAACATAGCGGCAGACTATGAAACCCTAATTGACGATATCGCTTCCGCTGTCCTCTTCGTCGGCATCTTCCTCGGCCCCAACGCCATCGGCTGTGGTGGCACCGTCTTCCTCGGTCGCGTTGTACTGTCCGCCTCCGCCCCGTCTTCCTCGGCCCCGGCGCCATTGGCTGTGGTGGCACCGTCTTCCTCGGTCGCGGCTATACTGTCCGCCTCCCCCCGTCTTCCTCGGCCGCGTCCTCGTTGCCGCTGTCGGAAATCTCGATGATTTCGGCGCGGTTAGCCTCCATCAAGAAGTCTTCGCAGAGCATATCGTTGATGGCGGAGGATATGGTGCGTCCAGGAACCTCCCAGAATTGCACCCTCCCTTCACAGTTGCGGTCATCGGGGTGGACCTCGCAGAGGTGTTCGTGGCAGATGGCAAGCGATCTGTTTTGAATAACCTCAGCCAATAGGAGCTCGAAGGCGCGTACCGGGGCATGGCCCTCTTCCACTCCGGGAGTTCGGGGCGGCGCTCCTGGATTCGGCGTCCCAACTCGGCACCGCACGGAACCGGTGCCACCGCGACCCTGTATTGGCTGAGCTCGAAGCCTTCCGGGATCGTCGCGCATGGCCGAGCGAGGATGCCATGGTAGGCGAACATCGACGCCTCGTAGTAGTTCAGGGTGGGTCTCGCCATGGCTGCGCCGAGGAGGGAGGTCGCGATGGGAGGGGAATGCGGCACCAACGAGGGCTAGGGCCTATTTAATAAGTAGAGCGTGCGCGCGCAGGTTCTCGCGCATTCGCCCATCGATGCCGGCGCGGGAATTCAGGCGGCGTCCCGTCAGTCACAGGCTGACGCGCCCGTCGGCATTGATGGCGAAGGCTGCCACATTTGCGTCTGAATCGGTGCCGCCGGTTGCCTGTGAATCGGCGTCGTTGTTGCGTCTCTCGCTGGCGGGTAGGCCACTAGCGCGCGCGGGGGGACACGCCCTCGGCCAGCCTGTGTACGGGCCGATCCAGTGGTCACGCAAATTAGATGCACTGCGTCGGGACGGATGGGCCGTGCCACTGCGACGCCGTGCGCGTCCGCGTGGACGGGTTCGGATCGGCCCCCCGCGCGTCCATCGCCTCCTAGACGGCTAGTGCTACTACATGACGACTGACGGTAGGCAAAGCGGTCAACCGCGCGTTTCTCGATCGGTCGCACCGTCGTAGTACATACCTAGTTCACCGGCGGCGGGCGTTGACTTGAGCTGCCGACGTTGTAACAAAACCAGTTTCGCGTGCTCTATAGCGAACCGACCGATCGAACGAACGCGCGAAAACTCCCCTCCCCGCCTCCCCGGATGTACGTGTACGTGCTACCACGCGCGAGATGAGATCCCCTCGAGCGTTCCGTCGTCCCGGTGGGATGGTCAACCACAACCAGACGCGCACCATGCCTCCTACTCCTACCTGCCTACGCGCTCGATCCATCGTGGCGCAGCGTCCATTGGCTGGAAATACCGGCACCGATCGGCGGCGTCCGCACCGGTCCTTGCCGCCGTTGCCTCTGAAACGGATATTCGAGGGATTATCCCCCACTTTTCCGACACTGCGTCCGTCGTATCATCATCATGCACCAGCTAGCCCCCCTTTTGCTGGAGTAGTATCCTTTCTTCCTCCTCCCCCTTTCCCTTTTCCTCTCCCTGTCTCCGCTAATTCCACCACGCATCCACTACCCAGCTACCAATGGCAAATGGCCCGGCAACGGCTAGATAGTACAGGTCGTAGCTTCGGCTACTATCTTCCTCGACTCGATCGCGTCTTTTCTCTTTCTCCCCTCAGCCTCAGGACTGATGACAGGAGTGATCGAGAGCCGAATACTTTCACCTTTCTTTCTTTTTATCTTAGCTCGTAACTTACATCCATCCGTCCGGTAACACTAAAAGCGCGACGGATTGAGTGGTACGTAACTGCTAATGGCCGTTGGTTTCTTTACTTTTCGCTTTTTATCTCGGTGACCACCGGACCACCGGTAGTTCAAATTGCTACTAGTAATGGCCGTTGGTTTCTCCTAGCTAGCCTAGTACTACTACGTGTGCTAGCACTGGCCTACCTAAGCGAGTAGCCATGAATTTCTTCCATTGGGAAGCACAGGAGAGAACCATTTCATATGGTCGACAACATGCATGCAAGGCAGGTACTCCTTATGACGAGGGTTTAACTCATCAATGCTCATTGTTATGGACTTAGGTTCAGGAATTGAGAAGCGCTGGAAATCTCGGTACGGCTAGCAAACAAGCACACAGGGACGCAAGGTTTACCCAGGTTCGGGCCTCGTAGAGGACCCTACTCCTGCTTGTCTGCTCTTGATTGATGATGATCCGAAGGATTACAATGTCGTCGATGGCGGTGTTGCGCAGATTGGATCTGGCGTATGAGAGATCGTAGATCTATCTATTTGGGGAGTCGCGATGTCTAGATCTATTGTCTATTGTGGGAGTCGCGATGTCTAGATCTATTGTGGCGTAGCGTGTCT
Source organism: Avena eriantha (assembly GCA_910589775.1). Classification (NCBI taxonomy): domain Eukaryota; kingdom Viridiplantae; phylum Streptophyta; class Magnoliopsida; order Poales; family Poaceae; genus Avena; species Avena eriantha. Next base: position 83,243,293 of record OU342744.1, on the reverse strand, counting down.
TAGGTCGTGTCCTCCTTATTGGACCCTCCTAGCCTTTATATATGGGGAGGCTAGGTCTCAGGTACCAATACGAGTTGGTTACAAGTTGTATTCAAACTCTAGTCTTGAGGTTTCTTTGTCTTGTGCGTTTGGGAGTCTGTGTCCATATGGGCTTCATACCACTCGAACCGTCATAGGCATCATGGACCTTGGCAATTCGTCGAGTGGGCCTTCCGTCGAGCCGCACCAGGTAGGCCGTAGTCGAGTACCTATTGGACATACCCATGTCAGTAGCCCCCGAGTGTCCATGCGAATCGTAGATTCGGGTGGAGACTCAAAAGTTTTGATCTTCACATTAGGATGTCGGAGTCGACAATTGTGTCGAGTGCGTAGCACTTCTTCCGGAAGTTCATCGGGTCAGTCGAATTTGTAGTAGTTCATAGGGATGATGGTAAACGTGCCTGGTGCGCTCGATGGATCGGGACCAGTTAATTGCTCTAGGGCAAAAACAACGTCACCTACTCAAACTCGAGTCCCCAGACTCGAATCCGGAAATTGCTGGCGTAATTCGACTCAGGCCGCGGAGGTCTTACAGGAGCCGAATTCCAGTGTATGGGTGTGAGCACTCGACGCGTCCGTCAAGGCATATTCATCGTACCTGCAGGCACGGATATATCACTGGTAGTGCGCAGCAGATGCGTTCCCAGGCCTTATTCAGGTCTTATCTTCACGCTGTAAGCGCGACATCCGAATTTTTTGTCATCGCGGAGATGATTCGGGTGGCCCAGGAGACGTAATCTCTTTGCAGGGAAAATATGAGACGGAGTCGCATAGCCTTCGAGTGTGGATGTTATCAACACACAGTATGATGTACAAATAATCATAGGGTGCGCGACCAACGCCCCCTATGGGAGTAGCCCCCGAGTGCCTGGTTGAGTCGAAGACTCAAGCAGGGACTAAATAACTTTTGCGACTGTTGTCGTCTTTTGTTGCTTGTTTCAGTCGAAGATTCAGGCAGGGACTACATAACTTTTGCGACTGCTGTCGTCTTTTGTTGCTTGTTTCAGTCGAAGATTCTTTCAGCGCCCCCTATGGGAGTAACCCGAAGTCCACAATCGAATCGTAGATTTGAGTGAAGGGTTTTCATGAGCCTTGGATGTTTCCACAAATTTCTTCGGGTGCGCGGCCAGCGCTCCCTATGGGAGTAGCCCCCGAGTCCTTAGTCGAATCGTGGATTCGAGTGAGGACTCAGAGTGTGTCACTCAAGGATCTTGTATATGCGCAACCAGCGCTTCAGTTTGGACTAGCCCCCGAGTGTCTGGCGGAGTCGTAGACTCGGGCAGAGACTCGAGTCTTGTATCTTTGTAGATGTAGTCGCCAATCACGCGAGAAGAAAACATGGGTGAGTCGACGATACAGATGGAGTCGATGCAGTCACTTTTGTCGGGTGCGTGGCCAACGTCGCATGTGTATGGGCCAATGTATACCGTGCATGTGTGCCACACAACTATCTCTACCTACTCCATCTTCCCACAACCTTTTTTCTGGTTGTGGGTTAGAAAAAATATATTGCGGGCTGCCACAACCAAATTAACAGCTACTATATTTTTGATTTTTCTAAAAAAAAAACAAGATCATGGGTGCCTACTAGGGATGTAAATGGATAGAATAATTTTCGCAACGAAACCGGCTCCAAAACCGTTTTAAGGTATCCATATCCAATTTTATAGAATCCGGCGGATAAGGATATCTGATTCCGACGTCATGCCCCGGATATGGTGTATGATATGGTATGGAAAATAGCATGCGGATATGGATTATCCAAAAATTAATTAGGATTATCCGAGTGTTTCAAACCGGATAATCCAATTTTTGAGTCAAAAGTCAAGGGCAATATCGCAAAGCTACTACTTATTTAGATACCGAGTTCATTTGGCAAACGTGTCTAACTCCGTGTTTTAACACCATATCTCTATTATCTTATCTAGTTGATTCATGCAAGGCCAAAATATTAATTCTCTCTCAAAACTTTGCTAGAAATATAATTGTCTACCTATGAGAGTATTTATCCGACTACTTTCATTTCCGACCCGAGTTAGCTCCGTTTCCGATTTGAATCCACGGTCCAGTAAATCCGCATTCGAATCCGCAACCGGTCATTATCCGCTCCGATCCGAATCCGAGAAACGAATATGGAAAAGGATATGGTTTGGGCTGGAAAACGTTGACGTGGCTGGGATTTCTGTCAGACGTGGGCTAGGACATGGGGTAGCGATGCGATGACTTAACGGCCTCGCTGGCTGGAACTGTTACCCACAGTGAGATAGAGAGAGAAAGTGGGGAATGAAATTAGGGTTCGTCGGGGCAGAGAGAAAATGTGAGCAGGGCAGCGGGGCGGCGGACCGAGGCGGCGCGGCAGAGGGAAATGCCTTGGTCATCCGGTGCATCTTCCGCTCCTGGCTTTCGAGGTGTTGCAGGACGAAGGGGGAGGCAAAAGGGAGGTCGCATGTGCCATATCGTGAGAATCCGATGGCGTATGAGCCCGCGAGGATGTGCGGCTGTAATCTGCCGCAGAAGACGCCTAGGTGGATATCGTGGAGTGCCCAGAATCCAGGAAGAAGGTACTATGCATGTGTAGATGCAATGGCGAGTTTAATTTCGTTTGTTTTTGTTGGAGTTTTCCCTCTGTTTATCTCATCGACCTCAATCATTCTTTTTGTTTTGGTGTATCCGCAGAATGGAAGAGCCTCTAGATACGTGGAGTGGCATGATAATCCTCTGCCAAAATTCTTTACTGATTTGCTTGGCGATCTACGGGATGAGGTGTGGAGGCAGCGAGCTGAAGGTACTGTCGGGGTCGCTGAAGGAGGAGGCACAAAGAAAAAGTTGAAATTTGTGGAAGATCAGCTCAAAGTGAAGACTGTAGAGTTAGAAGCAATGAAGGGAAAATATGAAAATCTGGTGTTTGTTTTCATTGTCTTTGTGTTAGGTTTAGTTGCGGGTAAGATCTTTATGCAGTAATGGGTTGTGTTAGTTGTGATGGGTTGAGTTTGTTGTACTCTCGGTGCAATGTACTGCTAGCAATTTTGCTTACAATGCAATGAGTCCTTCAAATAATTTAGAATTCAAATTTATGTCCATTGCTTTCTTTCGAATTTGGACATGTGCAATTGACTAAAAAAATGATGCACTAAGTCCAAGATCACAATAATCATAGGACAAAGGAATTAGGACATATGCAACTGGCCATTAGCAGCATTTAGGAATTGAACTGGACATAAAGAAAAGGTTCTCAAAAGAAGTAGAAGCATAAGGTATATGTCTGCATCACGGGACAAAGGTTCTCAAAAGAAGTAGCGGCATAAGGTATATGTCTGCTACATTACACACTGAACTAGCCATAGAGCAAAATTACAAACTATAACTAAACTTGATGTTGCCACTACAGTTGAAGAACTGACAGCTGGGAAGTGAACTAGTTGGCCTCCTCTTATTTTTTTCACCAATTGCACTTCTAGTAGATGGTCCAGCTCTACCAGTGGCATTTAGGTTCCTTGGTGGCTTAAACCTTGAAGCTTGTGGAGTATTGAAATGGATTGTATGGGCACCTAGAGGGGGGTGAATAGGTTCTACTTCAAATTTTAATGCTTTTTCAATTTTAGGCTTAGCACAAAGGGTAAATTCTCTAGATAAACTATTAGGTGGAATTTCCCTATATGCAAACCTATCTACTAGTGAGTAAAGAGTTAGTGGAAGAGGAACGGGTGAACCGTAGTGAAGCACGCGGAGACACACGATTTGTTTTACCGCAATTCCTTCCTTGTTAAGGGAAGTACGTCTGCGTTGGAGTGGTGGGCGGTACTAAGACCACCACGCCACAATAGGCCTCACCCTGTTCTCCGTTGGATCCCGCAACCAAAGGCCTGATCCACCTTTCCACTATAGGAACCCTTCGAGGCGGGTACCGATTCCTTTACACAACTAGCGGGGCACAACTCCACAATCAACTTGGAGGCTCCCGTAATGACAATAAGCTGCCAAAGAACAAGTTATCAATAACAAAGAACAAGATCTAGATATTGACAAGAATACAAGATCAGGGATTTCTCCAAATGAATGGAGAGGAGTTGATGCGCTTGATTCGTGATGACGATGACGATTCTCTCCTCCTTCAATTCCCCCAAAGATCAAAGCCTTCAGGTGGTTGAAGTGGGACATCTAGAATGGGAGCTCTTGCAAAGTGTCTGAATAATTTTGAGTGAATCAAGAGTTCTGCTTGTTGGGGAAGAAGGGATATCTATACCCCATTCCAAATCCAAGCCATTGGAGCCTTTGGGGGCCATATTATCCGGCCCAAGTGAGGGCCGGATTATCCGGCCTGGGGAAAACTCCGCCCCTAGCTCGGATTATCCGGCAGATAAACCGCCCCCACTCTGAGTGACGCGCCAAGCTTGCCCTTGATCTCCTACTGGGGGCCGGATTATCCGGCCCCATATGAAGGCTGGATTATCCAGCCTAGGGAGGAAAAACCGCCCCAGTTCGGATTTTCCGGGAGAAAATCCGACCGGACTCTGAGCGACGCGCCTTGGCAGCCTTTGGTCGATTTCTGGGGGCCGGATTATCCGGCCCATGCGAATGCCGGATTATCCGGCCTGGGGAGGAAAAACCGCCCCAGTTCGGATTTTCCGGGAGAAAATCCGATCGGACTCCGAGCGACGCGCCTTGGCAGCCTTTGATCGATGAGATAGGCCGGATTATCCGGCCCTTGGTGGGGCGGATAATCCGGCCCCCCAAAACACATGCACACTTAGCGCACATGAGAAAACTCCACGGTATTGTTATCTAACACACAAAACACAGGAAAACATGAAATGTTCTTCAATCTCCCCCTTTTTGGTGCTAGATGACAATACTAGGATTGACAGGAATGGATCACAAGACTACCAACAATAAACATGGAAGAGACTCCCCCTCAATGTGTGCATATTAGAATTTTGCATTTGAATACAATGGACACAAATAGGTGTGAATCTATTCCATTGACATATGAACAACATAATCATACCACCGAGATAGGGAGAGAGAGGTGTCCTTGGAATAGCCACAATTATCAACGTGATAACCAATATAAGTGCCTTCCTCGATATAGATTCCCAGCATAATAGGATATGAATAGATGAATCCATAAGCATAATCCATGAGATAAATCCAGACATCCACCATCACAGAGTCTCAAACAAACCACAAATCACAAATTAAAGTTCAACGCTAAATGGGCACAAGCGAGAAAATGATGAATAGGAAAAAGTGCAAATGCTTGTGCCCGACCCATGCAAATCCTCGAAGACCTAATAGAACTACTTCTCCCTCTTTGGCATCGAGACGCCAAAAAGGAAGAAGAGCGATGCTAGCGCCCCAAAGGATCACTCTTAGTCCTCATCCTCGTCCTCGTCCTCGTTCCCATCCTCGTCCTCATCTTCAAGCTCCTCGGTGTCATCATCCTCATCATCAGCAGTGGCCGCAGAGGGGAACAAGTGACGCTCCAGCTCTCCATAGTTCAGCCCAGAAGAAGAGGTCCACCGGGCATATGGTGTGGGAGGGGTAGGAGCCGGGGGATCACCAAAAGCACCAGACACATGGTGAAGAATGAGCTGCTGAGAGTGAGCTAACTCATGGCGTTGCTTGTACGCCTCGTATTGGCCCTTGCGTGTGTCCACGCCCATGCGAAGGATGTTCCGCTAGAACCAGTTCAGCTGCTTGATCTCACGAGCAACGGGGGGCACTGGAGGCCTGCGAGCATCCCTCATGAGACACTCAGGAGCAGAAGAGGGGTGAGAGGTCTTCCGAACCTTGGTGTAGAATTCTTTGCCTTATGCACAACATCAATGTTGAAATCTTTAGAGGGAAGCAGGTGCCTGATGAGCATCATAATGTAGGGAGCATAAGGAATGGACAGCCGGGTGAACATTGCATCAATCAGTTCATGGTAGATGAAGTCCATCACGTCCATCTTGTACTGCACGGACTCATCCTCGCACGAGGCAACCTCATGAGAGAAGGCAAGGAGTTGGACAAGGTGACCACGGATGCTATCATTGTTGCCTCCACTCGGAATGATGGAATCACGGAAGAGGCCTACCAGGGCAGCATAGATAGGAGCAAGACCAGCAAGAGTGCCCACAATGCCATTGTCCGTTGTGCAAGGAGAGAGAGCTACATCTTTGTTGGGCTTCAGCTGGGTGATGATGCGGTGGCCACTAGCCCTATCCCTGCTGCGGAAAGAGTATCCAAGTACCTTAGCAAACACACGGAAATCAGCAGTCATGGGCCTGTCATGAGTCATCCACTTCATAGTGTGATGCTCATCTCCACAGATAACCAAAGTGGAAAAGAACTGCTTCACCACCTTAGAGTCATATGATCACTGGAGAGCCATGAGATGGTGTAGACCCATCCGCTCAGCCACATACATGGCATCCACAAGGTGGGGCTTCTCCAAAGCCTCAGCAAGAACCAGCGGGTGCATAGGCCTAATGTTCAGCCTAACATACACATCTTCAAAAATACCTTTCTGTTCAGCACACCAAAAGCGAGCATCCCCCAACTCAGAATCACGAGGAAACTCCGCAAAAAAATCACGGTGACGGATAGAGGAATAAGTGACTGGATCCAAAGCCTTGTAGTTGATCTTGGGCTCTTTGCCCTTCCTTTTGGACACCCCCTTTCTAGTCCTCTTTGCTTGTTCAGCCATGCGCTTCTCTTCGTTCTTTCTTCTCCTCAACTCAACCTCGTCCACTAAGTTACCCTATCCGTCGTCCCGAAAGTATTTACCACGAGGACAGCGCTTGTAGGTCTTTGGAGCACTAGAACCACCTGTGAGGAGAACAAGGGCGATAGCATGGGGATAAGTATACACACAAGTCCAGGAGAGAGCGTGGAAAAAATATTCAAAAAGTTCATAGGACAAATCTACTCAATGCACACAACATGGTGAAACTGAACCATATTTGATTCTATCAGGCCAGATTATCCGGCCTGGCTAGTGGAAGATAATCCAGCCCTGGCAGAATTTTTTGACTTCACCTAGATTGAATGCAAAAGGTAGATCAGGCCTAGAAACTGCAAGACTATGATTTCTACGCGAAACAACATCCTTCTAGACAATGTTCCACCCAACAAATAACACATCTAGCCAAATATGGGGAGAGAGGGAGTTACCCTCACTCATTGGAGGAAGAACACGGAGGAGAAGGTACCTAGAGGGGCGGAGAAGAAGATCCGGGGAGGCCCGGAAAATCTGGTGGCCGGAGAGGCTCCGGGGAGGGTGCGGGACGGCAGGTGGCGGTTGAGGAGGAGGAGAGGGTTGGGGGAGAAGTGCTGCTCGTTATGAGCCCTTCCCCCGATCCCAGCCCTTAAAGACGAAATCTGCGAGGGCCGGATTATCCGGCCTTTACTTGGGCCGGTTTATCCAGCCACAAATCTGAATTTCTGTTGAACACAGATTTAGGCCCGCGCGTCCCCAATCAACACCCCCACAAGGTGTACAAGTGACTTGTGTGCAAGAATAGATGGTTTAGGGGTAGGGAAAGGCTTAGGATTGAGAGGGCCAAACAGAGATGGTACTACACACTCAAAATTGCAAGAACCAAATCAACTAAAAGCCAAAATTGAGTGTGATTCCCATAAGAACATGAGATGAGCGAAAACAACCAAAAAGATCCACCAAAATCCAAATCTCCTCACGGGAGAGGGCGGTGGACGAAGCCACCTTTCTGGAGTGTATGGTATGACACCGCGAAGATATATCTTGGGTTCACGACCAATACTCATCAATAAGCTCACATATCACCAAATGATATTAAGAGAAATGATTTATCTTTCTTTCGGCATTATGGGGGGAGGGTTAGCCCAATTAATTAGGACCACACTCCTCCTATATCCATGCCCACATCTAGACCAAATAAGACTGAGATGTACGAGTGAGTGTATGGGTAATCAAGATGCCCACATCTTTACTTTTCGCTTTTTATCTCGGTTACCACCGGACCACCGGTAGTTTAAAGTGCTACTAGTAATGGCCGTTGGTTTCTCCTAGCTAGCCTAGTACTACTATCGTGTTCTAGCACTGGCCTACCTAAGCATTGCGTCACGCCTATCCTATCCTACGCCGACGGCCAACCTAGGCTGACGGCCGGTTTACTCGGCTGCCCTCCTCGGGGGCTACGCCTACGGCCCCAAAATATAGCTGTCGACGTAGCTTCTGGTCGTCGACGCCTTGACTTGTTCCTATAGTGTAGCCTGCTACCTCGCTCTTCTTCTTTGCGAGTAGCCATGAATTTCTTCTATTGGGAAGCACAGGAGAGAACCATTTCATATGGTCGACAACATGCATGCAAGGCAGGTACTCCTTGCTCTAGGCTCGTTCCGGCCAATGTATACCGTGCCTGTGTGCCACACAACTATCTCTACCTACTCCATCTTCCCACAACCTTTTTTCTGGTTGTGGGTTACAAAAAATATATTGCGGGCTGCCACAACCAAATTAACAGCTACTATATTTTTGATTTTTCCAAAAAAAACAAGATCATGGGTGCCTACTAGGGATGTAAATGGATAGAATAATTTTCGCAACGAAACCGTCTCCAAAACCGTTTTAAGGTATCCATATCCGATTTTATAGAATCCGACGGATAAGGATATCTGATTCCGACGTCATGCCCCGGATATGATGTAGGATATGGTATGGAAAATAGCATGCGGATGTGGATTATCGAAAAATTAATTAGGATTATCCGAGTGTTTCAAACCGGATAATCCAATTTTTGAGTCAAAAGTCAAGGGCAATATCGCAAAGCTACTACTTATTTAGATACCGAGTTCATTTGGCAAACGTGTCTAACTCTGTGTTTTAACACCATATCTCTATTATCTTATCTAGTTGATTCATGCAAGGCCAAAATATTAATTCTCTCTCAAAACTTTGCTAGAAATATAATTGTCTACCTATGAGAGTATTTATCCGACTACTTTCATTTCGCCCGAGTCCGCTCCGTTTCTGATTCGAATCCGCGGTCCAGTAAATCCGCATTCGAATCCGCAACCGGTCATTATCCGCTCCGATCCGAATCCGAGAAACGAATATGGAAAAGGATATGGTACAATCAAAATCCGATCCGATCCGTTTACACCCTAGTGCCTACGCGACCAATAGTTTTTTCCGGCGGTAAAAGTCTATTTTAAACCTTGAACTCGTAGAGGTTAGCTAAACAGAACCCTCAATTCACGATCCCTGTAATCGGCACTCCCACTTCACTAATACCGGTCCAATTTGAACCATGAGATGGTTTGGGCTGGAAAACGTTGACGTGGATGGGATTTCTGTCAGACGTGGGCTAGGACATGGGGTAGCGATGCGATGACTTAACGGCCTCACTGGCTGGAACTGTTACCGGTGGTGAGATAGAGAGAGAAAGTGGGGAATGAAATTAGGGTTCGTCGGGGCAGAGAGAAAATGTGAGCAGGGCAGCGGGGCGGCGGACTGAGGCGGCGCGGGAGAGGGAAATGCCTTGGTCATCCGGTGCATCTTCCGCTCCTGGCTTTCGAGGTGTTGCACGACGAAGGGGGAGGCAAAAGGGAGGTCGCATGTGCCATATCGTGAGAATCTGATGGCGTATGAGCCCCTGAGGATGTGCGGCTGTAATCCGCCGCAGAAGACGCCTAGGTGGATATCGTGGAGTGCCTAGAATCCAGGAAGAAGGTACTATGCATGTGTAGATGCAATGGTGAGTTTAATTTCGTTTGTTTTCCTCTGTTTATCTCATCGACCTCAATCATTCTTTTTGTTTTGGTTTATCCGCAGAATGGAAGAGCCTCTAGATACGTGGAGTGGCATGATGATCCTCTGCCAAAATTCTTTACTGATTTGCTTGGCGATCTACGGGATGAGGTGTGGAGGCAGCGAGCTGAAGGTATTGTCGAGGTCGCTGAAGGAGGAGGCACAAAGAAAAGGTTGAAATTTGTTGAAGATCACCTCAAAGTGAAGACTGCAGAGTTAGAAGCAATGAAGGGAAAATATGAAAATCTGGTGTTTGTTTTCATTGTCTTTGTGTTAGGTTTAGTTGTGGGTAAGATCTTTATGCAGTAATGGGTTGTGTTAGTTGTGATGGGTTGAGTTTGTTGTACTCTTGGTGCAATGTACTGCTAGCAATTTTGCTTACAATGGAATGAATCCTTAAAATAATTTAGAATTCAAATTTATGTCCATTGCTTTCATTCGAATTTGGACATGTGCAATTGACTAAAAGAATGATGCACTAAGTCCAAGATCACAATAATCATAGGACAAAGGAATTAGGACATATGCAACTGGCCATTAGCAACATTTAGGAATTGAACTGAACATAAAGAAAAGGTTCTCAAAAGAAGTAGAAGCATAAGGTATATGTCTGCATCACGGGACAAAGGTTCTCAAAAGAAGTAGCGGCATAAGGTATATGGCTGCTACATTACACACTGAACTGGCCATAGAGCAAAATTACAAACTGTAACTAAACTTGATGTTGCCACTACAGTTGAAGAACTGAAAGCTAGGAAGTGAACTAGTTGGCCTCCTCTTATTTTTTTCACCACTTGCACTTCCAGTAGATGGTCCAGCTCTACCAGTGGCATTTAGGTTCCTTGGTGGCTTAAACCTTGAAGCTTGTGGAGTATTGAAATGGATCGTATGGGCACCTAGAGGGGGGTGAATAGGTGCTACTTCAAATTTTAATGCTTTTTCAATTTTAGGCTTAAGCACAAAGGGTAAATTATCTAGATAAACTATTAGGTGGAATTTTCCTATATGCAAACCTATCTACTAGCGAGTAAAGAGTGAGTGGAAGAGGAACGGGTGAACCGTAGTGAAGCACGCGGAGTCACAGGATTTGTTTTACTGCAATTCCTTCCTTGTTAAGGGAAGTACGTCTGCGTTGGAGCGGTGGGCGGTACTAAGACCACCACGCCACAATAGGCCTCACCCTGTTCTCCGATGGATCCCGCAACCAAAGGCCTGATCCACCTTTCCACTATAGGAACCCTTCGAGGTGGGTACCGATTCCTTTACACAACTAGCGGGGCACAACTCCACAATCAACTTGGAGGCTCCCGTAATGACAATAAGCTGCCAAAGAACAAGTTATCCATAACAAAGAGCAAGATCTAGATATTGACAAGAATACAAGATCAGGGATTTCTCCAAATGAATGGAGAGGAGTTGATGCGCTTGATTCATGATGACGATGACGATTCTCTCCTCCTTCAATTCCCCCAAAGATCGAAGCCTTCAGGTGGTTGAAGTGGGACATCTAGAATTGGAGCTCTTGCAAAGTGTCTGAATAATTTTGAGTGAATCAAGAGTTCTGCTTGTTGGGGAAGAAGGGATATTTATACCCCATTCCAAATCCAAGCCATTGGACCCTTTGGGGGCCATATTATCCGGCCCAAGTGAGGGCCAGATTATCCGGCCTGGGGAAAACTCTGCCCCTGGCTCGGATTATCCGGCAGATAAACCGCCCGCACTCTGAGTGACATGCCAAGCTTGCCCTTGATCGCCTACTGGGGGCCGGATTATCCGGCCCCATGTGAAGGCCGGATTATCCAGCCTAGGGAGGAAAAACCGCCCCATTTCGGATTTTCCGGGAGAATATCCGACCGGGCTCTGAGCGACGCGCCTTGGCAGCCTTTGGTCGATTTCTGGGGGCCGGATTATCCGGCCCATGCGAATGCCGGATTATCCGGCCTAGGGAGGAAAAACCGCCCCAGTTCGGATTTTCTGGGAGAAAATCCGATCGGACTCCGAGCGACACGCCTTGGCAGCCTTTGATCGATGAGATAAGCCGGATTATCCGGCCCTTGGTGGGGCGGATAATCCGGCCCCCCAAAACACCTGCACACTTAGCGCACATGAGAAAACTCCACGGTATTGTTATCTAACAGACAAAACACAGGAAAACATGAAATGTTCTTCAATCTCCCCCTTTTTGGTGCTAGATGACAATACTAGGATTGACAGGAATGGATCACAAGACTACCAACAATAAACATGGAAGAGACTCCCCCTCAATGTGTGCATATTAGAATTTTGCATTTGAATACAAATGGACACAAATAGGTGTGAATCTATTCCATTGACATATGAACAACATAATCATACCACCGAGATAGGGAGAGAGAGGTGTCCTTGGAATAGCCACAATTATCAACGTGATAACCAATATAAGTGCCTTCCTCGATATAGATTCCCAGCATAATAGGATATGAATAGATGAATCCATAAGCATAATTCATGAGATAAATCCAGACATCCACCATCATAGAGTCTCAAACAAACCACAAATCACAAATTAAAGTTCAATGCTAAATGGGCACAAGCGAGAAAATGATGAATAGGAAAAAGTGCAAATGTTTGTGCCCGACCCATGCAAATCCTCGAAGACCTAATAGAACTACTTCTCCCTCTTTGGCATCGAGACGCCAAAAAGGAAGAAGAGCGATGCTTGCGCCCCAAAGGATCACTCTTAGTCCTCATCCTCGTCCTCGTCCTCGTTCCCATCCTCGTCCTCATCTTCAAGCTCCTCGGTGTCATCATCCTCATCATCAGCAGTGGCCGCAGAGGGGAACAAGTGACGCTCCAGCTCTCCATAGTTCAGCCCAGAAGAAGAGGTCCACCGGGCATATGGTGTGGGAGGGGTAGGAGCCGGGGGATCACCAAAAGCACCAGACACATGGTGAAGAATGAGCTGCTGAGAGTGAGCTAACTCATGGCGTTGCTTGTACGCCTCGTATTGGCCCTTGCGTGTGTCCACGCCCATGCGAAGGATGTTCCGCTAGAACCAGTTCAGCTGCTTGATCTCACGAGCAACGGGGGGCACTGGAGGCCTGCGAGCATCCCTCATGAGACACTCAGGAGCAGAAGAGGGGTGAGAGGTCTTCCGAACCTTGGTGTAGAATTCTTTGCCTTATGCACAACATCAATGTTGAAATCTTTAGAGGGAAGCAGGTGCCTGATGAGCATCATAATGTAGGGAGCATAAGGAATGGACAGCCGGGTGAACATTGCATCAATCAGTTCATGGTAGATGAAGTCCATCACGTCCATCTTGTACTGCACGGACTCATCCTCGCACGAGGCAACCTCATGAGAGAAGGCAAGGAGTTGGACAAGGTGACCACGGATGCTATCATTGTTGCCTCCACTCGGAATGATGGAATCACGGAAGAGGCCTACCAGGGCAGCATAGATAGGAGCAAGACCAGCAAGAGTGCCCACAATGCCATTGTCCGTTGTGCAAGGAGAGAGAGCTACATCTTTGTTGGGCTTCAGCTGGGTGATGATGCGGTGGCCACTAGCCCTATCCCTGCTGCGGAAAGAGTATCCAAGTACCTTAGCAAACACACGGAAATCAGCAGTCATGGGCCTGTCATGAGTCATCCACTTCATAGTGTGATGCTCATCTCCACAGATAACCAAAGTGGAAAAGAACTGCTTCACCACCTCAGAGTCATATGAGCACTGGAGAGCCATGAGATGGTGTAGACCCATCCGCTCAGCCACATACATGGCATCCACAAGGTGGGGCTTCTCCAAAGCCTCAGCAAGAACCAGCGGGTGCATAGGCCTAATGTTCAGCCTAACATACACATCTTCAAAAATACCTTTCTGTTCAGCACACCAAAAGCGAGCATCCCCCAACTCAGAATCACGAGGAAACTCCGCAAACAAATCACGGTGACGGATAGAGGAATAAGTGACTGGATCCAAAGCCTTGTAGTTGATCTTGGGCTCTTTGCCCTTCCTTTTGGACACCCCCTTTCTAGTCCTCTTTGCTTGTTCAGCCATGCGCTTCTCTTCGTTCTTTCTTCTCCTCAACTCAACCTCGTCCACTAAGTTACCCTATCCGTCGTCCCGAAAGTATTTACCACGAGGACAGCGCTTGTAGGTCTTTGGAGCACTAGAACCACCTGTGAGGAGAACAAGGGCGATAGCATGGGGATAAGTATACACACAAGTCCAGGAGAGAGCGTGGAAAAAATATTCAAAAAGTTCATAGGACAAATCTACTCAATGCACACAACATGGTGAAACTGAACCATATTTGATTCTATCAGGCCAGATTATCCGGCCTGGCCAGTGGAAGATAATCCAGCCCTGGCAGAATTTTTTGACTTCACCTAGATTGAATGCAAAAGGTAGATCAGGCCTAGAAACTGCAAGACTATGATTTCTACGCGAAACAACATCCTTCTAGACAATGTTCCACCCAACAAATAACACATCTAGCCAAATATGGGGAGAGAGGGAGTTACCCTCACTCATTGGAGGAAGAACGCGGAGGAGAAGGTACCTAGAGGGGCGGAGAAGAAGATCCGGGGAGGCCCGGAAAATCTGGTGGCCGGAGAGGCTCCGGGGATGGTGGGGGACGGCAGGTGGCGGCTGAGGAGGAGGAGAGGGTTGGGGGAGAAGTGCTGCTCGTTATGAGCCCTTCCCCCGATCCCTTCCCTTAAAGACGAAATCTGCCAGGGCCAGATTATCCGGCCTTTACTTGGGCCGGTTTATCCAGCCACAAATCTGAATTTCTGTTGAACACAGATTCAGGCCCGCGCGTCCCCAATCAACACCCCCACAAGGTGTGCAAGTGACTTGTGTGCAAGAATAGATGGTTTAGGGGTAGGGAAAGGCTTAGGATTGAGAGGGCCAAACAGAGATGGTACTACACACTCAAAATTGCAAGAACCAAATCAATTAAAAACTAAAATTGAGTGTGATTCCCATAAGAACATGAGATGAGCGAAAACAACCAAAAAGATCCACAAAAATCCAAATCTCCTCATGGGAGTGGGCGGTGGACGAAGCCACCTTGTTGGAGTGTATGGTATGACACCGTGAAGATATATCTTGGGTTCACGACCAATACTCATCAATAAGCTCACATATCACCAAATGATATTAAGAGAAATGATTTATCTTGCTTTCGGCATTATGGGGGGAGGGTTAGCCCAATTAATTAGGACCACACTCCCCCTATATCCATGCCCACATCTAGACCAAATAAGACTGAGATGTACGAGTGAGTGCATGGGTAATCAATACAAGCTCCTGGAATCAATGATACTTAGCTCATTTCTCAAGTAGTAGAACCTTGCTTCATCAAGTGGCTTCGTGAAAATATCAGCAAGTTGGTTCTTCGTGCTCACAAAAGATAGATCAATATCGCCTCGAGCAACATGGTCTCGAATAAAATGATTCTGAATCTCAATATGCTTTGTCCTTGTGTGCTGTACCGGATTGTACGCAATTTTGATTGCACTTTCATTATCGCATAAAAGAGGCACCTTGTCACAATTGACACCGTATTCCTTTAAAGTTTGCCTCATCCACAATAACTGAGTGCAGGCACTAGTAGTAGCAATATATTCAGCTTCGGCGGTGGAGAGAGAGATACAATTCTGCTTTTTAGATGACCAACACACTAAAGATCTTCCCAAGAATTGACAAGCTCCAGAAGTGGATTTCCGATCATCCTTATCACCAGCCCAATCTGAATTAGTATAACCACATAGAGAGAAATTGGAGCCCTTGGCATACCATAGACCAAAGTTAGGGGAATGAACCAAATATCGAAAGATCCTCTTGACTGCCACTAAGTGACTTTCTTTAGGAGCTGCTTGATACCTTGCACACACCCCCACACTCAACACAATATCGGGTCTAGATGCGCAGAGGTAAAGAAGAGAGCCGATCATGGACCGGTATACCCTTTGGTCCACATTTTTACCGTGGGGTTAAGTTCATGGTGATATTTTGTTTGCATCGGAGTGGCGACACCATTCAGATCCGTCATCTTGAATCTCTTGAGCATGTTTTGGATGTACTTAGCTTGATTGATGAAGGTTCCTTCTCTAACTTGCTTGATCTCGAATCCAAGAAAGAACTGTAATTCCCCCATCATAGACATCTCAAACATGTCAGTCATAAGCTTTGAAAATTCATCATTAACAGCTTTATTAGTAGAGCCAAAGATGATGTCGTCTACATATAGTTGGCATACGAAGAGCTCCCCCTTGACCTTCTTAGTAAAAAGAGTGGGATCGATTTGCCCAACTTCGAAGCCACGGTCTAGCAAAAGCTCTTTAAGGTGCTCATACCACGCACGTGGGGCTTGTTTAAGGCCATAGAGTGCCTTATCGAGTTTGTAAACATGGTTCGGGAAGTTAGGATCCTCAAATCCCGGGGGTTGCTTTACATATACCAACTCATGTAGAGGACCATTAAGAAAAGCACTCTTGACGTCCATTTGCTGCAATTTAAAATTGTTATGGGCAGCATAAGCAAGAAGGATATGAATGGACTCAAGCCGAGCCACTAGAGCATAGGTCTCGCCAAAGTCAATGCCCTCAACTTGGGAATAGCCTTGTGCCACAAGTCTCGCCTTATTCCTCACGACAATGCCATTCTCATCTTGCTTGTTTTTAAATATCCATTTAGTGCCGATAACATTGCGGCAATCCTTGGGCTTCTCTATGAGTTTCTAGACCTTGTTGCGCTCGAAATTATTCAATTCTTCATGCATAGCAACAACCCAGTCCGGATCTTCAAGAGCTTCAAATACTTTCTTGGGTTCCACCATTGAGATGTGAGCTTGATGCCCACCAAAACTTGCCAATTCCCTTCTTGTGGAAACCCTTCGTCGAAGATCACCTACAACCTTGTCGAGAGTGTGACCCCTTAGCTCAAGGTTCTGATCAGCATGAGCCTTGCGACGAAGTTCAATAAGCGTGTTGTCTCTTGATGGGATAGTTTCATCACTTGAATCTTCATTGGAATCATTTGCTTGACCTTGAGTAGAATTCGGATTAACAGTAGTAGGCGGTGATGAAGCATGCCCTTGAGGTGGGTCAGCAGCCATAACAGGAGGCTGCTGAACAACACGTGATTTAGCGTCGGATAATCCGGTCGATGGTGAGGCCAGATAATCCGGCCTGGGAGAACTTGTAGCAACTTCATCAGGCTGCCTGAGACTTGCTTGAACTGGCGAGGGGCCGGATAATCTGGGGCCAATCGGAAAATCTGGCCTAGAGCTTGCAGCGATTTCTTCAACACCAAGAGCAGTTTGGTCGTCAGAAGCGGGGTGGCCGGATAATCCGGTGTCAACCGGATAATCCGGCCTGGAGCTTTCTAAAACATCTTGACCTTCAGCAATTGATGGAGATGGTGTAGAATTTCCCGTGGTTGGAACATGTTGAATATGTGTAGATGAGGGCTCTTCATGAGTAGAGCATCGTCCTTCCCGATCCGCCACAAGGGGTTCCTCAATGGGGCGGAAAATTCCCATTCCCATTCTTCTTATGGCATCTTGAGGTATTTCAGCATCTGCATCACAAACATCAACTTGCCCCGCACGGGAGCCATCATTTTCTTCGAACACCACACTACAAGATTCTACAACAGTTCCGGAGAGCTTATTGTAGACTCTATAAGTGTGGGATTTGGCACCATAACCAACAAAAATACCTTCTAGAGCCTTAGATTCAAACTTAGATAAACGAACTCCCTTGATGAGAAAGAAACACTTACATCCAAATACCCGAAAGTATGAGATGTTTGGCTTGTTAGCGGTAAGTATTTCATATGGAGTCTTGTCCAAGATTTTACGGAGGTATAACCGGTTGGACGAATGACAAGCGGTAGAGATTGCTTCAGCCCAGAAGTTATAAGGAGACTTGAATTCGACTAGCATTGACCTTGCCATATCCATTAGAGTCCAATTCTTCCTATCGGCTACACCATTTTGTTGAGGGGTGTACACAGCGGAATATTGATGTCTTATCCCCTCTTCACTTAGGAACTCATTTAAGGTGTAGTTCTTGAACTCAGAGCCGTTATCACTTCTTATAGCCAGAATAGGGACGTTGTGTTGATGTTGAACCTCGTTGGCGAAGTTGATGACCGTTTGTTGAGTTTCACTCTTCAACTTGAAGAAATAAACCCAAGTGTATCTTGAGTAATCATCAACAATCACAAGACAGTACTTCTTCCCACCGAGGCTTGCATGAGATGGAGGTCCGAAGAGGTCCACATGAAGGAGCTCTAAGATCCTTTTTGACGAGATAATATTCTTCCTTCGATGAGGAGAGTCATGCATTTTCCCTTCAACACAAGCCCTGCAAACACGATCTTTGGCAAAGGAGACATTTTCTTTTAGTCCAAGGATGTGGCCACCCTTGTGGAGACTTTGCAAAGTTCTCATATTGACGTGGGCTAGTCGGTGATGTCATAACAAATCCACGTCAGCCTTTCCAAAAAGACACATCGGGCCTGTAGTGGTTTTCCCTGAAGCACCATGTACTGGTCATTTTCGACATATCCCATGAAAGCGACTTTTAGAGACTTGCTCCACAAGAGTACCACCAAATCAGCATCAATATAAACTACAAAGCCCACCTTACCAAGGGCGCGAACTGAAAGTAAATTGTACCCGAGGGTCTCAACAAGCATGACGTCCACGAGAGAGATATCGTGAGCCACCATGACTTTGCCAAGACCCAATACCTCAGATTTTGACTTGTCACCATAGGAGACGGTTATATGATCATGATTTGGCTGCATCTCCGTGATGATCTCCTTGCTTCCGGTCATGTGACTCGTGCATCCGCTATCGAGTACCCATTTAGACCCACCAGAAGCATAGCCCTCGGACCCTCTTGCCATAAGGCAAGTGGCGTTGTTGTTGATGACGTTCTCGTTTGGCGAGTCGAAGAGAGATGATGGAGTCGATGTGGTGGCTATAGCAGCCACCTCGTGAGAGCTCTCTTCATCTTCTTCATCTTCACTTGCAGAGGAGTATTCTTCCTGTGCCACCAAGACGACCTTGGGTTGCTTCTTGTAGGGGTCATTCTTTTTAATAAATGGATTCTTCTTAGGTGCCTTGGATTTTTGTTTAAGAATGAGCATGCCACCATTGTCTTCTCTATTTTGATATGGACACTCGGCTATGAAGTGCAGCCTATCTCCGCAATTATAGCATGTTCTCAGTTTTGGGCCACTTTCTCTTCTTCCACTTGACCCATTCTTGCGCTCGAGTTCTGACTTGGCCTTGGCAGGATCCTTCCAAAAGTTCCTTGCGTAAAACGCCATGTACTCACCATGAGCACGTTTGACTTCATCGGGGCAGTCCATGGAGGCTCCCTCAAAAGTTCTTTCGTCCTCATCTTGCTCAACGACATTAGCCTTTAGAGCAACATTGACTCCCTTTTGCATTCCAATGGCACAAGCACGGGCATCTTCAGCATTCTTCGTAGCAACTTTGAATGATGCCATTTCTTGCATGACTTCATTGGATGTCATTTGATGGTAGTTGTGTCTACCTTGCAAGCTCTTCAAATCCGAAGGCATTAAGGCACTCACATATTTTCTTTTTATCCATGCATCATCAATGTGGGTGGCTCCATGCTTTCTAAATGTTGTTGCAATGCCCTTGAGTCTTCTATACATGTCTTCATGGTTTTCACCATCCAACATATATAATCCTTCAGATTCATTACTAAGGGCATCATACCTATTCCTTCTCGTGCTTTCATTCCCAATAAAGAGATCGGTGAGGGCATCACAAGCTTCTTTATCTGTGTTGAGATGTTCAATGTGGGGCATGTCCTTGGGACCCACACCGAGCTGTATCATGTGGAGAGCTGTAGCATTCAATTGGCTGTCCACAACTTCTCTTCTTGTCAGGTTGGTATGATCTCCAATATGAAGACCCTCTTCAATAATCCTCCAAAGTTCAATAGAGGAGCTGCAAACATGAGACTTCATTAAGAACTGCCATTAATTAAAAGAGGATGCAATAAGCTTGGGTGGATCACTCCTATTGTTTATATGAGGATGAGGGATAGGTGGGTCAGGGGAATATACGTGACGAACCTCACTATATTCCTCCTTACCACTTCCCTTCTTGGAGGTGGAACCATTATGTTTTTCACCTACCACTTCATCATCCTTGGATCCGGTGTTAGCCTTATCCTTGGATGATGGTGTGGCGGCCTTAGAGGAGGATGGAGATGGGGATATGGATGATGTGAGACGAGTAATAATTTGATTCATCTCCTCCATCTTGGCCTCAAGGATTTCAACAAGGTTGTTTCCAACGTCTTGAGGTCATCCATTGTGACCTTATCCACAGCCTCATTCCCATCTCCCTTGGTACCCATACTTCTCTTAGGCGGTTAAGTCTGAATAAAGAGTCGAGGCTATGATACCAATTGAAATGGATCGTATGGGCACCTAGAGGGGGGTGAATATGTGCTACTTCAAATTTTAATGCCTTTTCAATTTTAGGCTTAGCACAAAGGATAAATTCTCTAGATAAACTATTAGGTGGAATTTCCCTATATGCAAACCTATCTACTAGCTAGTAAAGAGCGAGTGGAAGAGGAATGGGTGAACCGTAGTGAAGCACGCGGAGACACAGGATTTGTTTTACCACAGTTCCTTCCTTGTTAAGGGAAGTACGTCTGTGTTGGAGGGGTGGGCGGTACTAAGACCACCACGCCACAATAGGCATCACCCTGTTCTCCGATGGATACCGCCACCAAAGGCTTGATCCACCTTACCACTATAGGAACCCTTCGAGGCGGGTACCGGTGCCTTTACACAACTAGCAGGGCACAACTCCACAATCAACTTGGAGGCTCCCGTAATGACAACAAGCTGCCAAAGAACAAGTTATCAATAACAAAGAACAAGATCTAGACATTGACAAGAATACTAGATCAGGGATTTCTCCAACTGAATGGAGAGGAGTTGATGCGCTTGATTCGTGATGATGATGAAGATTCTCTCCTCCTTAAATTCCCCTAAAGATCGAAGGCTTCGGGTGGTTGAAGTGGGAGATCTAGAATGGGAGCTCTTGCAAAGTGTCTAAATAATTTCGAGTGAATCAAGAGTTCTGCTCATTGGGGAAGAAGGGATATTTATACCCCATTCCAAATCCAAGCCGTTGGAGCCTTTGGGGGCCAGATTATCCGGCCCAAGTGAGGGCCGGTTTATCCGTCCTGGGGAAAACTCCGCCCTGGCTCGGATTATCCGGTAGATAAACCGCCCCCACTCTGAGTGACGCGCCAAGCCTGCCCTTGATCGCCTACTGTGGCCCGGATTATCCGACCTGGGGAGGAAAAATTGCCCCAGTTCGGATTTTCCAGGAGAAAATCCGACTGGACTCCGAGCGACGCGCCTTGGCAGCCTTTGGTCGATTTCTGGCGGCCGGATTATCCGGCCCATGCGAATGTTGGATTATCCGGCTTGGGGAGGAAAAACCACCCCAGTTCAAATTTTCCGGGAGAAAATCCGATCGGACTCCGAGCGACGCGCCTTGGCAGCCTTTGATCGATGAGACAGGCCGGATTATCCGGCCCTTGGTGGGGCGGATAATCCGCCCCCCCAAAACACCTGCACACTTAGCGCACATGAGAAAACTCCATGATATTGTTATCTAACACACAAAACACAGGAAAACATGAAATGTTCTTTCAATGGTTAGCACCTGGAGCACTCCTGGTAGTTGTAGAAGCAGATGGGGCACTCCTGGTAGCTATAGAAGCAGATGGGGCACTCCTGATAGCTTAGGGAGCAGTAGGTTGGGAGGATGATGGTTGTGCAGCCTATATGTTGCAAAGATGGATTAAGTACTTAGTGAATTAAGTGTTAAATTAAAATAAAATAAAATGCAAACAAATAGATGGATACCTCAGAACTTTTTCTTTTCTTGGTTGCCTTCTGAAGATGTGCATTCCTCTTCTTCCCTCTCTCTGGATTTTTGTTGCAACCACTCTTGCTGTGTCTAGAATTGCCACACATTGAGCACACAATAACAGTTCCATGCTTGGACATTTTTTTGCTAGACTTAGGTTTCTCAGTTTCTGTTGAAATATGCCCTAGAGAAAAATAGTAGTAAGGACTATTATCATATTTCATATAGTTTATGATTAAGTTTTATATCACGCTATAATTGTATTGAGTGGCATCAATACATGTGTGATATATAAACAACCAGGGGTTCCTAGTGAAACTCTAGTCATTGGTTCATTGGTCAACAGTTGATCATGTTTCCTGATCATGTGGCATTTATGCTAGCTGGAAATGGAGTCAACTCATTCTGAGAATGAGAAGATGAACCAATACCCAACCTAAACATCGTGACCCCATCATGTCACGAAGTTCAAGTTACGGTGATTAGAAATGGATCCTCGTAGACTATTCCTTAGACCGTGAGGCTATATCAATCACTGTCTCCCGAGAGTGCTTAGATAGCATCAAGAGCCACTTGGTAAAACAGTGGTTATAAAGGTGTGTTCAGGTACTCGGAGGAAACCGTTGAGGCAATATATGTCAAGAGCGGGATTTGTCTGTCCATGTGACGGGAAGATACTCAAGGGCCCACTCGGAGAGGTTATATCCAATAGCTGCGCAGCGTGTGATTTGATCACAGGGATATCACTTGTCAGAATGGGTCAAGTAGCGTTGTTCGGTTACGAGATTGAACATGACATGGTGATGTCATTGATCAGATCTCGGGTAATGCAAGTACCGAGAGACAAAGGGAATAAGACACGACTGTCCCAGTTCAAACGACGAAATATCTTCGTGGAACGCACAGGGGTCACATGGCCATCCAGGTCCCTCTGTCGATCATTGGTGCAGGATTGTCCCGACCATGTCTAGAGTGTTCCCGAACCGTGGGGTATCACGCTTAAGGGCTTGATGATGCTTAGAGAGTGTTTATAGGATCGGTAGAATCGCCGAAGAATAGTAGAGAGAAACCCGAAAGGGTTTCGGTAAGTCCGGAGGATGTCTGTAGTAGAGGTGGAAGTATTCCATAGCCACGGAGATTGAATAATATGTGAATGAATTTTAAATATTGATTTAATCATTTATTCATAATTATTTAGTAAAGAGAAAATCAATTTAAAAGGTCAAAAGGCTTAATGGGCCAATTCCCGGAGGGGAGAGGGCCCATTAGGGAAAGGAGAGAGGGAGAAGGGGCAAGGGGGTGGCCGGCTAGGCCAAGCCCCCCCCCCCCCCCCCCACACCCCCCACCCCCGCGCGGGACCCACTAGGGCCGACCGGCGGCTGCCCCTCCTCTCCTTTAGTCCCACCCCGGGACTTTGAGGGAGGTAGTACCTCCCCTCCCCCTATATATAGTGGGGGTATTTGGCCAGATAAAGACCCAATAATCAATAAAGGTCTTCTCAGTTTTGGGGAGGACCTCTAATTGATATTTTCTCGCTCTCCCTCTCCCTCTCGTGACCATGGTCCCAAGTTCAGACTGCGAGAACGAGAGACATCTTCACCGCGGAGCACCGTCGCGCTGCGGGATTCGAATTCAGGAGCTCTACTTCCACAACTGCTGCTGGATCGGGGAAGCAGGAGTCATCATCAGGCACCGGACGTGTGTAACTCCTCGCGAGGTGTCGCACTTGAGGCACTCAAGTCGTTGGAGCCAAAGGAGCGCAAGGACTTCATCACGACCTTGAGGTCGGCTTCGGCTCGTCTACATCAACCACGCTCTCCTGAGAATTGACAACGCTTTTCGGTCTTCAAGGGTAAGTTCACGAAAAGCCTCTCCCGTTACTGTATTACTAATAGATAGGTCCTGGTAGCATCAGGGGTTCGGGGGCGTAGGATAAAATTTTATTGTTTTCATACGCGGAACCCCTACAATGGTATCAGAGCTAGATCTATGCGTAGTAATGCTAGTACAGGTAGAACACACGAGATGTAGCGTGTGGGCGTTGATCTTTTTTTTGTTACCCTCCCACGTGTACTTGTGTATACCGCAGCAATGCTTGATGAAGCGGCCCCCAACCGACTTTACGCGTTCATTCGCGAGACTAGTCGACGCTTGATATACGGCTTGTACCGTATAAAGTGGCTTAGGGGGGTGTATGTCTCTCTCGCATTAGTTGGTATACCATTTGCAATGGAGGGCCCTGAAAAGGGTGTAGTAGAGACAACTACTTGATCAGCGTTGTGCTGAAAGTTCGTAGGTAAGAAAGATTTTCTTGTGCGAAAGCCCATCCAGCCACGTAAAACATGCAAAGATAAAGTAGAGGCGTCTAACTTTGTTTTGCAGGGGGCATTGCTTTGTGATATGGTTGTGACAAAGGTAAAGTGATTACCTTATGTTACGTAGTAGTATATAGTCACGGAGGTGACGGACTACCACGCCGGAATGACACCGATACCCTAGTGTCTACGGCGTCGGAACCCTGGCGCCAGAATCCGGTGACGGCGGATGGAGATCACGACGTGAAGGACCATATCACATAGCATTTACATTCAATGTTATTGTTTGTATATCTTATTGTGTGCTAGTATTAGATACTCGACGGTAGCCTAATAAGATGATCCATGTTAAAATTACCAACGATTGTGTTCCCCCTTAGTGTGCACCACCAAGAAAGTTCTTCGATATGAGGCGATCCATGGTACAGGCATGGGTGTCAGACATATCTACGATCGCATACAGTGGGTGTTCTGGCCGACCCCAGCACCCCCTCGGCCTCTCCTTCCGCCTATAAGTTGCCCTCGGGACGAAAACCCTAGGCACCCGATCAAAAATCCACGAAAGAGTCTGTAGCCGCCGTCGTCTCTGTCCCTAGATTGGGGGGATCTGAAGCTCTTTTCGGCACCCTGCCGGAGAGGGGAATTCACCTTGGAGGCCTTCTTCATCACCATGCAAGCCTCCGGTGTGATGCGTGAGTAGTTCATCCTTGGACTACGGATCCATGTAGTAGCTAGATGGCTGGTTTCTCCTCCTTTGTGATTTCATGTTCAGATCTTGTGAGCTCCGTTCATGATCAAGATCATCTATTTGTAATTCATACATGTTGTGTTTGCGGGGATCCGATGGATATTGAGATGCTATTTCAGATTGATTATTGATTCTATCATGTCTTTGTTATTTGAGATCTTGCATGCTTTCCGTTGTTAGTAGCTATCTTGGCCAAGTAGATGCTAGCAACTCCAAGAGTTAGTATTTATGCTCGATAGTGGGTTCATGCTTCTGGTAATCTGGGGAAGTGATAGAAATCTCTAAGGCACTAGATGTGTTGTTGCTACTAGGGAGAAAACAACAATCCTTTGTTCATAGAACAATCGTATTGTTTACTTTACACGCAGTTCGTAAAGCAATAATCTTTGCTTGCAACTTAATACTGGAGGGGGTTTGGATGATAACCTAAAGGTGGATTATTAGTCATAGATGCAGTTGGATGGCGGTCTATGTATTATGTTGTAATGCCCAATCAAGTCTCAGAGGAGTCAAGATGATTAGTATATGCATGTATTGCTTTCTCGGTGTTTGTCAATTGCCCCGCTGTAATTTGTTCACCCAGCATGTTATCTATCTAAGGAGAGCCACCTCTAGTGAACTATGGATCCCGGTCCTTTTTCTTTACATACAATCTACAACTGTTTACTGCTTTGTGTTTACTTTCTGCAAACTTTTACTTCTTTCCATTCGATACGTTTAATCCTTTGTTTTCCGCAAAACACGGTGAGATTGACAACCTCATCGCAAGTTGGGGACAAAGTTCTATGGTTCTGTTGTGCAGGTCTCCGCGTTGCTACTAGCATCGGTAGTGCGCCCTGCCAAAGCTCAGCTAGTAACACCTTTGGGGTGTTTCCTTGCTCCTACTGGTTCGATTAAACCTTGGTTTCATAATTGAGGGAAAACTTACTACTGTGCTCATCGTACCTTCCTCTTGGGGTTCCCAACGAGCTCTACGTCGAAAGTCGAGCGCATCAAGATTTTCTGGCGCCGTTGCCGGGGAGTCAAGGACATCTTCACAAGGGTAGTCCCTCATAACCAATCTCTTTACTTTGTTGTTTTTGTTTTGCTTAGTTTTCTTTTTGCTTTGTTTGCTCGTTTTGTTCTTCAAAAACACAAAAAAAATAGTTTTACTTGTTTTGCTTTCTTATTTGAAAACCGAAAAAAATGACTACTCTTGAAAACACTAAGTTGTGTGACTTCACTAGCACCAACAACAATGATTTTATGAGCACGCCTATTGCTCCACCTGTGGCTGAAAATACTTTCTTTGAGATAAAACCTGCTTTGCTCAATCTTGTTATGAGAGAACAATTTTCTGGTATTGGTAATGAAGATGTTGCTTCCCATCTAAATAACTTTGTTGAACTTTGTGAGATGCAAAAGCATAGGGATATAGATGGTGATATTATTAAGCTTAAATTGTTTCCTTTCTCTTTGAGAGGAAAAGCTAAAGAATGGTTGAATTCCTTAACTAGGAATAGTATTGATTCTTGGACTAAGTGCAAAGATGCTTTTATTGGAAAATACTACCCTCCTGCTAAGATTATATCCATGAGAAGTGAAATAATGAAGTTTAAACAACTTGATAATGAGCATGTTGCTCAAGCTTGGGAAAGAATGAAATCTTTGGTAAAGAATTGTCCCACTCATGGACTGACTGCTTGGATGATCATCCAAACCTTTTATGCAGGATTGAATTATTCTTCAAGGAACCTATTGGATTTAGCTGCTGGAGGTACCTTTATGACCATCACTTTGGGTGCTGCAACAAAACTTTTGGACAATATGATGGTTAATTATTCTGAATGGCATACTGAGAGAGCTCCACAAGGTAAGAAGGTAAATTCTGTTGAGGAAACCTCCTCCTTCAGTGATAAGATTGATATTATTATGTCTATGCTTGTTAATGGGAAAGCCCATATTGATCCAAATAATGTTCCTTTAGCCTCTTTGGTTGCTTAAGAAGAGCAAGTTGATGTGAACTTCATAAGAAATAATAATTTTGGCAACAATGCTTATGGTAATAATGCTTATAGGAACAATTTTGGTAGCAACAATTACAAGCCATATCCTCCCAACAATAGTAATGCTTATGGAAATTATTACAACAGTAATAAGAGTGCTCCCTCTGAACTTGAAGTTATGCTTAAAGAGTTTATTA
Organism: Avena eriantha; assembly: GCA_910589775.1. Lineage (NCBI taxonomy): Eukaryota > Viridiplantae > Streptophyta > Magnoliopsida > Poales > Poaceae > Avena > Avena eriantha. The sequence continues at coordinate 83,216,290 of OU342744.1, read as the reverse complement.
GTAAACAAACTACTTTCAATAAAACTATTGAGTAAAAACTCTCTAATGCTGAAAGAAATATAACATCTTTGGCTGAAGATCAATCTTCTTTGAATAAAATGGCTGCTAAACCTGAAACTAATGATAATCCCTTTGCAGCTACTAATGCTATACAAGTAAGAATTGATGAAAATGTTAGACTATTAGCTGAATTACATGCTAAGTGGGAAAGAGAAGATGAAATTGCTAGAAACATTAGTGTTTCTACTATTACCACCACTAGTGTTGAGGCTACTAATAGTTCTACTACTTTAGATGATAAAGTTGATTTTGATCTTGATGGTTGCAACATCTCTGAAGTTATTAACTTCCTACAAAAGCTTGCTGAAAGTCCTAATGCTAGTGCTATGAACATGGCTTTTACAAAACACATTACCGATGCTCTCATAAAGATTAAAGAAGAAAAGATGAAACATAAAGCTTCTATTCCTATAAAGCAAGAGGATGGTTGGGAACCCATCATTAATATGAAAGTGAATGACTTTGATTTCAAAGCTTTGGGTGATCTTGATAGTAGTGTTTCTATTATGCCTAGAAGGATTTATGATATGCTTGATTTGCCTCCTCTTGAAGATTGTTATTTGAATGTCCCAATTGATGCTAATGCTAAAAAGAAACTCATGGGGAGTCTTAATGATGTTCTTATTATGGTTAATGATTCCTCTGTCCCCGTTGATTTCTATGTTTTGGATGTTGAATACAATGCTTCTTGTCCTATTACTTTGGGAAGACCTTTTCTTAGAACTGTTGGTGTCATCATTGATATGAAAGAAGGCACCATTAAATATCAACTCCCACTTAAGAAAGGTATAGAAAACTTCCCTAAAAATAGAGAAAATATTTCTTTTGCTTCTCCTATGAAAACAAAGTTTGGTCTTAATGCTTCTTCATTTGAGAACACTTGATTCTTTCTTTGCTTCTTATGCCTAACTTAAAGGCGTTAAAGAAAAGTACTTGTTGGGAGATAACCCAAGAGTTTTAGTTGAGTCTTGGAAGTTATTACCTCTGTAATAACCTCTCCTTATCCTTTTTATTTGCATTTTGTGCCAAGAGTAACCTCTAATGAGAGTGAAGTAATGATTGGGAAAGTTGCTGTCCCGAAACAGATTTCTGTGCTTCACCGTAAAAATTCCTGAGAGAGCTCTGTACGTCGGATTGAGCTGTAATTGTTTGTGCTTCTGCCCAGGTTGTTATCTAACTTTCTTTAGTTCAACACGTTTTGATTTGAGCAACAGAAGGTCTTCGAACAAATTCGTCTTTACCTGCTGGTCTGTTTTGACAGATTTCTGCCATTTTCTGCATTTGCTTCTTGTTAGTTCCTTCTTGAGTTCCTTTGGGGAATTGAGATTTTTGAGGGACTTGCTACAGTAGCTAGTGTTCTAATGGAAGTTTAATTGGTGTTAGAACTGAACCTTGAGACTTATTTATCTTAAGTGCACTAATGTTGCTAATGAGATTGTGTGAAGTTTTGTATGAAGGAAAAAATTTAGGTGTATGGAAGGAATAAGTAATGAGATGAAGGATGGACTAAAGCTCAAGCTTGGAGATGCCACGTGTGTCACCCCAAGAAATATCCAAGAAGTACAAGCGTCAAAGCTTGGTGATGCCCAAGGCATCCCCTTCTTCATCAATAAAAATCCAGGTTTCTTCCAAACGCTTTATTTTTATTGTTTCATGCACAGTTGTGTTTTTCTTGGAGCGTCTTCTTTCTCGTTTTCGTTTTGGTTTTTAGTTTGCTTGGTTTGCTTAGTTTTCTGAATAAGTTGGTTGGACCCCCTCTTTCATACGTTGCTTTGCAAATAGTTTGGTTTGGTTTGGAAAAGAGTAGGAAAGTTCATACTTATGTGGTAAAAAGAGCTTGTTTTTTACTCTGACCTATGCTTTGTCATGCCATGCTTGATATTGTTTTGGCTTTAGGCTTAGTATTCTTTGCTATACCATGACTTGTTATAAACAATTGAGATTGCTTAATGTGCCTTGGATGAATCATGGTTGTTTTAGCATATTAAAGCATAGTATAGTGGTATTCTCCTTTGATGCTTTATTTGGGTTGACTTGGCACATGCTCACACCATGTTATGACTGTCACAAGTCACCATAGCCTTTATGATCCTTTAGTTTTCAACTTGTAGTATCACTTTATGCTTTGATCAATGATGTTTTGTCGCTCTGCATGCTTAAGGCCATTATTGCTCTCTTAGTTTGTCGCTCCCATTCTTTTGCTAGCCTCCACAACAAAGTATGAGTTCCACTCATGCATCCAACTCCCTAAACCAAGTTATTCCAAAGAGTCCACCATACCTAACTATTAGCTTATGCTATTCCAAGTATATTCATGCTTTTGTTTACCTTCCACTTGTTATGAGAAAACTAGTGACTAAAGCTCTCACGAACTTGATGGCACACTTTACTTTTTGCCTCTAATAAACTTGAACCATTGGGTCCTTCTTTGTTGCGTATATGCTTGCGCTTTATAAGTTGAAATTAGCAGAACCATGTTTCATGGGGAACGCTTTCAACATTGCACTTGTACTTTGTGCCCCGTTGATATAATGTTCTTTTGCTTACGGATCTCAGCGGTGTGAAATAAAAGTGGAACTTGTAAGATCATGGAGTTTGTATGTGTGTTAGAGAAACGCCTGGGCCGCTAGCCTAAACCATGCCTAATCATGGTGGAAACTTGCAGCATCACCATAATGAGCACTCTATGAAGCATCCTCAATAAAAACCTATGCAAATAGCAAATAAAAAGATCGTTGAGATGCTCATTGTCTGCTTGCCTTGTCATTTTGATTATGGGAAAGCTCCCGTATCATGTGCAAGGGGTACCCCGTTGGCGGTTCTTAATGATACACATATACTTACAATGACAAGAGCTTACTCGTGACTGAAGTTGAGTAGCATGAGGATCGGTCTTCGTAAGTAAGGGGCATGTGATTTCGGTTTATAACTTGTCAAGCATATCCTCTTAGTTGTGTCACTTTAACCTTAATCACCTTCAAGATGCTTATGATAGGGGAATGAGAGCTGAAAACTACAAGTACCATAATTTTTGGAAGCTCTTTATGAGACTTGAATCCCTACTGCCCTTTACAAAAGGCCTTTCTTCCACCATTATATTGAGTCTCCACCTTCTATCTTTATGCACTACTTTGAGAGCGTAGTGGCCATTCTTAGTTCTATGTGCATTGTCCCAAGACTAGTTGATTGATGCACAACTTGTTATTGCTTGTTTGAAACTATTGTACCTACTCACTCTTATGAACTTTGAAGGTGTCCTATGCATTTATATTTGCTACTCTATTGAGGGACAAGCTGAATACTTTTATGCTATGTTTTCTTTATGTGAAACAAACAAACGTCTTGCAAAGCATTGTTATTCATGAATCTTTTGTTTGTGCCTTTTCATGTTGCGTCATAGTCTCTTTGCTTATTGCTAGAACTTTGTCTTTCATGTTATGATTGAAGTACTTTGATCCCAGAATGTTTTGCAAATACTTTGATCAAGTCTTTGATGGTGCATGTCACCTCAAAAATTCTTTCTTTTTATCACTTACCTACTCGAGGACGAGCAGGAGTTAAGCTTGGGGATGTTGATACATTGCAAATGTATCTATAATTTTTGATGTTCCATGCTTAGTTTTATCCACTTTCTTGTGTTTTGTTCCAACTTTGGAGTACTTTTATTATGATTTCTTGGACTAACCTATTAACAAGAGCCACAGTGCTAGCTGCCTGTTTTCTGCTGTTTTTGGTTCCAGGAAAGTCAGAAAATGAATATTCTCGGAATTGGACGGGACAAAAGCCAAAGTGCCTATTTTTCCGAAAGGGATCAAGTGCCAGAATACGAGACGGAGAGGGGCCAGGGGCCGGCCACACCACCTGGCCGCGCGGCCAGGCTTGGCCCGCGCCAGGGGGTGGTCTGGCACACCCCAGCACCCCCTCGGCCTCTCCTTCCGCCTATAAGTTGCCCTCGGGACGAAAACCCTAGGCACCCGATCAAAAATCTACGAAAGAGTCTGTAGCCGCCGTCGTCTCTGTCCCTAGATTGGGGGGATCTGAAGCTCTTTTCGGCACCCTGCCGGAGAGGGGAATTCACCTTGGAGGCCTTCTTCATCACCATGCAAGCCTCCGGTGTGATGCGTGAGTAGTTCATCCTTGGACTACGGATCCATGTAGTAGCTAGATGGCTGGTTTCTCCTCCTTTGTGATTTCATGTTCAGATCTTGTGAGCTCCGTTCATGATCAAGATCATCTATTTGTAATTCATACATGTTGTGTTTGCGGGGATCCGATGGATATTGAGATGCTATTTCAGATTGATTATTGATTATATCATGTCTTTGTTATTTGAGATCTTGCATGCTTTCCGTTGTTAGTAGCTATCTTGGCCAAGTAGATGCTAGCAACTCCAAGAGTTAGTATTTATGCTCGATAGTGGGTTCATGCTTCTGGTAATCTGGGGAAGTGATAGAAATCTCTAAGGCACTAGATGTGTTGTTGCTACTAGGGAGAAAACAACAATCCTTTGTTCATAGAACAATCGTATTGTTTACTTTACACGCAGTTCGTAAAGCAATAATCTTTGCTTGCAACTTAATACTGGAGGGGGTTCGGATGATAACCTGAAGGTGGATTATTAGTCATAGATGCAGTTGGATGGCGGTCTATGTATTATGTTGTAATGCCCAATAAAGTCTCAGAGGAGTCAAGATGATTAGTATATGCATGTATTGCTTTCTCGGTGTTTGTCAATTGCCCCGCTGTAATTTGTTCACCCAGCATGTTATCTATCTAAGGAGAGCCACCTCTAGTGAACTATGGATCCCGGTCCTTTTTATTTACATACAATCTACAACTGTTTACTGCTTTGTGTTTACTTTCTGCAAACTTTTACTTCTTTCCATTCGATACGTTTAATCCTTTGTTTTACGCAAAACATGGTGAGATTGACAACCTCATCGCAAGTTGGGGACAAAGTTATGTGGTTGTGTTGTGCAGGTCTCCACGTTGCTACTAGCACCGGTAGTGCGCCCTGCCAAAGCTCAGCTAGTAACACCTTTCGGGTGTTTCCTTGCTCCTACTGGTTCGATTAAACCTTGGTTTCATAAGTGAGGGAAAACTTACTGCTGTGCTCATCGTACCTTCCTCTTGGGGTTCCCAACGAGCTCTACGTCGAAAGTCGAGCGCATCAATGATCGAGGGAGATCTGGCTAATAGGGGTTGTGTTATCACTAGGAACCCTTATGGGGATAGGTGTTTCTGAGTGGAGTTATTATTAACTCATTTAATTATAAACTTAGTCTAAATTCCTTTTTGCAATTGTAAATGTAGAAAAATTCTCCCTGATGCCACCTTTTCTGTTGACGATTGATTGGTTAGAAGAAGAGAAGCTCTGATTAGATGGATCAAACTTCTCCATATGGGTTGCGCGTCTCCACGTTCTCCTTAGCGAGAATGACGTGGTCGACTACATACTCGACGGGATGGATTTGGATCAGCCCATTGACTTAGAGACCCCAGAGAAGTGGGAAGATCGCTATCTCCGTCGGGAGATGGCCTCCTTCATTTCAGTTACTATGTGTTTCGGAATGGTGGATGAGCTGTGGCCTTTCGTGGGTGATGTCAACCCTCGTACGGTAATGCTACAGCTTAGGACACATTTCGTGGAACAAGCACGCATATGGGAGCATGAGCTGATGGGAGACTTCCTCTCCATTAAGATGGAGGAGAACTAATCACTTGACGACCACTTGGAGTGCATGCATGATGTGTACATGAGGCATGCATACTTCCTGGATAGCTGGATGACGGGCTCTTTTGCGAATGGTGTTGTGCTACGGTCGCTGCCGCCAAGCTACCAAGCACAAGTCAGGACTTGCATTATGAGAGGCGATGCGGAATCAATGGAGTTCCACCGGTTTCTAACACATCTCAGGAATGTGTTGGTTGAACCAAATGTCGCTGAGGTCATCAATGACAAAGGTATATATTTGATATACAATTTTATAAATATTATAATCTTGCAAACACATTTGTAGTGTTAAGTATATTTGATACTTGTTCTGTTTTGCTGAAAACAGGTCCTTCTGCATGAGAGGTGCTTGCTGGAGAGGAGGTGATGTTGCGTGTTGATGGCGAGAATGATGATGATGGCCAACGATGCTCTCCCTCAACGTTTATCACTTAGTTTATGTTTCTGGATAGTTATTGTAATCAAAATATGATGAACTTCTTCAGTGTGTCTCACACTTTGTGAGACGGTTATTCATATGAGTTTGTAACAAACAGTTGTTCTACTTTTATGAATGATTTCTATTTGTGTTCATATCTTGTTTGATTATATGTGAATTATCCTTGTTGTTTGAAACTAATTGATAATGCGTGAACATTTGTAAAATATTGAAATGCCTTGAAAAATACCCAACTTAATGATATTTCATTATGGAATGAAAACCATTGTTTAAAATTCAAAGTTATGTGATAATATGTGAAAGTCATTCGATTTCTTATCACATATAAATCATGCCTAAGTTCGGCAAATTAACTTGAATACAGTGTATTACTTAAATACAAAGTGTTTAATGAATTGTTAAAAGTAAATACATATTTGATGTTTTGTGTTTTAACAAAATGGTAATTATCATTATATGATTGTTTAAATGTGTAAAGAAGTTTACCAAAGGAAACATGAATATGAAACTATTTGATTTGATCAAAGTGTTTCATCAACAAAGGGTATAAATATAAAAGAGAATCTAATTACTATGATTTGATCAATAGTAATGAAATTCAACTTTATAAAGAATGGCATAAAAGTAATTGTGAAATGCAAAGCGTTTTGAAACATCAAAATGCAAAGCATCACAATGTGATATTAGATATCAAAGTGGGTAAATAGATGGCACCAAATAAATCGTTGTAGTATAGATGTAGAGACCATTAGTTAAGAAATAGTTAGCACTCAATTAGAATGTAGTGAACCATTTGAATTCGTGAAGGCAGCTCCATATCTAGTATGGATTGTCGTAAAAGATTTGGGGTTATTCGATATAACCAAAACAATAGCGAATAAGTCCTTGTATAGTATTCATTGGAAACTTTGAATACGAAATCCATAGCTAAACCAAAAGAGAAGCAAAACTTGGATTTTGGTGCATTCTTGGGAAAGTCACTTTTAGTGATGTTTCTCGATTATGGAGCAAATGGGAGATAGTGAAAAACATGATGAGGATTCAAATCCATGCATCAGAGTGTTGAGGAGCGCAACAGACAACGTTCCTGAACGATTCTCTTCACAAAGGAAAGAATCAATGATAATGATCATTGTGTTTTCCCCACTAGTGTTTTCACTACATGAAGTAGGATTCAAAATGTAATCCATATCTAGTATGGATACATTTTTGAATCATTTGTCATGATTCTTAGAATATGACATACCTACGAACTACTAAGGAAATAATGGTAAACTAGAATTATGAAAATCCTAGAAGAAAATTTCACTTGAGATTAGAAAGCAACTCGTTGCTAAATCTCACAAGTAAAAGGGGTTACTTGGAATTTTCCCAAGTGGCTGCAAAGCCATAGTGGAAAAAGGGGTGAATGACAAACGCACAATTTGTCAAGTATTGGACGAATTCAAATGAATTTGATTCAAGTGTGCTGAATGTCTAGTGGATTTAAGACTAGTAAAAGTACTAGTATCTCATAGTAAATCTCCAAGTTTGATATTTGATCAAAGGATTTTCAAGTTGTTCAAAATAGTGAGTAGATATGCAATTTGCATGAAATTGAGTGGGAGCTATGAAAGTCTTCCTAAAACAATATGTGAATGACATATTTTTAAGTGGGAGCAATATAAGTCTCAAATTCAAATATGTAGGAACATAGTTTGAGTAAGAGTACTGACTCATACCCAAATATGATAGGAACATATTTTGAGTGGGAGCTTATAGAGTGATTCTTAAGTGTGTTAAGAATAAAAGCGCAAGTACCAATAAATAATGATTTATGAGGTATAGAAGTTGATAATAAGTGTATTATGATATTATGTAGTATTCCTTAAGGGATTCTAAAAAGGGTTTCAGAATATAAGTTAATTAAGGAACTAATCCTTAATAACTCAAGTTAGGAATAGTATTAAGTTTAAACATCAACGGTTGAAAGAAATAAAAGAATGATCATCATCCACTATGTCAAGACATAGGTTCTATCTTAGAAAACCATGATGATAACTTAACATAATATATGATCCAAGAAGGAACATTTAAAAAGGTGATTAAATTTGAATCACAGAACGTTGAGCTAAGTTTGTCCGCGGTGTCTAATAGAGAATTGTAGACATGTTTTCCAAATCCATAAAGGATGACATATCTTGAAACATAAAGGGTTATGTTATAAGGGAATATGTTGGAAACTCCTGCAAATACCAATTAAAGTCAAGTAGGAAGCGAGGTGAACAAAAACATCGAAAGTTGCACAGAGTGCACTAGTGTTTCGATGGTTACATTTATAATAATAGATAAGGGTACCATCTAAAGTATTGTATACTGTCATGGCGGGGCTAGTTCGCTTTTAACGTAGAATGATGTGTCCCAGGGCACAGTGCCCATGAAAAAGCCCTCGAGGTTGATCTAAAGTCACTGTAGGCTCCTGGAATCAGGCCTCGTTTTGCTGCCATAGCGACGATGCATACACACAGATGTTATCATGTGATGATAAAGTATTAATGGCAATCAAGGTGACATTAGTAAGTTGCAAAGGATTTGGGACTGTAAAGTACAGACCCAAGACTCAACCTCTTCCATGAGCAAGCATGTTCAGGATACCGGATATGGTGCCAATGATTAAAGAACAAATGCAGCTAGTGTATTTGTACTCTAGTGCAAGTGAGAGATTGTTGGAAATATGCCCTAGAGACAAATAGTAGTAAGGACTATTGTCATATTTCATATAGTTTATGATTAAGTTTTATATCATGCTATAACTCTATTGAGTGGAAACATCAATACACGTGTGATATACAAACAACCAGGGGTTCCCAGTGAAACTCTAGTCACTGGTTCATTGGTCAATAGATGATCATGTTTCCTGATCATGTGGCATTTATGCCAGTTGGAAATGGAGTCAACTCATTCTGAGAATGAGATGATGAACCAATACCCAACCTAAACATCGTGACCCGATCATGTCATGAAGTTCAAGTTACGATGATTAGAAATGGATCCTCGTAGACTATTCCTTAGACTGTGAGGCTATATTAATCATTGTCTCCCAAGAGTGCTTTGATAGCATCAAGCGCCACTTGGTAAAACAGTGGTTATAAAGGTGTGTTCAGGTACTCGAAGGAAACCGTTGAGGCAATATATGTCAAGAGCGGGATTTGTCCGTCCATGTGACGGGAAGATACTCAAGGGCCCACTCGGAGAGGTTATATCCAATAGCTGCGCAGCGTGTGATTTGATCACAGGGATATCACTTGTCAGAACGATTCAAGTAGCGTTGTTCGGTAACGAGATTGAACATGACATGGTGATGTCATTGATCAAATCTCGGGCAATGCAAGTATCAAGAGACAAAGGTAATAAGACACGACTGTCCCGGTTAGAACGACGAAAGATCTTCGTGGAACGCACAGGGGTCACATGGCCATCCAGGTCCCTCTGTCGATCATTGGTGCGGGATTGTCCCAACCATGCCTGGAGTGTTCCTGAACCGTGGGGTATCATGCTTAAGGGCTTGATGATGCTTAGAGAGTGTTTATAGGATCGGTAGAATCGCTGAAGAATAGTAGAGAGAAAACCGGAAGGGTTTCGGTAAGTCTGGAGGATGTCCGGAGTGGAGGTGGAAGTATTCCATAGCCACGGAGATTGAATAATATGTGAATGAATGTTAAAAATTGATTTAATCATTTATTCATAATTATTTAATAAAGAGAAAATCAATTTAAAAGGTCAAAAGGCTTAATAGGCCAATTCCCGGAGGGGCGAGGGCCCATTAGGGAAAGGAGAGAGGGAGAAGGGGTAAGGGGGTGGCCGGCTGTGCCAAGCCCCACCCCCTCCCCGCGCGGGGCCCACTAGGGCTGGCCGGCGGCTGCCGCTCCCCCTCCTCTCCTTTAGTCCCACCCCGGGACTTTGAGGGAGGTAGTACCTCCCCTCCCCCTATATATAGTGGGGGTATTTGGCCAGATAAAGACACCCAATAATCAATAAAGGTCTTCTCACTTTTGGGGAGGACCTCTAATTGATATTTTCTCTCTGTCCCTCTCCCTCTCGTGATCGTGGTCCCAAGTTCGGACTGCGCGAACGAGAGACATCTTCACCGCGGAGCGCCGTTGCGCTGCGGGATTCAGATCTAGGAGCTCTACTTCCACAACTGTTGTTGGATCAGGGAAGCGAGAGTCATCGTCAGGCACCGAACGTGTGCAACTCCCCGCGAGGTGTCGCACTTGAGGCACTCAAGTCGTTGGAGCCAAAGGAGCGCAAGGAATTCATCACGACCTTGAGGTCGGCTTAGGCTCGTCTACATCAACCACGCTCTCCTGAGCGTTGACAATGCTTTTCGGTCTTCAAGGGTAAGTTCGCGAAAAGCCTCTCATGTTACTGTATTACTAATAGATAGGTCTTGGCAGCATCAGGGGTTCAGGGGCGTAGGATAAAATTTTATTATTTTCATACACGGAACCCCTACAGTTTCTTCCCTTCTCCTATCATTCTTTTTTGGCTTCCTTGGCATCTTTACATGACATGGAGCTTGTGGTCTAGGGTTTGCGGAGACTGGCCACATTTCTTCTCCTTCTACTGGTTGTAGACAGTGATCATATGTATTTCTGAACACCTCAACTAAGTAGCAAGGATCTATGAAATCATCCACTTGTTGCTTACTCTTGTAGATAGCAGTGATTGCATGAGAGCAAGGCAAACCTGCAAGTTGAAAGTAGCCACATGAATAAGTTCTATTATCAAGACTCACAATATACCACCTCTTTCTCCCTGTCAGCAGCTTCACTTCAAAGCCATCTTTCTCATTCCACAAAACCTCCATGAACTAAGTTCTGGCTATGCTAGCTTTGAGCTTCTTAAATATGCTTGGGCATATTTTTCCATGGAAACTATTGCCTTTCTCCCTTTGTTCCTGAATTCTAGTAAATATCTTCTTTCTTATCTTCTCTTGCATGGAAATGATTGGGTAGAACCTTGCATCCACAATTGCATGGTTAAAGGATTCACATAGATTGTTGTCCATTGATTCACACTTGGAACCAACTGGAAAGAAAGCTCTAGCCCAGTGTCCTGGCTCTGTTTTCATCATATCTTTCACACCCTTAGGTGTTTCTTGTGCTAGCTTTGCTTTGTAATAGTTAAAATCTTGCAAGTTTGCTGCCTTGGCAACAAGCCAGAATTTTTTCTGCCACTCATATGCTATGTGCTTCTTGCTCTAGTTTGCATAGATATGTATATCACACATTGTGTGCTCAGCCCTTGGCAAGTAATCCTTCATGGCATTTATGAGACCCTTTTGTTGATCACAAATGAAGACCCAACCATCCCCATTATTGTTGATGTCTAGATCTTTGATTAGAAGACCAATAAACCACTTCCAAATCTCATTTGTTTGCATATCAACCACTGCCAAGGCCACTGGATACATTTGGTTATTGGCATCTCTGGCAATAACACATAGCAGAACATTATCCAGGATTTGCACTTCTTCTTCTGAACTTTCAGCAGGCTCTGCAGATATGACAACACCAAGTGCATCATCATGAGATTGTTGCATGGTCTCATCTTCAAAGTCACTCCTAGAGTTGTTGTATTTATCATTGTCCTCCTTCCCATGGTACTCTACATAAATTTCAACTACTCCACCAACACACACATAGTCTGCCATCTTCACACAAGCTATGTGATTAACTAAGAAAACCAACCGATCTGCTAGTTCTTTACTAGGAAAAAGAAAATAAAGCTTCATGGAGTCCTTCGGCTTCACATGATCTTTCAGAAAGCCTCTGACTTCCTGCAAGGACAACTTGTCCCTCTCGATCTCTAACATCTCCTTATTGCCACCCACATACTGCAATCTTGAACCAGTGCGCACGAACTCGCCCCCAATGTAGAATTGAACATTCAAAATCTGATCCATGACTAAACTACAAAAAACAACCAAATGTCACTCCACCTTACTCATACAAATATATTAAGCGCTGAAAAAAACCCAAATCCAAAAAAAAGGCCTTTACTACCACGGAAAACCCCCTTTTTCCCACTCAAAACCCTAACCCTACAAAATGCGCACAGGCGATAACTACATGGGTAGAGGCGGAGGATGAGCGAGACATTACCTGCGATGACGCTCCTCCCCGCGCCGCCACGATCTTCGCCGATGTCGCTGATCAACCGCCGGTCGCCATGGCAGTCGCAAGAGCAGGGGAAGGAATGCCAGGAGACGCCTTGAGAATGGACTAGGTGGGCTTCGTGGCGGAGGAGGCGATGAGGACGATGAGAACTAGGTGGGCTGAATGGGATGGGCCCATCTCCTATCGGGCTAAATGCGACACAAACTGGCCTACAGTATATTTTGTAGAATTATTGTGCCTGCCACATTGGTTGCTATAAGACTCCAGCCATGGCCCAAGAGAAAAAGAAAATCTTGCGACCTCTCATCTGTGAATCTTTCGAGCTCCACACAGCTTTCAAAAGCGGTAAGAGCAACTCCAACAATGCACGTAAACCGTCTGAAACTGTGAAATTCCGGCGAGTTTACAGATCCGTGTGAATCGTGCCGCTCTAGCGAGTCCCGTATACACGGCCTGGCCTGTAAAACTTTTACGGCTGCCCGTTTAGCGTTCTCTGCGGCCGGTACATATAGGGCGTGCGTGAGCGAGTGAGGGTCCAAACCCGCACTCCTTCGCCGTCCCAACCTTAGCGCCGCCGCCGCCAACCCACCGCTCCACGAGAAATTCGTCGCGTTCACGTGCTCAGATCCCGACGATGTCGAGCCACAGCAGCAACTACTGGCTTGGGGGTGCCAACACGAAGGCGGGGGAGGTTTCGGTACCGACGAGGCGGAGCTGACCGCTTTGTCGACGAGGCGGCGCGCGACGCATTCGTCCGCTCGGATGGGCCAGCATCGCAATCCCGACCACCCTTTGCCACGTCACCGAATCCCAGTTTGGCTAGGATGCTAGGGTTCAAATCGGACCGGGATTAGTGAAGTGGGAGTGTCGATTACAGGGATCGTGAGTTCAGGGTTCTGTTTAGCTAACCTCTGCGAGTGCAGGGTTTAAAATGGATCTTTTCCTTTTCTGGCACATGAGCTCCAGTGATCACTCTACATTAAAAAGGTGAAAAACAATATTTACAACTTTAAAAAATGAAAACATTCTGAAATTTTACAATATATATATATTCTACGATCATTCAAAATCGTAGTTCTAAATTCCTTTTATTATGGGCTAAAAAAATGACAAAGTCTGATATTTTTGGAAGATTTGAAGATATCCATTCTGACATCCACGTTTCTGTTATTTTTGTGTATATCGGACTAGAAAGTATTTGAAATCGATATTTGCACGTTTATGCGCTATATTATTGGCTATGTACGGAGGGGTTTTTTCAAAAAAATGAAACTTTCAAATATAATTTTTTATTTTCAAAAAAACAATATCAAGGTCATTGGAGCACAGGAGCGGAAATCTCCAAGGACTTCTTACACTCCCTATATAAAGGGTCATCTCTCCACCTAGAAATCAAATACTCCCTCCGTCCTAAAAAAGATGTCTCAATTTTGCCTAAATTTAGATATATCTAGACACTAGTTAGTATATAGATACATCCAAATTTAAATAAGAGTAAATTCCAGTTTTTACCCCATAGTTTTATATTTTGACACGAATTACCAATTTAACAAATTTTCATCCCTATTACCCCATTTAGCGAAAATTTTGTCAAATTTTACCCCTTATAAAAAAATTCAAGAGCATCTGCTAGGTGGGTTTGGCTGTTAGGAACACCGCCTTCCAACATCGCTATTTTTCTCCTTTTTTTCATGCCTGAGTCAAGCCCTTTTTTTCACACTGTCATTAGGTGTACTTACGCACTACATTGATGCAGCATCGATGGTAATAGAGACTCGTTGAGGTGATCGCTAGCAATCTCATAGGAATGGCTGTTTTCTCCTTTTGGAAAGAAAGACGAGATATATATACACATTGACTATAGCACTCATATATGGAGTAGGGGAACGCCGCCGCGCCACAACGAGTTGGCTAGGACAGGGTGCAAATGATTGAACTTTCGAGTTTATATACAAATAAAATAGGAAATAATTCGACCACTTGACCCTCCCGTTGTTCAAAATGGGTATTACTATAGTTTTGAATTCTTGAGGCATCTAGTTAGATGCTACGATACCGTCCTCTTTTTCCTCGGTACGGTGGCGAAATAGATGGCACACGCCACTCCACCCTTCACACATTCTCCCACCACATCCACACACGTACTACTAGCTCGTACGTGCTCTCCGATTAAACAAGACAACACCAAACCAAACCATACACGATGGAGCTCGTGCTCTCTAAGCTGAAAGGCAATAGTGCTATGCTTTTATGAAACTCTAGGTGTCGAACCCAGGTGCATATACGCTCCTACCACCAGCAACGTGGCACCATTGCTGCCGTTACACCAAGCTCGATCAATCAGAGTTGTGAAGAATCATTCTGTTTCTACCAGCCGCGTGGCGTGGACGTGGTGCCGTTTTTTCCCTTTTGGGGTTGGGTGGTGGGCAACTGCACTAACCAGATTAAGCGCCCCCTCGACCTCGAGATCCACCTTTCTTCCCAATGCACTTTGCATGTCCATACGATATGCCCCTGCCAAAGCGGCAACGGATGAGAAGACCTGCCTACAGTACATTTTGTAGAATTATTGTGCCTGCCACATTGGTTGCTACTACTATAAGACTCCAGCCACGGCCCAAGAGCGAAAGAAAATCCTGTGACCTCTCATCTCCGAATCTTTCAAAAGCGTTAAGAGCAACTCTAACAATGCACGTAAACTGTCCGGAGCTGTGAAATTCCGGCGAGTTTATAGGTCCGTGCGAATCATGCCGCTCTAGCGAGGCTCGTATACGCTGTCCGGCCTGTAAAACTTTTACGGCGGCCCGTTTAGCATTCTTTGCGGCCGGTACATATAGGACGCCCGTAAGCAAGTGAGGGTCCAAACCCGCACTCCTCCCCGTCACAACCCTAGCGCCGCCGCGGCCAACCCACCGCTCCACGAGAAATTCGTCGTTCACGTGCTCAGATCCCGACGATGTCGAGCCACAGCGGCAGCTACTGGCTTGGGGGCGCCAACACGAAGGCGGGGGAGGTTTCGGCGCCGACGAGGCGGAGCTGCCGCTTCGTCGACGAGGCGGCGCGCGACGTATTCGTCCGTTCGGAGGGCGCCAAGAAGCAGGTGGCTCGGCGTTGGACGAACCGCGAGGAGTCGTCGTCGCCGAGTCTTCGCACGTACGCGAACCCGAGCTTCATCTCCGAGCGTGCTCATGCGGCCGGTGAGGGCTCGTCCCGCGGTGGGAGCTCCTCGCGCGGACCCGCGCCTCCAAGCTCGCCGTCCTCCGACAACGACTTCTGCAGCTCGTTGTACCCGCCGCGTGCACGCGTCGTCCCGGCCGCCGACTACGCCAACGACTTTGACAAGGAGCGCCTCGCGATGGAGATCCTCGTCCGCGAGTCGGAGCTGGTGCGGGAGGCGGAGGAGGAGATCGGAGAAGGAGATCGAGCAAGCCAAGGCGCGCCGGACAGTGAAGCTCGTCGAGGCGCGGGCTGACGCGGGAGCGGGAGGAGGCGCGTCGATCGTCAAGCTAGAGATGTCAGACCTGATCGACCTCACACTAAGGTCGACGCCGCCCCCAACGCCGCCGCAACCTGCAGCTTCGGCCATCACCGGAGCTCAATTTTGGTCTAGGTTGCGGCAGCGGCCACCGCTAGTAGATTTGCTATGTAATTGCAGTTTTTGTGAAGCTACACTATGTGTAATTAGAACTAATTCGTGCAAAAACCTTCTATGTTGATCAACGAACTATGCCGTGATTTTAAAAATTCGAATATGCGGTTCATGTTTGCGGGTTCTGCGCCGCGAGAAATATGACCTGTTTATACGTTTTCAAAAGACTGTACTGCGGTTACTTCGGTTTTACAGTTTGCGAAAATATAAGCATTGTTAGAGTTACTCTAAGTGAGTTGATTATTGGGGACACACAGACCGTCAAAACAGCGAATAAAATTCTAAGTCCATGAAAGTATCCTACATTTCATACAAGTAAATGTTGTCAAAAGTGAAATCATATAAAGTTCAACCAAACTTTTAGGAAACAACTACCAATGTCAAATCAATCTTACCATATACATCATTAAATATATCTGTATTGTACTCTCTCAGTTTCAAAATATAAGATGTTTTAAATTTATGAAGATAATAAATCTAGACGTTTTTTAGTGTCTAGGTTCGAAGTGAACCTATATGAATCTACACATTAAAAGATGTCTAGATACACTATCTTCACAAAGCTAAAACATCTTATATTATAAAACGGAGGGAGTATCTATTATATAATATTATAACTGACAATACTTTACATTGTATAACTTTAGAAGAAAAATATACATCTTTTCTTGAACGAAGGAAGTATGCTGCAGCCTGGAGGAAAAGACTTTGGACTTGCAACTTCGACGTACTTTGAGCTGTAAGCTAGATAATAGATCTGTTTATCTTGTAAAAGAACCAGGTTTGATTTGCTAATAAATTGTTCAAAAAAGGCATAACAAGAGAGCGTCCCAAAGAACCTTGAGTTCAAACTGATCAATATAACGCAACTTTCAAATTCAACATCTGAGATGAAGCTTACAAATCATGAGCTTTTAGCCAACAGCAGTAAGTGCAATTTAGCTTATATGTTTTTAAGAAATAGGGCACTGATCACAAACAAAACCTGACGGAATGATACACAAGTTGACAGGTATAACATAAACAAAGCCTTCCGCGACATATACTACATGTAACCTTCTGGAATAACACGAAATTACAGCAACTGGCTAAAGAAAACTTCGATCTTTTACAAGGTATAATGGCTATGGTCATATGGCATATACTACACATCTCTATAACAATTATTATTCAAAACCTCCTCGTCACAACCAATTCTGCACCCAACTCACCAACTTCCAAGTTGGGTATGAAAAAATGTGTCTTAGGATGAAAGAATTGCATCTTTGATGCTGCAAACAAACCTGCCAGGACCGGTGCCATTAGAGTAGACTAGCATCCTTCCAGTCAGTCTGGACTTCATTTGTGTGGTTTGACCAAGAAGCAATATGTGGCTCATTGGTTACAAACTAAGCATCAACCAATTCAAGTGCTCCATGACAAAAGTTGGATTCCAGTGTTACCCTCGGCAAGAACAGATTCAGCCATTGCGCTTTGGTTCCATCACCGATGCCTACTCATCATGTTGGGTTAGTACTGCAAGAAAAAAAATGAAAAGTAAATTCATGTGTATTGAGAACAATGAAACTTCTGCGGGTAATAAGATTATAAAAGGTAGCTGAAACAAAATCACTATACAATCAGGCACTACTTATGTGAAAGCATTCTAATACCTCAACTTCCATTGCGAAATTAGACCAAGCATTTGCCATATACAGGTAAACATATATAAAACAACACATTCATTATAAAGTGAGAACAAATGAGATGAGAATATAACTGCACAGCTCTTAGTATATGTATGTATTTTAACCTCCTAGATAGGGGCAATAGTCTATATTGAGGTAATTGGAGTGCTAGAAGGGCTCAGCAATCCAAGAACTTGGGAGCAAAGCCAGTGAATCACCATAGACAAAAAATTGGACTTTTACATTTGCCAAACAATTCTTTTAGGCTGGCGAAGTTCCTTCATTGTTCATACCCCACTGTTCCTCACCCTCATTCCCATTTACAAGAACAGTTTCTTCAGGTTCATCGGTATCAACTTGGACAGCTTCATCCGTGTCATCCTCCGTTTTATTCTCTTCAATTACCTAAAAGGAAATATACTTTTTCAGCTCAGAAAATAATGAGTTGGTATAGCAGAATTAATCAAATAGAAAAATGAAATAAACAATGGCATTGTGATCACTGATAAACCAAAGATTGATCTCTATCACAAAAATTGATAAGAATATATACCATAGCACATAAGTTGAACAAGGATAAGAGGCATGATGCAAATGCAATACCTCTTCATCAGGTTCTCCATTTTCATCCAGTGCATCTATTGGTTCCTCATCTTCAGTGACCTGCATCCTTTTGAAAGCTTCCACAAGAGTAATGTCCGACTTCTCGGCATGGTTCAAGTATTCATCAGCAGAAAGATAGTGCCCCCTGCACATAAAAACCTCAGTATATCAAAAGGTTTGCCTACTTCACAACTGAGGTGATCCAGATTTTTAGATAAAAGATCAGTTGTCCAATGCAATAAAACAAATGTGTATCATTCCACCAAGGAAAGAAAGCAGTGTGTGTGGCAACTTTTACCTTTGGGCAGCAACATTCTTTTCTACGGAAAGTGCAACCTGCCAATCTTCAAATAAATTTGGATACTCAGCAGGATCTGCCAGAGAATCTGCAGCTTTAGGATTAACCTGCAAAGAAGGGACGTATGAACAGCATAAGCCAAGGAACGGTACTTGGATATACTTTTTACTAGGGACAGACTTCTCAGAAATAGGCTTGAGAGCATAACAATGAAAAAATTACTTTACTGAGGTCCTTTCTCCATATTGCTACAATCTCTGAAACTTTGCTGGGAAGATAAGAACGTGCCATTAATGCAGCTTCAGGTATACGATTGCTGCGGAATACAGAACATGCAGTTTAGCTTTAAAATGGAAGTGCATATCAGTAAGTAGTTCGCCACAGCAAATAAGACTCACCTGTCTACAAGCAACTGTATGCAGTGTTCCAATTTACCAAGCATAAAGAGGCAGAGGAAAGCAACATTGTTCTTTCCGTGCTCTTTAGCTAGAGAAGCAAGCTTTTCGATTCCTCTAGCATCTCCAAGAGATGAGTACAGTAGCAACAAGCCACTTAAGTCCTTTGCCTGCAGAAGGCACTCTTCTGCCGCCTCCAGCTGCAAATGTATAATTTGTGAAATGCTCGGAAACTATGCGCATAGTTAATACAGATAGAAGTTTTACGCAATTAGTCAACTATAATATCGGTTTACATTAATCGACACTACATGGCTGCAATACTGACCAATGGCCAATAACTATTTTCATGGAAAGAAATTCCGAGTGCATTCCTTCCAAGTTTCAACAGATGCAATTATCCCACCCAGAATAACTTAGTAGAAAAAAATCACACCAATACGATTTAAGAACCCAATGAAAACTATACCAATTGTAAACCACAACTTTTGCATGCCACCTACCGAAACCTTTCATAAGATTTAAGAACCAACCTTGCCGGTGGACATGGCGAGCTCACCCAACTGCTTCCACTTTGATTCACTCTGTGCTTCTACGGCAATATCCTGCACAAAAAATGATGTCCAAAAGTTTAGCACTAATGTCATTTAGCTAAAATTTGCAGCATTGTAGACCTTACAGCATATATGTTCTCTATTGTGAAAGAAGAAACACATGACAATGTTCTGTGTACCTTTGCGACTTCTAATTTTCCAAGCTGTACTGCCAAGTCAAACTTATAATCAGCATCAGTGGCTATCTCAAGAGCCTCCTCCAACATTCCTCTGGACTCCAAGAAATGAGCGACACTGACATATGAAAAAGGGAGACCAGAGCTAAATTAGAATAGAATGGATTAAAATAAAAGTTGGATTAAATATGGCAACAGAGAAAGAATACTATGTTGAGCGTTTGCTATTATCACTTCAAATAGTCGGTGAATGGACGAAGATAATAAACTATTTTATTTTGATTATAGAACCATATGTCAATAACATATTCATCAACAGTAGCAGCACAATTTAGCACATGATTTTCAAGATTACATCTTGCTTTGTCACTGTTTGGACAAAAGTGAATCAATTTATTCAGAAACCAGAGTGAACCCCAAACATGTACTCCCTCCGTCCGAAAATAAGTGACTCGGATTTGTCTAGATCCGAACGTATCTACACACTAAAACGCATCTAGATACATGCGAATCTAGACAAATCAATGTCATTTATTTCCAGAGGGAGTATGTCAATATAGGAACATATCTTTGTGGGTAAAAAACAACCACTAACCTATTATATTGCGTCTTTGGTATGGATGGCAAAATCTCATTTGCACTTTCCAAATCCCCACGCATCACAAGTGTCTTGTATTCAATCAAACTGAGAAGTAATGTATAGCCAATGACACTGCAACAAGCAGCAAATTAGTTGCAGAAATAAACAACAGATGGTACATATGAATGGGGGAATATTCAAGGAAACACACTTAAACTGCTTGTCAATAAGATATACTCGACTTTGATTCGCAAGATATCCCAACAGATACATAGGGCGATCCAAGTGGTACATCGTTGTGACCTGCAAAGAGAGTGTAATAACCCTGTAACAAATAAAGTTGTACTATACAAAACATCCATGTTGAAAACACGAAATTAACAAAATGCTTGTTCAGAGCACATGATATTACCTCGCCACCAACGCAATAGTTTAGGCGCCACGATGAGTTGTTATAGATAAAGCAGTCCCCAACCCAAATCCCTGTTCGTACTCGCTCATTGACCTCGTGAAGCAGCTCAAAAGCATCTTCGGAGCCTTCCTCGTCCGCAGGCTTTCCACCTTCTAGATAAGCAGCAACAACATCTCTCTGCAGGGACAAAAATCATAAACAAGACTGCATGCCATGTTTTTAAAGAAGGATTCATGCAAGCATAAATCCAAAAGGCATGTAACAGAGAAGAAATATGAATGAAAAAGTAGAGAATGGAATAACTTACATTGTACTTCAAGATGTAGAATGATGTATCACTTGCTATTGCAACTAGGTCCCCGCTATCCGCCCAGTAGACGTTCTACAAGAACAATCAAAACAGGTTATTTAAAGGTGAACTCCACATATCCATAATTACATTAAAAATACAGAACTTACCTTCACATTCACATCAATTCGGCGTATTAGTCTACAATCAGCCCAGTCATAAAAGCAAATGAAGTCACTGGAACACATTGCCAAAAGTACCCCGCCAAAGATACGCTCTGCTGAAAATGTAGGACGGATGGTTTTCTTCTCCTGTAAATCAGATCACTTAAGTTAAAAGACACATTTGTTTACCAAAATGGAAACAATAGCATGCATGTGCACGAATGTGTTAGATAAAGGTAACAATCACATACTACCTCAACATATTCTTATATGATTTCTAGATAAGTGAATATGGTTAAACACTTTAATGCAAGTAAAGCATTCTCTTGAGCTGAAGGACCACAATACAATGCAATACATGTAAACGAAAGAATTTCAATAATCCGAAACTTATAATAGTCTGTAATTTTTTTCACCAAATATGATAAAATATCATAGGAAGCAATAATATAAATCAAAGTACATGACAGAACTTAACCCGAATTAACATTAGAATTAGCCAGAAGATTAAGACAGTATATAAACAGAACACCATAAAACTGAAAAGATTGCATCCCCCAAAGTGATCTTAGATAAAATGGGACAAGGCACATGTGGATCTTGCAGAACAAATTGATGGTAAAATGACCAGAAATGATAGTAATACCACACACCTGGAATGATTTATTGAAAATCTTTATTCTTGATGTACTTTCTCTGATTGCATACTCTCCTTCCGATGACCAAGCGAACTCTAACGCTGAACCAAATGATCTATTTCTCCAAGCCAGTGCAGTATAGATTATGTATTCTCCATCTCCGCATACAACTACAAATCGTCCGTTGGGGTTATGCTTCAAGCTCTAAGCAAACAAAAAGATAACTCATAGTTAGATACACTAACTGAAACATATGACTTGTACCTACGGAAAAAAAACTGTAACTTCTCAGTCTAGTATAGTATAATATCATATTAAGGAAAAAAAGTAAAGGTGATGATTCAGTGGAAAGTAGCTCTGCTAAAAAATGATCCATGAGTATAGATGTACAATTGGGAATAGTATTCACTGAAAACCAAAGCATGTAGCATTCTTTAGTGCACTCACTAGCAACTCTACCTGAAATTATCTAAATGCATGAAGAGTTTATAGGGATTATAAGCAAAGCAAATGAACAAACTCAAGGTATAAGTTTTAACTCCTATTGCAGTAAGCAGTTCATATGTTTTTTCTTGATGCTTATCCATTTAACTGTTAACAGTCAGCACAAGCTATGGAACAGTTATGCAGATCAAGACGTGGATGGGTAGTGTTTATGCAGGAGTTCAGATACTTAGTACGCTATAACAATACTAACGAGTGCTAAATATGAAGAGCAGTGTACCATCCCAAAGTACCTGTGGGTAAAGATCACAGCTTCCTAACTCCTTCACAGCCAGGGGCAATCTTTCCCCATCTGTAGCCTGGTGTAGAACATAATAAGCAATCAGCCAAACTTATCAAGTTGATTGACTTTGTTTACATAACAGACATACTAACCTCAAAGTTTGCACCAACAGTCTTTATATTCACAGTTTGTATCTCGTTATGTTTTGCCCAAATGATTTTTCCACTGGTATCCATACTTGCTACAGGTACTTCGCGGCCCATTTTAATCATAATAGTTCCCTCATCATAACCAATCACCATTCTAGATGATAAGAAAATGGTACCGTTAGTTTCAATACTAGAAACAGGGAGTAAAACAACAAGGCATGGGAAAGAGAAACAAGAGGAACTACTAGAAGCATCGGCATATTGCAAGAAGCATATAGGTGAACAGAACAGAAGGCATGGAATCATTAATAATAACAATCCGTTCAGTTGACAACTAAGCTTTTGATAAGTTTGAAAAGACATGGAAATCTGATCAACCAATGGGTTACCAACAATCTGATGCAAGAAAAGGTTCAAAAGCAAACATGATAAATTATAACAAGAACCTCACACTAATTTATGAAGCATGACACCAGTACACATCCGTTAATGATAGGAAAAAAGTACTATGGTGTGATACTTCTGATGGTAAAATATTATTTAGATAGCCAGTGCTGATGCCAGTAAAAACAGAGCAGAAAGCAAACAATCTTTCATTTACCTTCTTGATCCCTTCATGTATCCAATAGCCCAGACTCGTTCAAGGCCATAGTTTAGTGTATTCTCAAGCCTACAAAACAAATAAAGAACTACATATAAGAACATCTCACCATTGGGAAATTCATAGGACTAAACAAAAGTACTGTGCTATCTCGGAGGCTGACATAGCAAATATTTTTCAGATTATAAAAAAATAGCATCTGCGACAACAGTAAGCAAACTGATTAAGATATTATCACCCTGGCAGTGACAGTTATACTGTTATTTCATACCAAGCAAAATGATCAGTACATTATATTATTACCATGTCGATTATTACAAAAAATGGATCTTAGTAGTTAGTGGAGTACTTGCGAACTTCTGGTCCTGCTACAAACTCTAGAGACTCGAGAGCACATGTCAAGAACCAAAATTAAATACTCAACCCAGTAAAAAACACTAAATTCTCCATAACATTTGGGGCCAAGAGTTGCTTTAGCTGATTTTTCTTTTGGGTAAGAACTAAAGTAACCAAGCACGAAAATTAGGAAAGACAGATGCAGAGTTCACACTTATAAGTCAATGCAAAAAAAATGAAAGCAACCTGTAAGTTGTTGAATGCCATATACGGACTGTCCCATCTTCTGATCCAGTAATGATTATTGGAAGCTCAGGATGGAAACAAACAGCAGAAACGTTGTGTGTATGGCCTTCAAGTGTCTGAACACAGCTCTTGGTTTGGTAATCCCAGACCTGGTTTACCATAATTACATATCTTAGGATTCTACTGAACACCTGAAGGTTCAAATACTACAATGGGTACAAAAAACAGACCTTTGCGGTGGAGTCATCAGAACCAGTAATCAAGTAGGGCCTATCACCACCAGTAAAGTAATCAATGCAGTTCACACCCTTTTGGTGTCCATCGAGCGTAAAATTTGGATCTGGAGAACCCAAACTCCATATCTGTCATTTCAGATGAATTAATGAACCAGATTAGTCACATCATCGGTCACGGCTCATACTAACATGTTGCTGCAAATGAGAGAATGTAGAACAGACCTTTGTAGTGCGGTCAAGGGATGCACTTGCGAAAGTGTTAGTATCCTTAGGATTGAATGTAACCTGCATGACATAGTGTGAGTGCCCCTCAAAGATTTGAGTGCACATCCACCCTTTATCCCAATCCCACAGCTTTATCAACATGTCATCAGATGATGACAGCACATATGGAAGAGTTGGATGGACTGCAACGCATCTGATGTAATCGGTATGAGCATCAATAACTTTAACTTTGTCCATGGTATTGTAGTTGTAGACACGAATATGCATATCATCTGCACCAGCTACAACCCATTGTTTCCTTGGCACAAATTTTGCCGACCGCACTGAAATTATATTCAAATATACATCATACAGTTAAGTGAGTTCCAGATTCCAGCACAACTTTTATTTTCATGTGAGCATAATTATGCTGTATACCTGGAAGCTCTGAAGTTTCAAATGACTTCACCATAGTCTGCAAGATAGAGAAAAAACAAACATATTAAAGAATCGAATACAAGGAGCCAGCTAACATCTATAAAACAGTACACTATAAATATAGTTACTCGGACTAAATTAGTAAACAATCTTATGCAACAAATAAGTGGAGGGGAGCCAGGGGAAAGCTTTTACATCCTACACCACACATGCATAATTCATCTGGTTATAAACCTAAATTGACACTAACCAAGGATGAACATCCTACACCACACATGCATAATTCGTAAGGCACCCGACCTGATTTTGAGAAGCTCATTTGGACTTACTGTATCCCGGATAATAAAGCAACCTAATCTAGATAAAGAATAGTACAAGATATACAGATGTCACCATCCTTATTTTCAAAATAAGAAATAATACAGTAATGCTCACTCTAGACTTGGTCCCAAGAAAGAAGAAGTCCAGGATGGACTCATGGAAATGGAATGTGGTGTAAACTAGAGCACTTCGGAGCAATACTTAGGTGGTGAAATTCTTACAGAACATTTTCTTTTTTACAAAGCTTACACTACATATAATTGGATTCGGTCCTGAGTGATTCTCCACAACTGACCAGTAAGCAAGAATACAGATCGTAAACAACAGCAAATACATCGGAAATCAGGCTCCAGAATTGACAGTTGAGACAATTAGTCAATTAGAAACAGCTAATGCCTTAGTACTTTGCCTCTTTTTTTGTGTTGGGAGTACAGTTGCTTCACGAGATTCAACATCATATAACAGAACTTAGAAACAGCTCGAGCACTTGCCTGCGACTGATAGTCCCAGATGCACACACTCCCAGAGTACAAGCTCGCCAGGATCCTACACCAATGCACAACCATATAATCAAATTATGAACTGAAGGGCATCAAAAAGTAAGCACCGACAGCCCAGAAGAGACTGAAGTGTACTGAACGCCCCAAAAGTGCCAGCACTTGCCATGGCTCCGTGGGGTGCAGATCCACCGACTTGACCCTCTCCGACCGCTGCGCGAACTTCCTCTGATCACACCAAAAACAACGAAAATAAACACCATATCAGCTGTCAGCCAGGCCTAACTAACTCGCGCAACAACCAAACAGCTGGACCGAGATCCAGCATGGGGTCGAGCGGGCGCACCTTGATCTCCAACCTGAGCGGCTGCGGGAAACACAAGATGAGGAGAACATTGGTCAGATCTCGGCCCGCACAGCACGAATTGAGGTACAGCAGATTGGAGATTCGGGAGTGGGCGCGAGAGTTCAGATCCGCGTACCATGGTGGCGACGGCGCGGCAGGCGGGAGGATCAAACGGCGAGGACGAACTGAGCCGTGGAGATCCGCCGCGACGGGTTGATGCGGCGCGGCGCGGCGAAGCGGGTTGGGAGCGAGCCGGATCGCGAGCTCGGTGGAGGAGCGAGGCGGGTGATAGAGAGGGGGGCAAGAGGAGGGAGGAGGGGGTTTTGTGCGTATTTTTTTATTTTACTCCCGTTTCAAATAAGTGCCCGGAGATTTAATACTTTCGCATGAAGCTTTTTTTCCCTCAACAAAAAACAAATGTGCTTTCGCATGAAGCAATGTGTAGGACAGGAAAAAAAACAGATGCCAGGTAGGACTAGGAGATATAACAATCAAGAATATCCTATGTTTTTGTGCAAATGAATTACAGATCTACTACTGATAATCATGTAATGAAAGTTACAAATAAGTCTTTAAACCAATAGAGTTCACCGGCGCCCTTCCATCACCGGAGCCTAACAATGTCTATTGTAGTTGAACAAAAAACTGCTTGCTATGACCCTAAAAGACTAACGCACTAGAACGACAACAGTCGCCAAAGATGAGAATCATTATCTGAAGGGCTAAACCTGCAACCACACTAGTTGACAAGAACACTAACCTGATCCCAGGAGATCCACCGGGAGTACAAATCCACACACCTTCCACCGGCTAAACGCACCGCCGCAATAAGTAGGGATGAAAATGGAGCAAAAACGGACGGAACTAAGTGGTGCCACATTTGTTTTCATATCTTTTTGCGGAAACGAAAACGAATAAAAAACCCCGAAAATAAAAACAGAAGCAAATATTGTCGAAAACAGATACAGATCGAATACGTTGTAGACGCGGAACAATGCAGATTTTATCTGGAACCAAGATAATCCTAGTACCATGCAACAAATCTCAAACATTCAAGAAAATAAGCAAAATTGTGCCCTAATTATAGTACAGTGCTAGGTTCACAAGGAAATAAGGGAAAGATAAAATCTTAGGAGCCTCGAATGCATAAAGGGATTACATGGTCATCGGTTTTAGGATGAGCAGCTTTGTAAGTTTAGCTTGACAAGGTCATGTAATGGGCCAGTTGGAATTGGCCATACACATCAATCCTAAAACGAAAATTCCATATTAGACAGAAATAGAAATTCCGTTTCCGCTTCTATTCTGTCGGAAAAAGATGTTCCGTATTTGTCCGTTTCCATCAAAAAAGTTTCATTTTCGTTTTCGTTTTGCAAAATTCTATTGTTGTTTCTTTATTTTCATTTTGTTTTCATTTTTCCACGGAAAAGTCGGAAACTTTCCGCTCCACTTCCATCCCTAGCAATGAGGATAGAGAAGGAAGGACCTTATTCTGGCTTTAGGAGGTAACATCTGGATTACCATCCTGAAGAAGACACCACATAAACCTAAAAAAGAAGCCCTTCCGCCGACGTCCAGGACCCGCTACACTTCCAAGACCCCAAGGCCACTAGAGGCGGGACGGACCGACGGCGTCACCGGCGAGGGATACAGAACTCTAGATCTATCTTGGATCGCCTCCTCCCTTTGATGTGTATAAATTTATTACCTTAGATTTTTATGTAGGTTTGACTAAGTAAAAGTCTGCTAGACCTTTTGATTTTGAGCTATGTTGGTTTCTTAGGCTAGATTTAGATGATGTTGATAGCAAAGTTTGCCATTCTATTTTTTGGTAAAACCTTCCTACATAAATGGCAGGATAGATCTAGGAGTACGAGGAGAAGTTTAAAAAGTTGAAGCATAAATCATGCAAGTTTTTTTAAAAGGTTTTGTAATTTTTTATGAGACCCGTAAGAGAAGTAAAAGTAAATGGGTTTAACTTTTGATAAGTATATGCTTAGAAAGCAGTTAGAGTATATTTTGAAATGTATCGAAAAGGAGGAGCACATGAAGTGATACCAAAGGCGGAAAGATATGGTCTTTTGCATGGGACAATTTAACTAAATATTACATTACTAGAACTAGTGGTAGAAACCGTAAGAATAAGATTACCTAGTTAACTCAAGATGATGGGTTGGTCAAAGATGATGCAAATATCTTACGGTATGTTCCGGAATTATATAAATAGTCCATAATATAGCTCTGCTTTTATAGCTCTAGAAGTGTCAAATCTGATTGTGGAAGATAGGTTTTTTTACCAGAAACCTTTCACTACAAAAGAGATCACAAATGTTGTTTTTACTATGAAACATAATAAGGCCTCATGACCAAATGGCTTTCCATTTTCAACATTCTTGGCATCTAGTTAGTGGGGATAATCTTTTTTAATGAATGTTTCTATGGTGGGTTGGATATTCAGAGATTCAATACTGGTGTTCTATAACACTTTTACTAGAATGTCATGGAGTCGATGGTATTAAAAAGGACAATATTCTAGGGAAATGCTATTTTTAAGATTTTTACCAAATATTTTAACAATAGGGCTATAGTAGTTGCTGAGTTGATTTCACAAATAGAGACTGCAATTATAAAAGGGGAAATAGCTAAGATGGTACAATCATTTTACATGAAACTTTGCATGAGATTATGGCAAAAAAGTAGACTATGTTCTGTTTAAAATCAACTTTGAGGAAGCTTTTGACAACTGATGCATGTGAAATGCATATATGCTTTTTGTAGTTGTGTTAAATCCTTAATAATTAGCAACTTCATTATACTTATTGGGACTATAACATACTAATAGTTGCAAAAGTGCATAATTTCTTATTTTGCACTTTGTTGTGTAGAAATTGCAGAGATATGGAAGGAGATCACTCATTATGGTGAAATTCAGAGTTTCCTAAAATTTGTCTCCGTAGGACAATTTTCAAATACGTCAAGATCGCGACACGAAGATAACGTCAAATGGAAAAACATTCAACATGCAATTTGTTGTAAATTTTATGATAATGCTGATTGATATAAAATATGTCCAAAACGAAGTTCATATATGACACCCTTGTTTTACCCAAGGGTACAAAAGCAGACTCGGAATTCTGAAAGTTTATGACGTGATTGACTCAAACTACTTCCATACTTGATGGATTCGATCAAACCATGACTCTATAGGCTCATGAGGGACATAGAGAAGGACTAGGAAGGTTCTAGAGGTGTCCAAGAACCCTTGGAACAAAGGGGCATCAATCCTATGGACTAGATTGCATCTCCGGCTCAATATATATCGAGGGAAACCCTACTTTTGGAGGCACCAAGCAAAAGCCACGAAAGTTCCTCTTCCTAGCAGTTGTCAAGGAAGGGTAGGATATCCTCCATCGTTGCACAATCACCAAGGAAGAAGGGGGCTAAGGGGTCGCTGCCCCTAGGGCTACCAGGTCGGGGGCTGTCGCTGCTCGTGGCCATTTTCTCCACTACCAGGCTGCTCCTCCTCTCCATCAACAACTCCATCAAGCCTCTTATCTTTATTATAATGTCTCTCTAGTGTAAGTAGTTCCCCATGTTCCTAAGGACATATGCTAGATTGATTATGATTTCTATATAATATGCAATGAGTTTTTAGTCAAGTTTTATGCTTTGATGTGGTTCTATGATGGTTATATGCAAACATCGATTGTATCATACTTCACCTATATGATCTCATAGGAGTGCACCTTAATGTAATAAAGGGAGTATGGATAGCATGAGATGATAGAAACCTTGTCCAAATCTTTAGAGTTTCATTAGAGAGATTTA
This sequence comes from Avena eriantha, assembly GCA_910589775.1. Taxonomy (NCBI): domain Eukaryota; kingdom Viridiplantae; phylum Streptophyta; class Magnoliopsida; order Poales; family Poaceae; genus Avena; species Avena eriantha. Next base: position 83,186,542 of record OU342744.1, on the reverse strand, counting down.
TATGATCAGGGACCATAAAATTAAGGCATTGTTGGACATTTATGTCTTAATGAATCCCTTGTTTGCTCGTTTAAGCCTTGGGACCAACCATTAGGGCTTGTTTGGTAGGAGGGAAACCCAGCCTTTTCCCAGGGAAATAAATCCACTAGTAAGGAGGTGAGGAATAAAATCCCGATGATTTAAACTATTTTCGTGAATTCCCGGTCGGGATTTGATTCCCCGGGATAAAAATCACGGTACATCCAAACAAGCCCTTAGGGGTGTGTTGGTCATTCTTATGACTGCACCTATTTAATGCTTTGTCCAATGAGATTAAAAATGCTTACCATATTATTTTAGAAATCTCTATACCATGAAGTATATGTCGTTGTTGGGAACTTTTGTCTCACATAAGAACACACCTTGAGCTTGTCCTCTTGATGCAAAGAGGATTAGGCCTTCTCTCAAAAGACCACTTAGTTTCTTGCATATTTAGTTTCAGTTTTAAACAACTCTGAAGCAGTCATCCTAGTTTACTTAGGCATTTTAGTGCATAGATAGAATAGTGACACTCTAATTTGAAAGGATAAATACTTATACCTTCTGTTTTTTGTGGGATCGATACTAATACTTACATATCGAATATTTCAACGATCCCCTACACTTGTGGGTATCGATAACATAAACTAAGAATTTATGATTGATGCCTTAGAATGAAAGGTTTCCTTGTAAAGTTTATATAATGGATTGGGAAAATATATAAGGGGCAAAGTAGATAGTAATGCTAAATAATCAAATTGCACACTATTTTACTACTAAAAATGGTTAAGACAGAGATATTCGATGGCTCTCGAATTTTTTAATTTTGTTGTTAATGTTTTAGCCAATTAGTGATGAGAGAACATGATCAGTGTTTGATTGTTCCCGTTATAGATAATTTCATTGAGGAGAGTTTGAGTATGTTGTATGTGATGATATTTGTAACATCCCAAAACTTTAATCCAAGGTTATTAAGATCCAAATCATCAAAATTAGGGTTAACAAAAACTTTTACATTTAAAAATATTAAAGCATTCATATTATGTGCATTTAAAATAGGAGTTGTTTTGAATTGTCATGTTTAAGTGATCCATTGATTGTAAAATGATTCTAAGGTGAATTAAACATCATCTAAATCATTCCCAAACACATCCCAAAGAAAAACAAATCAAAATGAATAAAAGAAGAAAATGGTCATTTGTGTCATTTTAACTACCATACCTATTTTGGCTATTCCTAGAACTCAATTCTTAACAGAAACAAATGTGGATCTTTGCACCCATTGCTATTACAAGTAGTGATGTACCAAGGCCCACTTTGTGATCTACCAAAAACTTTCAAACACTAATTTTAAATGGCATTTGAAAATTGAATCTAGTGTAGGTATCAAGATCACACTATTTCAAAAACCACTCAAATAAACTCCATTTTAAAATTCCAAGCAACCACAAATGCTTATGCATGTGACTAACAACTCTACCAAAATTCACCTCAAAATTCAAAACTTGATTTCTTTCGGCCATTTCTACAAACACCTTGTGGGCACAATTCAAACAAAAACCACAAACACTATTATGAGCAGTGTTTGGACCAATGTGGTCTCCCATTTTGCAACCAAAGCCACCCCAGTGCACCCCCTACCCTTCTCTAGCCCGGACACCCACTGTGCACACGACCAAATGGTCATGGCCATTAAGGTCGAGCACCATTGAGCACCCTCACCGGCGACAGCGCGCCATAGCCGCCACCAGTCTCGCCCACCATGTCCAGCACGTCGCTCGTGGTCTACCTCCACTGCCCAACCAGCCCTAGCCCGCGGATAGAGCAAGGAGCGGCCAAGAACCGCCGCGCCCGGACCGTGTCTGCCATGCCGATGCCGCCCGTAGTTCACGCGTTGTCCCCGCTCGACCAGACCCCGCCTCGCTCCAGCCGCCCGCCTACACGATCACCACCATCCTAGGAAGCTAGCGGACATGCTCGTTCCCCCGACCACAATTCACTACACACGCACCTCCGTGACACTCGCTAGGGCACCGCCCACCGTCCTAACCCACCGCCCACACCTCTAGCTCATTGTGCCGTTGTCACCGGCGAGCACCGCCCATGCTCCTCTGCCGCCTCGCTGAGCCTATAAATAGAGGCCTCCCCAGCACTGTTTCCTCACACCACTCTCATCCCCTCCGTCTCAGAACACTCCCAGAGCCCCACCAGAGCAAGCCGTCGTTTGCAGCGCCGGAATTTCGCCGGAGTCTGCCATGGAAGGAGGAGAAGGGCGTCGTTGATCAAGGAGAACTACCGTCCTCGACTTGTTCGTTTGCCCGCCTCGCCGACCCTCGCCGGAGCCCCGGTAAGACGCCTCAGACCCCCACCGATCCGCTAGGGTTACACCTCGTCGGCGACCTATCCGTCGTCGCTGACAAGCCCCAGCCGTCAATCTAGGTTCTAATCGCATGGTCCATGTTGCCTCGTACCACTTCGCGTTTAAGGAGTCGCTGACATGTGGGACCCCCTGTCAGTTGTCATATGCGCCGCGGAGCGCCACTGGGTCGGCCCGTTAGTTTTCCCACGCGACCCAGTTAGTTCAAATATAGATTTTTCTATTTTAGTTTGAACTCACTTATGTCTCTTAGTTTAAAAATCAATTCAGAGAGTTTTATATATCCAAATTGAGTGATTCAAATTTTGTTAGAAAGCCTCTAAAAAGATCTATCCAAGCCCGTTGGATTTAATTCATTTAGAGTTAGAGATCTCTCCTAGTAAAAATAACAAGACAAAAGCATTTGCACCTTTCAACATTTTTATAAAATCAACCATAATAGCTTTTGAGTTGATTCCAACTCTCAAAAATCACATTTAACCATACCTATCTGAATATGTAATAATATTAAGGTTTGCATGCAGTGACTTTGGACTAGTACCAAAATAATGCTATATAGACATTTCTAGTCACTTTAAATCATTAATTATTAAACTTAAACTAATTTTAATGTGATCCAACCTTTAAATCATATTCCCATATGTTAGAATATGTGGTGATGACATGTGTCCACATGACCCCCTAATTTAAGTGGAGAATATTAAATCTTAGTTATTTTTCAATGAGTAGAAATTACTTTTCATAAATAAAAAGAATGAAACTAGTAATTAAACCTTGTGATGCTTGTGATGATAATAGATCATCAAAATGTGTGACTTAGTATGCTAAGTAGACTAGTTAAGCTTTGTTTGGTGATTGTGTACTCCGTATGTATTTATAGACGACAGTATCGACCAAGCTTTCGAGGAGGAGAAGTTCTACCAAGAGGAGGAGGAAGAAAACTTCAACCACTGCACTACATAAGGCTAGCCATCATTAACAATGCAAGCTAACCCTTGCAAGTTATATAACCTAAGCAAAGGCATTAGGCATACTTTGGTGATGCCATTTGGATTTATACCTAGTCCAAGATTTAATTTCAAGCTTTTACTTTCTTTACTTTACCAAAGTCCCGTACTTGTTGAAGGTAGCATAAAAAGTATAAAACTTGACCTATCTAGATAACCTTAGATGTCATTCTATGGCATGAGATTGAGATTAGCATTCCACCTTAGTGAACACTCTTAACTTAGTAGCTTAGAGCTAAATCCAAAACTTGAGTCACTTTAGATGGGAATACTTGGTGAAAATGAATTGTGAAAACCTTGGAATGATGAGTCATTCTATTGAAATGTTTTGACATGTGTTGAGAAACACAAATGGTTTATGATGGTGAAAATATTAAGGCATGAGCCTTAACCTCTTTTACAAAACTGATGGTTGGATTCGGATGCGATACCATTCCAATTTTTACCGTACAACCACAATACCTGAATTGGGTAAGGCTTAGCCAGAAATTTATATGCATTAGTATTAGTTCTCTCGCGGGAGAGGTTTGAGCTGAGGCTAACTCTCAATGTTATCCACCTATGCAGTGCCCAAGATGACAGATGGTCATGGTTGGGAGGCCATGCTCATAGGAGAGGTGCTTATACTAGGGTGTGTAAAGGAAAGGTTATGTTTGATTATCTGCATACTAAGTATGATGATTCAGGGTTATCCCTGACAGATGTATCGAATCTTGTGGTGAAAGTGTACCACCTCTATAGAGTGTGAAACTATTCGAATAGCCGTGTCCGCGGTTATGGGAGTTGGAGTGGCCATACTGTTTCGTTGTCAGATGTTTTCAAAATGACTTATGAGATGACTGATGAATCTTGACTTGACCACAATAGAGTTGTGACTATGACACTAGCTTTCCGACTTAAGTGATTCTAGAACTTTATTTTATCTTTCTTTGTTTCCGAACTCAGCTTAGGTTTCAAACTTAACTTTACAAATAAACATAGAGTTAGCTCTTCCACTAGCATTACCTTACTTGTTAGTGGTAGTTTGCGAGTACTTAAAGAGTACTCATGGCTTTTGTCCCTGGCTATTCCTATGGCCAGACTATGAAGGAGACTACCAAGATGACGGACAACAGGACGGCTATGATAACTAGGACTATCTGCCTTCGTCAGCATTGCATGTACCCCTGAAGATGGACCCCACCGCTACGCTTTTTATTTATTCCGCCGCTTGTTGTATAAAGACTGGATCATGAGATCCTTTATTCGTGTAAGACCTTATTGTGGTTTGTAATGGATGATGTACTGTGATATCCAATATGTTATGTCTCACAAAAATTGTAATCCTGGGATTGCGAGGTATGGCAGAACAAGCATCTGGGATTAAAAATCCGGGTGTTGACAAGTTGGTATCAGAGCCATCCTGACCATAGGAGACCCTAGTTAGAATGGACGTCAGAACAAAAACTTAGTTTCAAAACCGAAGTGAGTATTTATGAAAACTATTTCCTTTCTTACCCTTGGGAATTCATTCTTTCTCAAAAATTCATGTTCCTCAAATTCTTACATTACTACCTAAAACTTGACACATTTGATCACATCACTAACTTCCTTCATCCTTAATTCTTGTAGATGGACTCTCAGTTCAGCAAGTTCTACCAGTTGGGAAACGGAGGTCAGCTGATCTTCGTGAGGGATCTGGATTCACTGTCAGAACTCTTGGGACGCCCACATCCGGAGTTTCTTGGAGCTCAACTTCCTGGACCCCCAGGAGGAGATTTGCAATGGCTTGTCACCGTTGATCTTCGAGGAAGTATCGAAGCACCAATGTCCGGGAGAATCCAGTTCTCCGTCAGAGAGAACAACTGGCTAGATGGATTAGCCAGGGCAATGCATGAAGCTCTCACACGTCTATGTGCCCTTAGTGTCAACCAAATCCAAGGAACCGGTTTTGCTCACTATACAAGGCGTGACTTCGTGGGGATGCCAATGGAGATGCCAAGTCACCCAGAATTGAGGCGTCAAGTGGAGAACCATGACTTCCTGATGTATCATCGCTAGAAGGAAGTGGACAATGCTAGGGAGTTTGCCAACCACAATCGTGCCATTGCCACCCAGAAGGCCCAGACTTTCTCACTGGTTGTCAAGGACCGTCAGTCTCTTCGCCGCCAGCGCGAGAAGAAGGATCGCATCATCCCCCGTCTTTGCAAGAAGGTGGCCGACCTCGAGAAGAACGTCAAGGAGCAAGAAGCTCAGCTTGCAGCAAAGGAGGAAGAAGAGGAGGGTGAAGACATCCAGGGAGATCTGGATTCTTACCTCAACAATGATGATGACTTTTTGGAGGAGGATGTCGTGGACTTCTACACCGACGATGAGGACTCCGACTTCATCGACGATGACTAGATGCACTAGAGCACTATCGTAGCATAAGATGTATCGGTCCCACTGTATCGTAGCTTGCAGAATGGTTCTTAAAACCATCTGTTTTCCTTTGTTGTTGTGGTGTGTGTGTGTGTTTGTATCGTGTGCCTTGTTTGAATGAATGAAATGAAGTTAGTTGCAAAACCTGAGTCAAACTCAAAGTTTTAGCTTTGAAACCAAAACCATGAACCTTAGAACTTTCCCTCTTACCCCTTTATCTATCTCAATCTTCAGATGACTCGTGGAAACCCTAGAGGGAGCAGCTCATCGCAGGACCCAATGCTGCAGCTTATGCAGATGTTAGTTGCAGACTGTGAAGCAAGCAGGGCAGAGCGCCAACCCAACTTAGCAACACTGCTGCAAATAGCCCAGATGGCCCAAAATAACCAAGGGCATGGAAATCAGGATCATCAAGGATCCAAGCTGAAGAACTTCCAGAATACCAATCCCCCAATCTTTAGCACTTCGGAGAACCCACTAGATGCTGATGACTGGTTGCAGACGATGGAGAATAATTTGGAGGTAGCCAGAGTTGATGACAACGAGAAAGTTCTCTTTGCCACCCACTATTTGGCAGGAGATGCAAGAGCCTAGTGGAACAGCATCCGCCTGATGAACCATGGTCAAGTGATGACATGGGAAGCCTTCAAAATCAAGTTCAGCCGCACCCACGTACCACATGGACTAGTCACCCAAATGAGGGATGAATTTAGAGAATTGAAGCAAGGCAGAATGATTGTGGTGGAGTACCGTGACAGATTCCTGTCGCTTGCCAGGTACGCACCTGATGAGATCAACACGGAGGCAAAGAAGAAGGAAAGATTTCTGAACGGACTGCATGATGAGATGCAGACTGTCCTCGTCAACATCCGCTTCGAGGATCTCGAAGAGCTAGTCGACTCTTCCATTCAGATGGAAGGGAAGATTAACTAGGCAAACGACAACCACAAACATCGTATGATGCACCAACCTGGATCCAACAGTCACCAGAAGTATCGTCCCAACCCGTCTGCAGGGTATGCACCAAGAAACAACCGACCCCCAATGTCTCGCCCAAGCTACCCCAACCGTAGCGGAGGCAATGTGAAGTCCGGAGGAAACAACAACAACTCCGGCAACACCAGCAATTTCAACCGTGCACCTCCCAAGAGCAACAACAACAACAACAATACTGCACCCAGAATTGGAAGCAATGTTGTGCCAGTCGCAGCTAAAGACAAATCCCAGATAACTTGTTTTGAGTGTGGAGTGAAGAGCCACTACTCCAATGAGTGTCCCAAGAAGACTGCCGCCACTGCCAACGTGAATGCCCCAGCTCAACAGCAGCGTCGTGTTTAACCAGGGAGAAGGTTTGCCCCAGGGAACCCTCACAACCACAACGGCCGTCTCTTCCACATGAACGCCGAAGAAGCCCAAGAAGCGCCAGATGTAGTGTTGGGTATGTTTTTTGTTAACTCAGTTTTAGCAAGAGTGTTGTTTGATTCTGGAGCATCGCATTCATTTGTCACCAAAGAATTTGCATGCACTAGTAAGATCCACCCAACCAACTTGAAGCATGTCATGATAGTTCAAATCCTCGGCTCAACTGCAAAATCTAGAAAAAATTGCAAAGTTGTGCCTATCAGAATACATGGGATAGATTTTTATGCCAACCTAATCGTACTCGGAACCAAAGGATTGGAAGTAGTACTAGGTATGGACTGGATGTCAAGGTATAAAGGACTAATAGACTGTGCTAAGAAAGCCATCACCATGACCAGAAGCTCTGGAGTAACAGTAGAGCATATATCTGAAACCTTACCTCGTGAATTCAAGTGCAACAAGAGTCTAGCCCTACCCACCATAGACCAAGTCAGAGTAGTCTGTGAATACCCCGACGTATTCCTAGATGAATTACCAGGTATGCCCCCAGATAGGGATATTGAGTTCATTATCGAACTAATCCCCAGAACCGGACCCATAGCCCAGAGACCATATAGCATGAACCCATCAGAGTTAGTAGAGTTGAAGAAGCAGTTGGATGCTATGTTAGCAACAGGCTTGATTCAACCAAGCGCATCGCCATGGAGATCACTAGTGTTATTCGTCGATAAGAAATATGGAGGCAACCATTTGTGCACAGATTACAGAAAGCTGAATGACGTCACCATCAAAAACAAGTACCCTCTGCCAAAGATAGAAGATCTATTTGATCAGTTGACTGGTGCCCAGGTATTCTCAAAGATTGATCTTAGGACTGGTTATCACCAACTTAAGATTTGTGCAACGGATATTCCGAAGACTACCTTTACTACTCGTTATGGTTTATACGAGTATACGGTTATGTCTTTTGGATTAACCAATGCCCCTGCTTATTTAATGAATCTCATGAATAAGATTTTTATGAATTTCCTAGATAAGTTTGTCGTTGTGTTTATCGACGATATCCTTATCTACTCCAAGTCAGAAGAAGAACATGAGCAACATTTGAGGATCATCCTAGAAACCCTGAGAGAACATAGGTTGTATGCCAAGTTCAGCAAGTGTGAGTTTTGACTGAAAGAAGTAGGATTCCTAGGACATATTGTGTCTGCCAGAGGAGTCTCTGTTGATCCCGCCAAGATCAAAGATGTCGAAGAATGGGAAGCCCCAACCACTCAAACCCAAGTCCGTGCATTTCTCGGATTAGCGGGATATTACCGCAAGTTCGTCGAAAGATTCTCGAGCATCGCCAGACCCATGACCCAATTGTTGAAGAAGGACAAGAAGTTTGAATGGACCGACAAATGTGAAGCCAGTTTCCAAGAGCTGAAGAAGAGATTGATTTCAGCCCCAATATTGATCATGCCAGATATCAAGAAGTCGTTTGATGTGTATTGTGATGCATCCAAGATTGGTCTCGGGTGTGTATTAATGCAAGAAGGCAAAGTCATCGCGTATCTGTCTCGACAACTGAAGCAGCATGAGCAGAACTATCTGACCCATGATCTTGAATTAGCAGCCGTAGTTTTGGCATTGAAGACATGGCGTCATTACCTGATGGGTAATCGCTGTGAGATTTACTCAGATCACGACAGCTTGAAGTATATTTTCACTCAGAAGGAGCTGAATATGAGGCAAAGGAGATGGATAGAGTTAATCAAGGATTATGACCTTGACATTCACTATCACCCCGGCAAAGCCAATGTGGTAGCGGATGCTCTTAGCAGATTGCCGTGTAGACTAAACACCATGATCAAGGAGAAACAACCAAGTTTGTATGAGGAGTTGGAGCAGTTTAGAACTGAGCTAGTTAGCAAAGGATTTTTAGCTAGCATTGAACTTCAACCCACATTAATCAGCCAAACCAAGGAAGCCCAGAAGGGAAATGAAAGTACGACGGAATCAAACGTCGCATTGGTACGGGCAAAGTACCTAGATTCACTAAAGACGAAGAAGGAGTTATGTGGTACAAAGGACGTATCTGTGTGCCAGCAGATTCAGAGCTGAAGCAAGTTATCATGCAGGAAGCTCATGATACTCTTTATTCTATCCACCCCGGAGGAACGAAGATGTATCAAGATTTGAAAGAGCAATTTTGGTGGCACAAGATGAAGAGAGAAATTGGAAGCTACATCGCCAGGTGTGACATCTGTCAAAGAGTCAAAGCAGAGCATCAGAGACCTGCAGGACTGTTGCAACCATTGCAGATTCCGGAATGGAAATGGGATTCCGTCGGAATGGACTTTATCACTGGATTGCCTACTTCTAGTATGGGAAATGACTCAATCTGGGTCATCGTTGATAGACTGTCCAAGGTAGCTCATTTTATACCTGTCAAGACAACTTACCAGAGTTCGAAGCTAGCAGAGTTGTACATTGCTAGAATTGTTAGTCTGCATGGAACCCCCAAGACCATAGTATCGGATCGAGGAACCCAATTTACCTCGAGATTTTGGCAGAAAGTCCAAGAAGGATTAGGAACCAAGTTGAATTTTAGCACCGCTTATCACCCGCAAACTGATGGACATACTGAAAGAGTCAACCAAATCCTAGAGGATATGTTGAGAGCTTGTGTGTTAGAGTATGGATCAAAATGGGAAGATTGCCTGCCTTTCGCAAAATTCTCATACAACAACAATTACCAAGCTAGTTTGCAAATGGCACCATATTTGAGTTCCTATACGGAAGAAAGTGTCATACCCCTTTGAATTGGTCACAAGTAGGGGAGAGTCAGATTTTCGGACCCGACATTCTCTGAGAAGCCGAAGAAAAGGTTCACAAAGTCCGTGAGCACCTCAAGACCTCCCAATCCAGACAGAAGAGTTATGCTGACAAGAGAAGGAGAGACCTGACTTTCAATGTCAGCGATTTTGTATATCTCAAGGTTTCGCCATTGAAGGGAAGCCAACGCTCTAGTCTGAAAGGGAAGTTAGCCCCCAGATATATCGGACCTTTCAAGATTTTGAATCACCGAGGAGAAGTATCGTACCAACTAGAAATGCCAGAGGAGATGTGAGCTATCCACAGTGTGTTCCATATCTCCTTACTTCGCAAATGCCTAGAAGTGCCGGAGAAGACCGAAGTTTTCAAGAACATCGTTCACCGAGCTATTGATATCAATAAGGACCTGACCTATCGTGAAGTACCCATCCGTATCTTGGAAGAAGCTTACAGAACCACTAGAACTAAGAGTATCAAATTTCTCAAGATTCAATGGAGCAACCATACCAAAGAAGAAGCCACTTGGGAGCAAGAAGATTACATTAGGACAGAGTTCCCCGATCTTTTTAGTTCCTAGTTTTCTTTCGTAAATCTCAGGACGAGATTTTGTTTAATGGGGGAAGGTTTGTAACATCCCAAAACTTTAATCCAAGGTTATTAAGATCCAAATCATCAAAATTAGGGTTAACAAAAACTTTTACATTTAAAAATATTAAAGCATTCATATTATGTGCATTTAAAATAGGAGTTGTTTTGAATTGCCATGTTTAAGTGATCCATTGATTGTAAAATGATTCTAAGATGAATTAAACATCAACTAGATCATTCCCAAACAAATCCCAAAGAAAAACAAATCAAAATGAATAAAAGAAGAAAATGGTCATTTGTGCCATTTTAACTACCATACCTACTTTGGCTATTCCTAGAACTCAATTCTTAACAGAAACGAATGTGGATATTTGCACCCCTTGCTAGTACAAGTAGTGATGTACCAAGGCCCACTTTGTGATCTACCAAAAACTTTCAAACACTAATTTTAAATGGCATTTGAAAATTGAATCTAGTGTAGGTATCAAGATCACACTATTTCAAAACCACTCAAATGAACTCCATTTTAAAATTCCAAGCAACCACAGATGCTTATGCATGTGACTAACAACTCCACCAAAATTCACCTCAAAATTCAAAACTTGATTTTTTCGGCCATTTCTACAAACACCTTGTGGTCACAATTCAAACAAAAACCACAAACACTATTATGAGCAGTGTTTGGACCAATGTGGTCTCCCATTTTGCAACCAAAGCCTTTCTGAGTTGATTCCATACCAATGTGGTCTCCCATTTTGCAACCAAACCACAAACAAAAACCACAAACATGTGCACCTTTCAACATTTTTATAAAATCAACCATAATAGCTTTTGAGTTGATTCCAACTCTCAAAAATCACATTTAACCATACCTATCTGAATATGTAATAATATTAAGGTTTGCATGCAGTGACTTTGGACTAGTACCAAAATAATGCTATATAGGCATTTCTAATCACTTTAAATCATTAATTATTAAACTTAAACTTATTTAAATGTGATCCAACCTTTAAATCACATTCCCATATGTTAGAATATGTGGTGATGACATGTGTCCACATGACCCCCTAATTTAAGTGGAGAATATTAAATCTTAGTTATTTTTCAATGAGTAGAAATTACTTTTTATAAATAAAAAGAATGAAACTAGTAATTAAACCTTGTGGTGCTTGTGATGATAATAGATCATCAAAATGTGTGCCTTAGTATGCTAAGTAGACTAGTTAAGCTTTATTTGGTGATTGTGTACTCTGTATGTATTTACAGACGATAGTACCGACCAAGCTTTCGAGGAGGAGGAGTTCTACCAAGAGGAGGAGGAAGAAAACTTCAACCACTGCACTGCACAAGGTAAGCCATCATTAACAATGCAAGTTAACCCTTGCAAGCTAGATAACCTAAGCAAAGGCATTAGGCATACTTTGGTGATACCATTTGGATTTATACCTAGTCCAAGATTTAATTTCAAGCTTTTACTTTCTTTACTTTAACAAAGTCCCATACTTGTTGAAGGTAGCATAAAAAGTATAAAACTTGACCTATCTAGATAACCTTAGATGTCATTCTATGACATGAGATTGAGATTAGCATTCCACCTTAGTGAACACTCTTAACTTAGTAGCTTGGAGCTAAATCCAAAACTTGAGTCACTTTAGATGGGAATACTTGGTGAAAATGAATTGTGAAAACCTTGGAATGATGGGTCATTCTATTGAAATATTTTGACATGTGTTGAGAAACACAAATGGTTTATGATGGTGAAAATGTTGAGGCATGAGCCTTAACCCCTTTTACAAAACTGATGGTTGGATTCGGATGCGATACCATTCCAATTTTTACCGTACAACCACAATACCTGAATTGGCTAAGGCTTAGCCAGAAATTTATATGCATTAGTATTAGTTCTCTCGCGGGAGAGGTTTGAGCTGAGGCTACCTCTCAATGTTTTCCACCTATGCAGTGCCCAAGATGACATATGGTCATGGTTGGGAGGCCATACTCATAGGAGAGGTGCTTATACTAGGGTGTGTAAAGGAAAGGTTATGTTTGATGCATACTAAGTATGATGATTTAGGGTTATCCCTGACAGATGTACTATTCGAATAGCCGTGTCCGCAGTTATGGACAGTTGGAGTGGCCATACTGTTTCGTTGTCAGATGTTTTCAAAATAACTTATGAGATGACTGATGAATCTTGACTTGACCACAACAGAATTGTGACTATGACACTAGCTTTCCAACTTAAGTGATTCTAGAACTTTATTTTATCTTTCTTTGTTTCTGAACTTAGCTTAGGTTTCAAACTTAACTTTACAAATAAACATAGAGTTAGCTCTTCGACTAGCATTACCTTACTTGTTAGTGGTAGTTTGCGAGTACTTAAAGAGTACTCATGGCTTTTGTCCCTGGCTATTCCTATGGCCAGACTATGAAGGAGACTACCAAGATGTCGGACAGCAGGACGGCTATGATAACTAGGACTATCTTCCTTCGTCAGCATTACCTGTGCCCCTGAAGATGGACACCACCGCTACGCTTTTTATTTATTCCGCTGCTTGTTGTATTAAGACTGGATCATGAGATCCTTTATTTCTGTAAGACCTTATTATGGTTTGTAATGGATGATGTACTGTGATATCCAATCTGTTATGTCTCGCAAAAATGGTAATCCTGGGATTGCGAGGTATGGCATAACAGGCATCTGGGATTAAAAATCCGGGTGTTGACAATATTGTGTTTATGTTTTCTAATGACTTGGACAGTGCCACAAACCTTAAAATGTTGCTTCGTTTGTTTGAGCATCTATGTGGACTCAAAATTATTTTTCACAACGTGAGTTAGTGTGTTTTGGTAGATCTAAAAATAAGATGGATAAGTACAAAAGTATTTTTGTATGTGTAGGGGGCTCATAGGGATGCACCTTAACATAATAAAGGGATTATGGATAACATGAGATGATAGAAACCTTGTCCAGATCTTTATACTTGCATTAGGGAGGTTTATATGATCGGGGACCATAAAATTTAAGGCATTGTTGGTCATTTATGTCGTAATGAATCCCTTGTTTGTTTGTTTAGGCCTTGTGACCAACCATTAGGGGTGTGTTGGTCATGCTTATGACTGCACCTATTTAAGACGAACCTTCGTCCAATGATATTAAAACTTGATAGGATACTTACCATATTATTTTAGAAATCTCCATGTCATGATGTCTATGTCGCTCTTGGGAACGTTTGTATCACATAAGTGTTGGGTTCGCAGCATAGAAAACAAAAAATTCCTACGATGGGAACTATTATACGCCAAGATCTATCTACTAGATACAAGCAACAGGTGGATATACATCCATAGCGAACGTACCCTTGAAGACCGACAAAGTGTAACGAGATGGAACTCGTGGATAATGTAGTCAAACACTTGTCGATCTCAAGAACGTGTGGAAGTGCTAGCACCGCAAATCAACAGCGCATCCGTCCTCGCACACGTTCAAGCCACCAAACAACCTCCACCTCCTTGCTCCAGCAATGTAGCGGAAGCAGCAACTCCTTCCAGACAAAATGCCACCGGCAACATGTATCTCGCTAATCCGAGACCAGGGGGATAATTCTAGAGGGGGAGAGAGATCATTCACGAGGAGGTGTGCTTTGAGAGGGAGGAGAGGCGGGTTGCCCGCCTCCCATGGCCGGCGCCCATGGGGGTGCCCCCACCTCTTCCTCATTCATGTGGTGGAAGCTCCACTCACATCAATTTGGCCTCCACTCAAAATTCCACTCACATGCATTAAATTTTCACCAAATTTAATGCAACTCTCATTTAATAAAACTCTTTTATTTATTTTATTCAGAATTTTGTCAATTACTTTAATTAACAAACATTCACATAAACCTCCTCCAACATTTCAATATCACATGCAGAATCAATTTTAACAATTTCACCTGAAACAATTTCGGTGTCCATTGAAATAATTCCAGCGCTTTGCAATTCTTTCGTCTAGAACATATTTGCTCCAACTGGTGTTGGTAACCCTTAAGTGTGTCACCCTACGGTACGTGAATAATGCAGACATGATCGAGATCCCTCTCAGATCAATAATCAGAAGCGGGACCTAGAGATCCATACAGACTCCCACACATTCAACGATGACTTCTGTGATCGAGAGAACCTTTAAGGATAGTAACTAAATCCCTTTATATTGCAATATATTACATGTCCGAGATTCGATCATCAGTATCTCAATACCTAGTTTGATCTTGTTATCGACATGTACTCTTTTCTCGTTCCCGTGATACAACATTTTAGTGTTCACATCACTTGCTTGCAAGCTATCTTAATGTGATATCACCGAGAGGGCCCAGAGTATATCTATCCATCGCCGGGATTGACAAATTCCACTCTTAATCCATGAGCCTTAACATAACACCTTCGGAGTACCCAAACCCATCTTTATAGTCACCCTGTTATGGTGTGACATTTGATGTTATCAAAGTATTCTTTCAGTGTTAGCAATTAACATGATCTCATGCTCTAAGGATTAAGATTACATCGTATGATGTTATAGCAATATAAACATAATGACTTTTCGTAATGTTATACTTTGGATGAATGTTCGTCACATCATTCACCAATGCTGTGACCTCGTTATTAACAACATCCAATGTACATGATCAGGAAACCTTGATCATCTTGTTAATCAACAAGCTAGTTTATAAGAGAGTCATAACTAGGAACACTTTATTTGTTTATTAAACACACATGTATTAACGTTTCCTTTTAATATAATTATAGCATGCAAAATAAACATCTATCATATACTTAGAATACATATAATAACAACTTTATTATTGCCTCTCAGGGCATATTCCCTTCAATATGAACATACCTTGAGCTTGTCCTCTTGATGCAAAGAGAATCAGGCTTTCTCTCAAAAGAGCACTTAGTTTCTTGTATTTTTAGTTTCAGTTTTAAACCACTCTGAAGCAATCATCCTAGTTTAATTATGCTTTTTGGTGCGTAGATAGAACAGTGACACTCTAATTTGAAAGGATAAATACTTATACATTATGTTTTTTGTGAGATCGATACTAATACTTACATATCAAAGATTTCAATGATCTCCTACACTTGTGTGTATCGATAACATAAACTAAGAGTTTATGATTGATGTCCTTAGAATGAAAGGTTTCCTTGTTGTAAAATTTATACAATGGATTGGGAAAAATATATAAGGGGCAAATTAAATAGTAATGCTAAACAATCAAACTGCACACTATTTTATTACTAAAAAAGATTAAGACAGATATATCCGATGTCTCTCGAATTTTTTAATTTTGTTGTTAATGTTTTAGCCAATTAGTGGTGAGAGAACATGATCAATGTTTGATTGTTCCCGTTATAGATAATTTCATTGAGAGGGTTTGAGTATGTTGTATGTGATGATATTGTGTTTATGTTTTCTGATGATTTGGACCGTGCCATGAACCTTAAAATATTGCCTCGTTTGTTTGAGCATCTATGTGGACTCAAAATTATTTTTCACAATGTGAGTTAGTGTGTTTTGGTAGATATGAAATGAGATGGATAAGTACAAAAGTATTTTTATATGTGTAGGACGTAAAGTTCCTTTAAAGTATCCGGGTATGTCTTTACATCATAAAAAGTTAAAAAATTATGATTGAAAAAGTACCGAGGATAAAGTTGAGAAAAAGGAACTTTGAAGTGGAGGTTTGCTTCTTATGAAGAGCGCTTAGATTTTTATTAGATCATGTTTGAGTAATGTACTCCCTCCGTTTGGAAATATAAGACATTTTAGCTTTGTGCTATGAGTGTATCTAGACATTTTTTAGTGCAAGGTTTACTCCGAATCTCTACGAACCTATACACTAAAAGATGTCTAGATACATTCGATTCACAAAGCTAAAACGTCTTATATTTCAGAACGGAGGGAGTACCTCTTTATATGATGTCCCTCTTTGTTATTCCTAAAGGTTCTTGTAAAATAATTGAGTATTTTATGATAATAATGTTGTGGGATGAAAATCATGATTCTAAGAAATTCCACTTAGAAAACTAGAGGCAGTTTATGAGCCAAAAGAGCAAGAGGGCTTGTGGGGTGGTAGATCTAAAAGTATTAAATATATGTTTTGTCAGTAAATGGCTATGGAAATTAGAAAATGAGGAATTTTTGTGGCAAAATTGATAAGAGTTACATACCTTTTCAACTATACTTTATCCCAGAATAAATTAAAGTCTTATCGTCCTCCTTTTTCGTCTGGTTTGTTGAAAGTGAAGGATATCTTCTGTAAATTATGTAGAAAGATAGTTGGTAATGGAAATAAACTAGGTTTTAGGAGGATATGCGGATTGGGGACAAAACATTAGAGGAAATTTCCTAGGCTTCATAATTTATCATTAAGCAAAGACATTAAAGTTGTGAAGAAGGGTGGTCTAGTTTAAATTTTAGAAGCATTTTCTCGTGTGATTTAGCTGTAACGTGTGGTGAGTTGTAGAATTTATATGCTCATGTTAGTCTGAATGATGAGGAATATAGATCTAGATGGCCTTTTACACCTTTTGTGTCGTTTAGTGTAAAGTCAATGTACCTAGCTTCGAAAGCTTCTTCATTATAAAAAAACGCTGGTATGTTTATATTCCTTGAAGATTTTTTATGTGGCTTACTTTTAGTGGGAGCGTTCAAACAAGGGATGTGTTATTTCATACGGGATGGAATGTAGTGTAAAATGTATGTTTTATGATGCTAAATGAATCATTCAATCATGGTTTTTTTTCATTGGGTAGTAGCACATTTTATATGGGTTGTGGTCACACATTCTTTTAATTTTGACAGCGTTTCTAGTTTGTTCGAGGAGTTGTCGAGATGGATGGAACAATTTTTTTGTAGAATATCAGTGGCTATGGGGATTTCTACAGTGTTCTAGGCATTGTGGAAGAGATGACTGCATGCATGTTTTAATGGAGTATTATTGTATGATACTGTCAAACTAGTGCTTAAGATGTCTCATTTTATTCTGGTCTGATCTGGTTTAGAGAGGCCAAGATAGGGAGAAATGTAGGTCAACACGACAATTTTATTCATTCTAGTAGCAACTGAATTCTTCCACCGATACAAAGTTGGGGTCCATAAGGCCAGAAGGTTGAATTTTATTAAGATAAGTCAGAGAAGTTGTGAAAATGAAAGTTTAATTTTCGTTTGTTTAGTTGGGAGTTGTAGTTGGTGTGTGCCTATTGTTATGTAGGTTTTGACGAGATGAGGTTTGTGTGCTTGCATCGAAAAGTTTGTCGGTTGATCGATGGATCATAAGGTTGGCTATTATCGATAGAAAAACTGAAAACATGGAGCCTAGTAGCTTCAAAGTAAATGTTATGTCTTATTCTTTTTTCATGCGATGAGAAATGGGACCTATGCTCGTATCATGGGAAAACTACTATACATTGTAATAATTATTTTATATTGATAAAGTTGTTGCGGTGGTTTTTTTAAAGAGGAAAAAGATATAACTCAGGGTAGAGTGTCACCTTGACGTGGTGGAAGTCATCCGTTCAAGTCTGGCTATCCCTAAAATCCAATGTGTTTTTTGACTTACTCACCCGCCAGGAGCGAAATGGAAATGGATAAGAATACGAACAATTTCTGTACTAACTTTGTGCCCGGAAAGTGTCTTTGTGCCCCGAGTTCCAGTGCTCCCTCTATTTAAAAAACAAATTTAAAAATCACATTTACAAGTTTTTTTTTAAAATAATTCTGGACGTAATCAATGTTATATACCACAAGCATGCAAAATGGCAACATGAAATTGTTTGTATTGTGAGCTACATAAAAATGACAAAATCAGATAAAGTTTAGAGATTTAAAACATAGTTGCATAGATCTACATTTTTTGTCATTTTTATGTAGCTCAAAATAAAAATACTAAGTATTTGAAATTGATAATTTGCAAGATTGTGAAAAAATATTTGCTACATCAAAATATCTTTTTAAATATTTTTTAAACTCATATATATGTTTTTCAATTTTTTTAAAAGTAGCAGGAGGACTGATGCTCGGGAGCCAAAAAAAACAAAACTTTACTCCTTTTAGGCCTACTAGCTTAGGCCCAAAGATTCTTTCCCATATGGGCCAAAGAGGCTCGACCCGTATTCTAGTGTTTTTTTCTCGTAACCTGAAAGCCCTTCGTCTTGGCTAGTCAAATCGAAACTCGCGAGGACTCCCCCATGGTGGACGAGGAGCTTGGAGGAATTAGGGGGTGAATAGCCGGAATCGCAGGTACGCGCACCTCTCAATCTCTTGAAATCTCGATAGAATCTGTTGTTTCAGTGCGGAATTCCTTTTGTCTCCGAATCATTCAGAACAGTTCTCGCGCAGGTTTATATATCGCCGCCATGCCGGAATCGAGCACGGATCCCGGCAATGGTAACGGAAAGAGGAGCCTCCCTTCCTGGATGGGTTCCGGAGGCGGCGGGGGAAGTCCAGGCAAGAAGAAGCACGCGGAGGAGACCCGCGAGAGGGCTCAAACAGGGCCGGATTTCTCTAAACTCCTGGTAACCCTCTTGCCTGCAACGGGGTGTGTATTGATCTATGTGGATTTGTGAATGTGACTATTATGTGTGTGTGTTTGTTTCGGCAGGATGGGGTGATCTTTGTGCTATCAGGGTTCGTGAACCCTGAGAGGGGTAGGTTGCGCTCCCAGGCGCTGGATATGGGAGCGGCGTATCGGCCCGATTGGACATCGGATTGCACGCTTCTTATTTGTGCATTTGCTAACACCCCCAAGTTTCGACAAGTGCAGTCGGACAATGGAACCATCGTCGCGAAGGTTTGCTCTCTTAGTTGTCATCATTGTAGTTAGTATTTCTTCAAACATTCTACCTGTGTAAGATAAAGGATGTTTGAAGACAAACTAATTGTAGTCATGATATGATATTCATATTGATGCTGTTCTAAGTATTGAACCGAAAGACATACCCGTTTATCTGCAATGTATCTGCCTTGACCAAAAATGTCACTTAAGAGTGAGAATGAAGAACAGATTCATCTGCATTTCAGAGATCCATCGCTTAAAGGTTCTGTCATCATGCACTGTATGTTTCTACGGTGTTGATGGTCAAACAGCAGCTTTGTGCCAAGAAAGGACTACCTGTTTGGATCATTTCACTGAGATGTTGCGTTTCTCGCTTATCAGCAAGTTACATCTATGCATTGTCCACGTTGTTAGTGAAGAAAATAAATTTATGGCAATATTAACTGCATCACAGACAAACTTAGTTTGTTTGTGGTCACACTTCAAATGATATGGATAACCAGAAACCTTAGTTGGTCATACTTTGTCGTACATCTTAACATTTGGTAAGCTGGATTCGATGTTCCTGAGACCACAACTAACTGTTTCTTATCCTCTTTCCTTGTTTTAGGAATGGATCTCAGAATCTCACAGCCAAAGAAAACTTGTTGACATTGAGCCCTACCTTATGCATGCTGGAAAACCGTGGCGAAAATTTAAAGGGCAAGCTGAATCCGGTCAAGGTGGTTATTAATTTCATCTGACATAAATTTTTATCAACATAAGCTCCCCTTTTGTTTGAGGTCATTTGTTTCATTTAGGTGGTCTTAATCTGCCATATGATTCTTTTTCTTGTATCAGTATGGCATTTTGGGTGCTTCCCTGTAACTTCTGTGTGATCTAGAGAGTATGTATTAAAAAAGTTTGATCTTTAGATTTTTAACCTTTGCCTATGGACCATGTCAGTTTGATACCACATCACTTATCAGGTGGCCAAAAAGTTGCTCCTTATAACGTTCATTTTTCTTAGTCTTCTGGTTATGGGCTTAGGGCTAACCCTTCCCCTGGGAAGGGAGAGAAAATAAATCTTACATACTCCCTCTGATCCAGATTGGAGGGAATAGCTATAACTGCATATTATTCCATGTTTTCACACGTGTGTAATTCAGTGATGCTCAATTAGTAACATATGCAGGCATGCTCAATTCAGTAATGGTAACGGACCAACTTGGATTGAGTGTTGGCAAACTTAATTAAGAAGCATTTGATGCTGCACATTAGCTAGTTTGTGGAAGTTGAATATCCTGGCACCTCCGTAGTACTTTGCTATATTTTACTTGTGTACTTTTGATTTTGAGGTAATTGATTAAAATTAAAAGCTCTGCTTGTGTAACTTGATTTTATCATCCTGTTGTAGATCAGAAGAAGCCACATAAAGAGCACCCGAAGCAACTTGAGCGGACTCATGCTAAGACACCGCCCTCTGGTGCCATTAAGGTCTGTTTAGCGGAAAGCCCAGAACCATGATTTCCCAGAGCCTGATTAATTAGTATGCAACTAACTTCTCACAAGTAACTAATAGCTGGCTACTTGAACTTGATATCAGCTAATTCTTAATTGTACCACTAGAGACTTAAGGATCGCTTATCCTTCCTTAATTTTGATGTTTCCACAAGGAAGCCGCAAAAAAACAAAAGACAATTAGGTTTGGTAAGAGAGAACAGTATGTAAGCAAATGTTTTAGTTGGATTTCATGCCATACCAGTTAGTTAAACAATGTCCTACCTGACCATCAGAATAAAGTTCAAGGGAAGAAAGGTAGGTTGTACATGCTCAAGATTCCAGACTGACCATCAGAATAAACTTGTCATAGTTGATAGTAAGTTCTTACATGCATGTGCACATTATATAACTATCCCCAAAAAACAAAATAAAATGTACATGGTGCCTATTTTATGCTATTGATGTTTCTTGAAAACAAATGACTTCCCAGAGGTATTAAAAAGATAATGACATTAAATCTGAAACGATATCAAAATTTAGGTTTCCCATGGAAGTATGATGATTCGGTGAAGAGTAAATAGAACACGAAGTCAGCACGTGTCCCTGGAAACATCTCAATGGCTTCTGGCAATAAATATCATCAGTTGTTCTCCTGTATCTTTCTACAGGACCCCCATAACAGTCCCTTTTCTACAGGCAGAACATTCAGATGCTACAAAAAAACATTTTACGCCCTCAAAAATTAAGCAGTGGGCAATAGATGATCTTACGAAGACAATATCATGGTTGGAGAGCCAAGAAGAGAAGGTAAGCAACTAGGGATAAAGGGGCAAAGTTATTACATTTCAAGACTTTTGGACTTGTGGTCTTTTCTTTTCGTTAGCCTCGCGTTTGTTTTTTCATGAAGTACTTCTAGAAGCATTATATGGCTATCGTAGAGACTAGCTCCAAGTGACTGGCCTATGACACCTGTTTTTTTTTTTGAAAGCCCTGTCTCCATATTCATTATGAAAATGAAACCAGATTCTTTTAAACAATGTTATTCATGAAAATCGGATCAAGATGTTTTTTCTTATGCCAATATCACGAAATGTAGTGTATATTATCTATCATGATGAAGCGAATGGCAGAAATACCTCGCCACTGGCTAGGAAATCATTGAGCAGCAGATAGTTTTGTTACTAGTCCCTCGACTTGTGTGTAGATTGTTAACACATGGGTATAATCATTGCTGTCCTATCTGACTTCTCCGGCTTCTTTTCTGATAGCCAGAGCCAAACGAATTGAAGGCAATAGCTGCTGAAGGGGTTATAACTTGTCTGCAGGATGCCATCGAATCGCTAGAGCAAGGCAATGTAAGGAATGGAACACCTCTCTTTAATTAGATATGCAGGGCTTTTGAATTACCTGTCTATTACTTTCAAGTATCGTACTACTTCCTCTGTTCCGGAACATAGGGAGTATATCTTAGTGATCTAGATTGGAGCACATATGGACTGAGGTATTGGTCATTGTGAAACTGTGATTATGTTTCCATAAAGATCCCCAACAAACTTGGTTGGAAAGTGAACACCATTGTACCAAACAGTGTTGTTAGAAATGTGGTATACTCTCAGCTGACCATGATCAACTTTTCTATTAGGATATCAGTGGAGTGGCAGAACAATGGAGCTTTGTCCCCCATGTTGTCGACGAGCTAGTGCGACTAGATGGAAAAGGAAACGAGGGATCACTGTCTAAAGAGCAACTCACCCAACTAGCAATCAAATGCAAGAAGATTTACCAGGCTGAGTTTGCCCGCATGGACAGTGGTGACCAGAAGGGCAAAGAGCGGCGTGGCAATCCTCCCGACATTGATCGCCGTGGAAAGACCGCGGCAGACGATGCTGAGTACGACAGCGATGACACGATCGAGATGACGGAGGAAGAGATCGATCTCGCTTGCAGACGGTTCTCAGGGATTAGTAGCTAGGTGAGGAAAGGCTCTTTTTTTTCTGAAGAGGAGAAATCTGACTGTATATCACTGAGTGTATGGTCGAGAGTGATGGAAATGCAGTTGTCGCAGACCGGAAACCTTGAAAAGTTTCAGTGGAGTGTATGCTCTTTTCTTGATCTATTCTTTTTTTTTGGCCTATTTGTCTATCCTGCTTGTGGTTTTGATTGATTCTCTCGGTTTACCATAGTGTGCGCTTGGGTTTTCAGTGATCAGCATGATTCCATTTTCCACTGCAAATTTCTCTTTAATTCAGTTGCATTGAAGCTTATGCGGTAATCATCAAATATTACTACAGCTGAACGAGTAATTCGTCATAAATCTGACCGACTCGCACACAGGTCGGACCGAAGAACGGACACAATTTGTACAGACACATTTCACTGTGACGATACCTGCAAATCTAGACAGTTGAGACGAACAATTTGGAACGGAGGGTGTACATATGTCATGAAATTTTCAATGGACAATTTTCAAAACTTGAGGCAAAGATGACACTATTATGAATTTATGATCTTTTACTAAAACCGACTGACGAGGGTTTAACTCATCAATGCCTATTATTATGGACGTAGTTCGAGGAATTGGGGAGCGCTGGATATCTCAATCGGCTATCAAACAAGCACACAGGGACGCAACTCCTGCTTGTCTGCTCTTGATTGATGATGATCCGAAAGATTAGAAGGTCGCCGATGGTGGTGGACGCGTAGATTGGATCTGGCGTATGTGCGAGAGATCGATGTCTAGATCTATTGTCTACTGTGGTGATCTATTGTAGTCGCGATTTGCCTATTGGGTGAATCGCCCTTCTCATTGGACCCTCCTAGCCTTTATATATAGGGAGGTTAGGTCTCAGTTATCAATACGAGTTGGTTACAACTCTAGTATTGATATTTCCTTATTTGTACGTTTGGGAGTCTGTGTTCATATGGGCTTCATATCAGTCGAACTTCTTGGGCGTCATGGACCTTGATATACCTTCGAGTGGTTCTTCTGTTGAGTCGCACCAGGTAGGCCAATAGTAGGTGTCCGTAGGGCATACCTATATTAGTAGCCCCCGAGTATCCATGTGAATCGTAGATTCGGGTGGAGACTTAGAAGTCTTGACCTTTGCATTAAGATGTCGGAGTCGAGAATTGTGTCGAGTGCGAAGCACTCACCCGAAAGTTCACCGGGTCAGCCGAATTTGTAGTAGTTTATAGGGATGATGGTAAACGTGCCTGGTGCGCTCGACGAATCGAGACCAGTTAATTGCTCTAGGGCAAAAATAACGCTACCTACTCAAACTCGAGTCCCCGAACTCGAATTCGGAAATTGCTGGCGTAGTTCGACTCATGCCGCGGAGGCCTTACTGAGCTGAACTCTAGTTTTAATGCATATGTACCCAACGCATCCGTCGGGATTTTCTTCATGTCGTAGACACGGTATTAAACTGGTAGAGCGCAGCGGATGCGGTTGCCAGACCATCAGATTAGATCTGTAGGTCTTATCTTTGCATCGTAGACACAACATCCGAATGTTTATCACCGCAGAGGTGTTTGGTCAAGGAGACGTTCTCTCTGAACTTGACATTGGAATGTGAGTGAGCGGAGTCGCCAATGCGTTCGATTGCTGTAAACGAGTCGACATTGTGGACGCAGTCGACACAATGGACTATAGGGTTCGCGACCAACGCTCCTTATGGGAGCAGCCCCCGAGTGTCTATTCGAGTCGTAGGCTCGAGCAGAGACTTATAGTCGTCAGTTGCATAGACAGAATGATCCGAAAGTACTTCGGATGATCTTGCGGATGCCATCAACACCAGCACTTTTCGAATGCGCGACCAACGCTTCCTATGGGAGTAGCCCCCCGAGTCGTGGATTCGAGTGAGGATTCGGAGCGTGCCACTCGAAGATCTTGTGTATGCGCGTCCAACGCTCCAGTTTGGAGTAGCCCCCGAGTGTCTGGCGGAGTCGTAGACTCGGGCAGAGACTCGAGACTTGTATCTTCTAGACGCAGTTGTAGTCGAAAATCATGTGAGGAGAAAACATGCGATTAGCCGGGTGAGTGGACGATGCAGATGGAGTTGAAGTAGTCGCTTCTATCGGATGCGCGGCTAACACCGCGTGTGTGTAGCATCAAGCGATGCAACTATCCGAGGAGGTACTCGACTCGGATCTTGAGTGTATGTCGTAGCCAGTTGTTTTGTCGACTCCTGTTGGAGGACCCAATAGAATAGCTCGACGTAGTCGACATCCTTTTAAGCTATATAAAACATGAAAAATTGTGAAGTATTTGTATCTTGTAAAGAATAGTTGCATGTTGGATTGTAAAGTAAGATTCTGTTGCCAATCGAGTCGATACTTTTGCACTGTATGCTAGGCCTTTTCGTTAGCCTGATTATGCTTACTCTCAGTACCTTGCCGAGGTACTCGGAGTTCAAGGATTCAATGATCAGGCAGAATCAGCTATTCGGGCTGTTGCGTATGAGGTGCTCGAGTGCGTGTAATCGATGGCACATTAGGTTACTTGAAGAGGGCGCAACCCCCGAGTGTTTCGAGTGCGAATTAAAAAAGAATCAACTCTAAGTACAGAGAAACTTAGCTTTATTGGTAGTTAATGAGGTGGACGGATCGTGTGAGCCGATGCGATCGGTGGATCGCGGGAGTCGATGCGACCGACGGGTCGTGGTCGAGGTCGACTCCCGAAACGGTGTAGTGGCACAACAGACGGAGTCGACGCGGCGACGAGTCACGTGGTAAACGGAGTCGATGTGGCAGCGGGTTACGCGGCGGACGTTGTCGACACGGCGGACCGGAGTCGCGTGGTGATGACGAGTTACCGCATCCGAAGACCGTGACGTGCCATAGCAGTCGAAGACCGCATCGGGTCGCCTCATCTGAAGACCGCAGAGTGTCGTCAAAGTCGAAGGACGCGGAGGGTCGCTATAGAGGAGGGAGCCCTCGAGTCGCCGGAGCTGAAGATTGCAGCGGGTCTCCGGAGTCGAAGACTACCGCACCGGGTCACCGATGCCAAGGGAGCCCCCGAGTGTAAAGTCGATGTGGTCGAGGTGGCATTCAACACGACAGCGAGTCACGTGATGGATGGGGTCGCGCGGTGGCCGAAGTTGATGCGGTAGCTGGTCTTCGAAGCTGGTGCGGCAACAAGTTGCGTGATGGACGCAGTCGCGCAATGGACATGGGGTCGACATGGCGTATCGTCTCCACGTTTTCCGTGTTGGGTCTATACTGATTGATAAATCTGCATCCAAGAAGTAGTACAATATGGAAAGAAATATTTATAGACTGAGATTTGCAAAGCGAGTCAAATAATCGAAAAATAGCACCTGATGGAGTCTAGTCCTCCGTGCCGCTCGGTGGTATGTTGATTTCCTGTAGAGCAGATTTCGATTGCTACCTATCCGGCCGGCGCTCGCATGCAGACAAAATCGGATGGCTGCGTGGCCGTAGGACTCAGCGCAATCGCCGACCAGCAGAAGAGATTGTTTCATATCCAATCCTGTATTCACACACAAATCCTCCAAAAGGTGCTTACATACATGCATGATTAGAACTAAATAAAATATTCAAACGATAGAATAGTTAGTATAATTAAGAGAGAGAAGAGATCGTTTTATGCTTAATCTGATACATGTGATATGCTGTTGCTAAGCTCGCTCCTTGCTTCTTTCGATCCGATGAATACTAATCTTGCCTAGGGACTTGATCCATCACATGACCCGTTTTGCATGGAGTTGTCTGACTGTGTGCATTTACGCCGATACAGGCGGCGTCAATTGACGAGGGTTTAACTCATCAATGTCCTTACGGATTTAGGTTCGAGGATTTGGGGAGCGCTGGATATCTCAATCGGCTAGCAAACAAGTACACAGGGACGCAAGGTATACTCAGGTTTAGGCCTCGTAGAGGACCCTAATCCTGCTTGTGTGCTCTTGATTGATGATGATCCGAAGGATTAGAAGGTCACCGATGGTGGTGGACGCGTAGATTAGATCTGGCGTATGTGCGAGAGATCGATGTCTAGATCTATTTTCTACTGTGGTGCACGCGCGCAAATGATATCTCCCAAGTGCAGGAGGCTCAAATAACTATGAAAGGGTTCTAATGGTTCCATTTTACTGTTTCTTAATAATTAGGGTACTCAGTACATTAGTGTACGATGATGAAGAAATAATGGGTGGAAGAGAAAACTAAAGAGATATTTCAAGTTCTGAAATCCCAAAAGGTTAGCTGGACATTTTAATTGAAACATCATATCGCGCAAGAGCAATATCAAACAAACGTGTATTGAAGTGGGCGCAGCAGGTACCTCATAAAACCAAATCTGTAGACACACATATCCTTGTGGATTGCATGCACCACATGCTCATAATGAGTAATCCTTCGTAGACAGTCTTTTATCTTGCTTCTTCTTTTCTCCTTTCTTATAGGATCAGCACCGTTTGTGCTTTGCTTCTTTCATTAGTACAAAAAACAGCAAAACAGAACTCCTGCCTGACTTTTCAAGGAAAGAAGCAACTGAAGAAATATATCTATGAATCATTGTGTCGTGAACTCGTGATAACAAAAAAAATACCAAATATCGTTTTGAATTTCAAGGGCACAATTCTACTATATTACCGCTGGGGGAGTGAAAACGAAAATTAATGCAATTGGTCTTTCTCTTGTTTCCTAAAAAGTGCATATGAATATGTAGATTAGGATACGTACCGAGAACCTACATCTAGATAACAATACTTAGTAGGCACCATTATAATTGAAAGGGATTCAAAACGAAAATACACGCAGTTGCGGGAGGCGCCCGTCCCACAATCATTGCTAGGTGCCAGACCATCGGGACGCATCCCTGTGGATGCGGCGCTACCTTGCCCTCGAAGCTGCTATTTCGTCCGCGCCAACAGCGCGAGAGGGTGTTTTGTGAGAAGAGAGTTAGGTCGGCGGCCGTAGGGGAGATCTCCTCGACGCAGACGAGAGATAGAGGAGACGAGAAGATCTCTTGTGCGTGGATGGGAGAGAGGTCACCTTTTGTTTTTTCAGTGGAGAGAGAGGTCACCTATACTGCAGTAATACGACTTGAAGGCCGTCGGTTCACATGTCGGCCCGGCGGCGTAGCGCGGTAAAAAAGCCCAGGCTCGCAGACAAAGCAATCTTGAGCGTTGAATGATCCGATCTGACGGTTTAGAGGCTCAAATCGCTGTGGAAGGGCCCTGGTGGTTCCATTTTGCTGTTTTTTAATATATGATAGGCCACCCCATAGTGGGTCGAGCCACTTCCCCCAAAACATAATGTTTTACATGCCCAAAGGGCAGCGTTGCCGCCGTCGACCATTGCTGCACCGGGAAAGAGGGGGCGGCAAGGAGGAATCCTAGGGTACCGACGATAGTAAGCGAGATCGACCGCGCGTATGTTTTTATGGGTGATACCATGTAGAAAGAGAGAATTAGGTGAATTAGGCCACGATGGACCCTTCCTTGTATATCGTATTTATAGCCGAATATAAGACAATAATACTTACAAATCTTAACCATAATGGGTCATATCATCTATAAACAGCAGGCGAGATATGGCTTTGATTGCACAGAATATCTGAGGTATCTCAGAGGTATCGCAGATATTCGTTTGGCTAACAATACGCGTGAGAAAACATTTCACACGATATTTTACACAAACTTGGGCACAAGATTTCACACGGACATGGCGACAAAATTCCACCAAGTCCCACATGGTGCAGAAGAACTGGTCCCTCTGCTCCTCGATCCAGATCTACTAGTCTGGTCGTTCCCGTCTGGCACGTGAAAAAGAAACAATGATCGAGGGAAAAAAGAGTTAAGAATTTGAAATTGATGGATAGGAACAAAGACCACGTACGTGGCCCAGCAAATGAACCAAAATCAGATACTAAAAAACCCAAATAAGAAAACAGTGTCAAGTGTTGGCAATCTAATACAGTAGCTACATGGGATTCCACGCTTACATAGCGTGCCCGGCGGCCGGAAAATCCGTGTCCCTAACATGCGGTGCATCTCGATCGTCTCCAACAAGGTCAACATCGAAGCCGGAGGAGAGTGAGAGAGGGAGAGACCGCTCTGCTAGCTGGTCTCCGATTCGCTGAGCTGCTGAGCTCCGGATGGATCCATTATTGCCACCCATGGCCATGGCGCGAGAGTCCAACGGCCGCCGGAAGAAGCCTCACGCCGTGGTGATCCCGTACCCGATGCAGGGCCACGTCATCCCTGCGGCGCACCTGTCGCTGCGTCTTGCGGCGCGTGGCTTCGCCGTGACGTTCGTGAACACGGAGTCCGTGCACCAGCGCACGGCGGACGCCCTTGGCGTGGACCCGCGCAGCTACGACGTGTTCGCCGGCGCGCGGTGCGCCGACGTGCGGTACGAGCTGGTGAGCGACGGGTTCCCGCTGGGGTTCGACCGGTCGCTGAACCACGACCAGTTCATGGAGGGCGTGCTGCACGTGCTCCCGGCGCACATGGAGGAGCTGCTCCGCCGCGTCGTCGTGGACCCGGCCTCCACGTGCCTCGTCGTCGACACCTTCTTCGTGTGGCCGGCGACGCTGGCCAGGAAGCTCGGCGTGCCCTACGTGTCCTTCTGGACGGAGCCGGCGCTCATCTTCGCCCTCTACTACAACATGGACCTGCTCACCAAGAACGGCCACTTCAGATGCAAAGGTACGTACTGTACGTAGTGCAGATTTCTCACATACGCAGATTTCTCACATACGCACGTACGTGCAGAGCCCCGTAAGGACACGATCACGTACATCCCCGGCGTGCCGGCGATCGAGCCGCACGAGCTCATGTCGTACCTCCAGGAGACGGACACCACCAGCGTGGTGCACCGCATCATCTTCAAGGCCTTCGAGGAGGCGCACGGCGCCGACTACATCCTCTGCAACACCGTGGAGGAGCTGGAGCCGTCCACCATCGCGGCGCTCCGCCTCGACAAGCCCTTCTACGCCGTCGGCCCCATCTTCCCCGCGGGCTTCGCGCACAGCGTCGTCGCCACCTCCATGTGGGCCGAGTCCGACTGCTCCGGCTGGCTCGACGCGCAGCCGGCGGGCTCCGTGCTCTACATCTCCTTCGGCAGCTACGCGCACGTCACCAAGCAGGAGCTGCGGGAGATCGCGGGGGGCGTGCTGGCTAGCGGCGCCAGGTTCCTGTGGGTGATGCGGCCGGACATCGTCAGCTCCGAGGACCCGGACCCGCTGCCGGAGGGCTTCGCGGCGGCGGCGGCCGGCCGCGGGCTGGTGGTGCCGTGGTGCTGCCAGGTGGAGGTGCTCTCCCACGCCGCGGTGGGCGGCTTCCTCACCCACTGCGGGTGGAACTCCGTGCTGGAGAGCGTGTGGGCGGCCGTGCCCATGCTCTGCTTCCCGCTGCTCACCGACCAGCTCACCAACCGCCGGATCGTCGTGCGGGAGTGGCGCGTCGGCGTGCCCGTCGGGGACCGCGGCGCCGTCTTCGCGCACGAGGTGAGGGCCAGGATCGAGGGGGTCATGTCCGGGGAGGAGGGGGAGGAGCTCCGGCAGGCGGTCAGGAAGGTAAGGGCCACGCTCGAGGCCGCCGCGGCGCCAGGCGGGTCGTCGCAGCGGGGCTTCAACGACTTCGTCGACGAGCTCACGCGCCGGTGCGGCGGTTGATCTAGCCTAGCGTTTCTCAAGTGGTCGCGCGGATGCAGCTCAATCTTTTTAGCCACGTACTGTACGTCGCTAGGATTTCCCTTTTCTGCTTTGTGTCACGACTGTTTTGCGATTGTTGGATCGGGCTAGCTGTTAGCCCCGCGTTTGCAAGTAGTAGCGACCAATAAATCTCGTAAGTTGTTTCTCTGAGCTGTGCAATTCACGTGAGTGCGTGTTGCAACCACACTAGTATGTGTCAAGGGATTATGAAAATCAGAGTACATGCAGATCAATGATTCGGCACTCCTCGTCCCGGTCGAAATTTTGAAGGACAGCTCTAACCGCGGGCCCTGATTTCGGACACCAAAAGTGTCGGATCTGCTCAGTTTGTGGTGGCCCGTACATAGCATTTTAAAAACCGGAACGGTTCATGGTTAAACCCAAACAACCAGAACCAAAAATGGTTTGTTAAGCGCACCGAACCACCTCGCCGCCCCGCCTAATGAACCAAAAAACCGTTCAAACCTGGTCGAACCGGTGGTTTTCTAAGACCTCCCAATCATCGCTAGAAAACGATTGTTGGGCTAACTAACGGGTCCAAGATGTGTTTCTACAAGAGTACTTCAAGTATGGATTAAATATATTTCCTTTTCCTTACTAAAATCATACATTTCCCTCATTACTTTATCCTTACTAAATCAGCAAGTGAACCGGTTTGAACCGGTTGTCCAACTACTGAACCGTGAACCGAGGGCCTTGCCGGTTCGGTCACTGGTCCGGTTTTTTAAACTATGGTACATAGGGCAATTATATTTGCAGCGCACCTAACAACGTCCCATTCTTATCTCGCCCCTCGAGGGCGACGGGGCGACCCACCCAAATCCCGGCGCTAGGAACTCCTTTTCCCCTCCCCTCCCACCGTCGCCAGCGAGTGCCACCGGCAAAGCCCGTGCGGCGCCTATCGCGGCGGGTTTGCATTCCTCGGGCGCCACGAGAGATGGTCAGGGCCGACGCGGCTTGGTGGCGGTGCGGTTTCACATGGAGGTTCTCGACCGGCTGGGCAAAGGACGCGGCGGCGCCGACACCTTGGGAGATGGTGGGATGCGGCTAGGGTGGCAGTGGGTGGCGGTGGGCGAAGGCTGCTGGTGGCACAACGCAACCCATATCTTGGCCCGTCTGAGCCTGATCTGGGCTAGGTGGGGCCCGGTGTTGGGCCTAGGCATCGGCGGCCCTTGGCTGGGGTGTGGGTAGGAGGTCTTCCTCCCGGCTACGGTGTGGCTAGGATGGCTGATCTGGGCAGGTGGCTTGGATTGGAAGACCGCTTGGCAAACCTTGGGTAGGTTTGTGGGATTGGTGGAGGGGCGCCATGGTGGAGGTGGTTTCCCCCTATGCAGGAAGGAGGTGGGTCCGGTGGCGGGCTGTGTGGCTCGGTGCCGACGGCGGTTTGCCTGCTACTGGGCAGAGTGTGGTCCGCGGGCCTGATCTGCCGGTGTCGTATGCCTGCTGGAGGGCTGGATCTGGGCCAGATGGGCCCAAATATTCTATCGGTGGTGCAGCTGTGCCCTCCAAGCGATGCTGGCCAAGAGTGAGGTCACATATGCCCCCAAGGCCATGATGGCGGCCAAGTGGGGTAAAACTCGGCACCTCCTTCCTTGACAATAGGGATGTTTCTCAGACCGGTGGCGGTCCGGTGGGCCCTGGTGAGCATGGTGGCGATGGTGCTGCTACTTGGCGGCGGGAATCTACGGTGGCGGATCCACTAGTGGACAGAAGGGTAGGGACTAGTGTTGGGGTTAGCGATTATGGTGGCACCCTTGCTGCAGTGCGGCGCTGGGGCTTCACGAGTCTAGCCGAGAGCGACCGGGCCATGAAGGGCCTAGTTTGCCCCTGCGCTGCTACACCCGGTCGGCTACCGCACACTCGTGGTAGAGGCAGTTCCCTCCCGCGTGCTGCTATATCACCGACCCTTGCCAAAGTTTCTCTTTTTGGTCTTACCGGCCTCGCAACACGGCTCATGGTGAGACGACGGTGGTGACTGCAAGACCGTCGTGGCCTGTGCTGGTGTGCGACGAGCTTGGTGGAGCAATTTGAATCATCTAGGAGTGGTTTTTTGAGGGGTCGGGAGAAATCCTTGTCATCTAGACACTGACGTGGTGACACCTACGGGTATTGCCATCCTTCGTGAAGGGTGTTGGGTGTATCTCTTCCCCACCTCCCGTAGCGTATCAGGAGAAACCCTAGGACCAGTCTAGGCAGCAGCATCACTATCGCCGCTTTCCTTCTTGGAGGTGCTGCTTGGTACAGGACGTTTCAGAGCGCTAGGAACATGGTGGAAATTCTTCAAGGGCATAACAGTGGCGGGTCATCCTCGTTTTCGTCGAGCCACTATTGTCAGCTTGTTTTCTCTTATTTTTTCTTCTTTGTTTTCTTTTTTGTTTATTTTGGGCGTTGTGATGTCTGACCCAACATCGATATCTATCAGTTGGTTGATATATTAATATAGGTGGTAAAAAAGCCTGTTTCGAGGAGGCAGTTACCAGTTTTCTAGATTGGCACACAATTTCAGCCATATACACACATAAAAGAGTTGATAATATATTTATACACCATAATCCATAAAATAAAATCGAACATGGTTTAGGCATAGTTTACAATCATTTGAACACAAATAAAAAGGGGATTTCTATTTTTCAAGCCCTTCCTTCGTTAGTTGTACTCACATTTCACCAACCTCTAAACCTTTCCTTACTTTTCTCCTCTCTATTGTCTCAAACCCCCATAACAACTCGAAAGGATTGTTACCGACAGGTAAAAGTCTTGACTATTACATGCTAATGGGTAGGGCCACGTCTGGTAGGGTCATCGTCCCTTGACTGTTACATGCTGACGGGTGGGGACGCAAAGGGAAGGGCCGTCCCTTGACCGTTACATGTTGACGAGTGTGTGGCCGCCTGGAGACACTCTCCTTTAGTGTTTGATCGTCTTGCTGCAAACAACTCCACATTGGCGGACCCTGGGTGCTAGGGCTACCGGTGAAAATGAATCTGTTGGCCCTGAAAAATCGTGGTTTAGGGTTGGTTGCGACTGTGGGCGAGCTGAGGGATCTGATTAGATCCTACAATTCGAAGATTGTGTTCTTGTGTGAAACTAAGCAAAAAAGAAGAAGGTCATGGAGAGAATACAATGGAGTTTGGGATTCAAACATGGTGTATGTGTGGATGGGAAAGGGAAAGGAGGAGGCTTAGCGTTGTGGTGGAGAGATGGGGTAAATGTGACAGTTCAACCCTGGTGCCAATATTTTATTGATGCAAAAATCACCACCGAGCTAGAGGATTGGAGGTTTAAAGGAGTGTATGGAGAACCTCGGGCAGAACTCGGAGAGAAAACATGGGAGGCATTGAGGTACCTTCAGAGGCAGGATGATCTGCCATGGCTCTGTGCTAGAGATTTCAACAAAATCACAAGCCAGACGGAGCAGCTGGGAGTAAACAAGAGAAGCGACACTCAACTTACTCGCTTTAGAGATTGCCTTACGGACTGTTGTCTGATAGATCTAGGTTTCTTACCAGTTTACATGGGATAATAGGAGGGATGGGCAGGCAAATGTGTAGGCTAGGCTTGACCGTGTGATGGGAGATGATGGTTTCCTGAACTTTTTCGGTAGAACAACTGTGGAACATATCCAAACATAGGAATCTGATCATCTGGCACTTATCACTCGGGTGGCGACGGATTCTATCTGAACTCTGGTGAAGCGCGAGTGGGGTTTTCAGTTCAAAGAAATGTGGACACATCATGAGGATTATGATGCAGTTGTGGAGGGGGCCTGGAGTAACACTGGTTACTTTGGGACCAGGACTGACGCCCTCTGCAAAAAGCTCACAGAAGTATTAGGTAAACTACGAAGCTGGAGATTTAATAGCTTTGGTTCGGTTAGGAGGGAGATTAAAAAGCTACGAGCTGGGCTGGAAGAGGCAAAAACTCAAGCTCTTGTCTTGGGTTTATCTGACTCTGTGCGTAAGATTGAGCATGACCTACACTTGTTCTATGAAAGGGAGGAAGTTATGTACAAGCAGAGGTCTAGGCAGGAATGGCTGAAAGCGGTCGACAAGAATACTAATTATTTCCAGAATCGGGCGTCGCACGAGGGACAAAAAAACACGGCTCGGTTTCTCCGGCGTGACGATGGCAGCAGTTGTGACACTGATGATGGCATGAGGGAGATGGCACATTCCTTCTACCATAACCTCTACTTGTAAGAAGGAGCAATCGACATGGATCAGATTATTGATCGTATCGTGACCTTTGTGTCATCCATGAGCGACAAGTTGACAACAACGGTCTCTGATCAAGAGGTGGAGAAGGCGATGTTTCAAATGGGGGCGACGAAGGCACCGGGGCCTGATGGGTTGCCGATGCTTTTCTACAATCGGCACTGGGCCATCATCAAAAAGGATGTGTGTGTGTTGCGGTCAGACAATTCCTGGAAGGAGGAGACTACCCAGTGAGCTTCAACGACACGATCTTGGTTCTAATATCCAAGGTTAATGCGCCGGAGATGCTATCACAGTTCAGGCCAATAAGTTTATGCAATGTTCTCTATAAATTGGCTTCTAAAGTGTTGGCAAATCGGCTAAAGGAGACTCTCCCATTCTTATCTCCAAGGAGCAAAGTGCATTCGTCCTAGGTCGGCTCATCACAGATAACATTTTTGTAGCCTATGAATGTACCCATGCAATAAGAACGAGGAGGAGGAAAACACCATTATGCACTGTAAAGTTGGACATGGTGAAAGCCTATGACAGGGTCGAGTGGATTTTCTTGGAGCAAGTTATGCTAAAGATTGGTTTCTCTAGTCAATGGGTCAATATGGTGATGATATGTGTCACAACGGTGAGATTCTCATTTAAGCTTAATGGTGGCCTGTCGGAGTCCTTTTGTCCATCTCGGGGGCTCAGGCATGGCGATCCTATAAGCCCCTACCTTTTCCTGTTTTGTGTCGAAGGGTTTTCTGCACTGTTAAAACAAGCTCAAGAGGAAAACAAGTTAAGAGGTGTGAAGTTTGGAGCTACTGGCCCACACGTCACCCACCTTCTTTTCGCAGACGACAGTGTGGTCTTCCTTGAAGCATCTAGCCAGAGTATGCAGGCACTGAAGAGGATCTTGCAGGAGTATGAGGTTAGTTCGGGACAGAAGGTAAACCTGCAAAAGTCGTCTATCTTTTTTTAGCCCGGGCTGCTCTGAAGATGCCAAGGTTGGGCTGAAGCAAACTATTGGCATTCACTGTGAAGCTCTCTCTGAACACTACCTGGGACTGCCCACGGTAGTAGGAAATCTAAAGAGGGTTTTTTAAGTACGTAACCGACAGATCCTGGGGAAAAGTTAAAGGGTGGAAGGGGCAAGGATTGCCGAACGAGGGTAAAAGCAAGCTGGTCAAATCTGTGCTACAAGCGGTGCCTTCTTATGCAATGAGCTGTTTTCAATTTACGAAGAAGCCATGTAAAAAGCTGCACACAGTTTCATCGAATTCCTGGTGGGGAGATACT